>JAEMWC010000719.1:102500-125000 GCA_016490735.1 Pachyseris speciosa
GTGACTCATCCTCAGTCCACTGTTCCCCGGTTGTAATGGAGTTGAAAACTCCTCCCCAACCAGTCAGAGATGCATCTGAATAGACTACGACTTGCCAATTACCGTGGGCTACAGTGTTCGATGTGTCAGTAATATTTTCGATCCACCAGTGGAGGTCAGATCTTGCCATGTCTGAGAGGATCATACTTGCTTCAAAATTGCCCTGGTTTTGTTTCAGAGCAGCTACCTTTTCTATTTCTAGTTGTCTGTAGTAGAGGGGTCCATACATTACCCCAGAAAAGCTTGCAACCATAAGGCCAATCATTTCAGATACAGTTCGTATTGTGGGGGACTGGTTGTGAAGCAATTCAACTGCCTTTGATTTTACCTTCATGGCTTTTGAAGGGGTTAGGGATACTGTCATTTGAGCAGAATTTAATGTAAAACCCAAAAAAAGTAAGAGACTGGCTTGGGATGAGGACTGACTTTGCCATGTTTAAAGTGAGGCCTAGGTCTGTGAATAACTTGACAGTACTAGACACATTCATTGCACAATCATGGAACGTGCTACCTTTAAGGTATGTATCATCGATATATCCCACATTTTCGAAACCTTTGCAACATAAAGTTGCATATGCTGGTTTCATTAATTTTGTGAATATCCTTGGAGCACTTCAGTCAACTCAATTTTTGTTCACGTATTCAGTATACTTTGATAAGTTTGGCATTCACTACGTAGCATTCAAGTTTTATTGTAATCGTCTGATTCGAGAATGTTGCAGTATTTGGGAAAAAGTTGCAGCCCAACTGAAATAACAAAGAATACACAAGACTCGAGTTTACCTTGCCACCACAAGTCGCTAAGTAATGAAGGCTAGATCGAGCACATGGTGAAAAAGTTCCCTACGTGCACTGGGACTACGTCACTCGATTGCGCAATTTTGTAGATTCCGTCCCTGTCCCAAAGGGACAAGACGCTCGGGAAGCGTTTACTCCGGCCATGGAACTTGGGGTGGGGTGGGCGGGTTGGGATCTGAATTTCCCGCTGGTATAAGTGTTCTTTCGGTCATGTCGTTTGGTTTGTTTGTAGTAAGAATTTCCGAATTTTAAAGCTGATAAGGGTTAGGGTGTATTTCAATGTATATTAAAATAGGTTGGTCATTATAAACAGTAATAACAGTTTTATTGCTTTAAAGAAAACAAAATAATAGGCATAAAGCAATGCCAATGTACTAGTATGTAGAACAACATTCTTGGTTTGGTCAATGCACGATAGAAAGCACGTGAAGCCATTTACGTATTTACTGCCCAAAGATAATAAACGTCGTCTTCGCGACATGGAAGGTCGCTCATATGAGTTGGAAAGATGTTTTCAAAGCTCACCTTTCTCTTTCATTTTTTTTTTCTTTCTTTCTGCTAAAGATGCTTCCATGCGATATTTCGGAGGGTTTTCAAGTCATATCTCGACTCTTATGCCGTCCAATATGCGTGAACCTTTCTCAAACGTCCACCGATCAGCGTCAACAATGCTTAGTCATTTTGGAATGGATACAGCGGTGGTCACTATCACTGCATCTCATGCAGATAACTGAGCTCCAGTGTTCGATTTGTAGTAAAGGCATCTTCCCCGGATTTTTTCTCTTTCTCTGTTTTTTTTTTTTTTTTTTTTTTTTTTTTTTTTTGACAAGTATTATTGTTACCTGTAAATCAATTTTGCAATTTGAAAGGGATATATTTTGATAGGGTTCTATGGATATTCACTACAAATATTCACTGGAACATGATGCGTCCTATGTAAATGAAGGACAGACTTTTCTTTGAGAATGAATATATGAAAATCATATATTTCAACTGCGGATTAATTATTAAATATGTGACTGATCATCGCAGTTATGAACACTACTTAAGCAGTAGTGAAAATAGAGCCTGAAAAAAAAATCAGGCTTGTACGGGAATCGAACCCACGACCTCTGCGCTCTGCGATACCGGTGCAGCGGTATGGCAAAAGGTGGGAGTCTGTAAAGAGAGAAACCTGGTAATGTATTTTTTTTTTTGTCTGACCATATTGTTGTTTTAAGCAAAAGATCGACTGATTTTTTTTTGCGTTCTTTTTGCGCCTGATCCCAGGTTATATTCTTGTTGTAGACGCGTGTCACACGCGTATTTTGGGGTCGCTTATCTCCGCGGTGCACTTTATGTTCCCGCCCGTGGACTCCGACCACTTCCTCCTCAAATTACAAGTGCTTTGAAAAAACCATACGATATCACTAGCCTTTAATAAAAAATAATTTTCATACACAGACAGCAATATGTCAGTCATGTTTATCTATCTCAAAACCAAAAAACAAAATCCCCCCTTTCAACTGCCACCGGACTACCATGTGGAAGATCGTTGGTTCAAACCCCGGCCCGACCTATACTCAACTGAGGTCTTTAAATAATTGAGGAGAAAGTGCTGCCTTTGTAATGGCATCTGAAATTGGTTAGACTTTCTAGTCTTCTTGGATAAGGACGATAAACCGTACTCCCCGTCCCACAACTCTTCATAATTGATTTTGTGGGACGTTAAAGAACCCACGCACTGTTCCAAAAGAGTAAGAGCTGGGGACATAGTCCAAGGTGTGGTGGTCTATCTCTACTAGAATATGGTTATCGGTCCGGAATATCCCATTTTTTTAGGACAGGCCTGACTCGTGTTTCAACCAATGAGAATCCATGTTAGAATCTGCGTCACGTGTCAAACACGGTCAAAACAAAACCACACTTCAAAATGGCGGCCAGAGAATGATTGTTCAAACTTTGAGCGCAATTCAAAACGCTTCATTGTCTCATTTTTTGAACGAGAAATGACGGAAACAGTTGAAAGTTATGGCCAGAGCAGTGATTTTGTGACCTTACCGGACAGAAACAAGAAGGTTCCCGAAATACGTCCACGTTCATTTTTTTCGTCTCAAATCGGCAATTCTTTTGGCATGCGTATCCTTTGGGTACAGCGCTCATTTTATTACCGTCATTTAAATCTTTTTATCAAAGCCGGCTCCAAGCCCTAACTGAAGCTGTTGATAGTTCTTATTCACGTCTGATATATATCGCCCCAGCAAAAACCTTCCCATTAAAAAGCAACGTCCTTTATTGGACTGAAGGGAGTAAATTTTGCGGCGTTTTAGTCCGCCGGGAAATCCACAAAATCATCAAAAATTAAAACTTATTTACCTTTCCTGTTGTACTTTACATTTTTGAATAAAGACGCGAGAGGACGGGCAAAGAAAAGAAATGAGCTGTTGATAACATTTACGAGGCACGTCACTCCTCCACAAGACAATAGGGAGCTTTAGCAACGACGACGGCGACGGCAATGAAAACGTCACTTCAAAATAGAACTTCTCGTTTTTGTAACGCTTTCGCTATTATTCCAATTTGTTTAACTTGGAAAATACTGGCGAACTATTCAGGGACTAAATTGTTATGAACGCCATTAAAGTAAGGAAAAAGAAAGAAAAATTTATAGTCACACGCTCCCGTTCTCGAGAAAACCTAAAATTTGGTCATTTCACGTTGTTGTTTTGCAGAGGACGGGAAAGAAATGTACCAAAATGTAAAACGTACGTGCAGAGCCATTGTTTTTTCTCATTAAGGCTATTGTTTTGTGGCGTTCTCGTTGCCGTTGCCGTCGTCGTTGCTAAAGCTCCCTATTACTCTAAGATGAGAAAACTCCACAAAATCTGGCTTCAACAACAAGTTTAATTCTCACTACACTTTTCTTATTTGCCTCTGTCAACAACTGAGTTTAAAAAGTCTATGCTTATGAAGCAATTCCACAAAAAAAAGGGGAAACTAGTTTTTGTTTTTCACAAATTTTCATTATAGAGCTAGGCCGTCTAACAAATCCCGAATCCTAGAATCAAAAGTAACTATCCAAAAAACTAATTCCGAGTAAATACTTGTTATAACGAAACACACACACACACACACACAACGAGAATCTCCTTTTTCTCCTTGTTGTCTTCTTGACTTTTCGTTCAGCCTTTACTTGAGGGCCTGGATCGGAAGTGGAGAATAGCGAGCAACGGCATTCTCATACACCTTCACCTTGTTGAAGTCTTTGTCGTGGCTTAATATCTCAATGCGGTGGTCCACAAAGTGATAGTCTGGCAAACGGACAGCCTTCTTCGCCCTGCAAAGGAGCAAACGAACTCCAATCAGTGACACTGGGCTGGGTGCAGCTGATAGATACCAGCTTTCGAAGTTCACTCGTCTGGCAAATGACAATCGTATTCCCTCCAAGATAGGAATATATCCTGGTTAAGTAATTTGAAATCAAGATAGTTTTGGAGCCGTATTCAACACTTATCCTTACAAGGGGCAACCATAATCGAACAATCGAAGCTAAGGTCACAGATTCCTCTCAAATAGCAATCACTAAAAATTATTTTTAGACACATGAACACTTACTTGTAAATACTTGTGAAGTCACATCTGTAATGGGCACCTCCTTCAAGCAACAGAGACCTGTTAACATCACCCTTCAGCACCCCATCACGCACGTACATTGCCTCAGTGGATGGCTCCCATTTCAGCGTCTTCCTCATCATAACTGGACCGTTGGCGGGAAAATTGGCGCCGTAAAATCGAATGTCATAGAAAAAACTGTTGCGTTCCTCTTTATCCATACTGTTGAAAGAGAAGTGAAATATACCCAGTGTGACCGGGTAAAAACACCCAAAAAGGCAAAGTTAACAGTAGAATATATAAACCTGTGCATAAAGGCATAACAGCCCAATCACAGAGAGACAATGGTATCAGAAATACCTTTTTCATTTCCTTTAAAATGGTTATAAACAGAGAGAACCACTTTGGAAAAGAGCTTTAATTTATAAGTTCAACTGACAATTTCCAACAAGAAGGCAATAGGATAGTTTAAACTATACCATTAAATCTATGAAAAAACTCCAACAAAATGGTTACAAAAGATGTGAAAGGAGGCACAAATTAAAATGATGAAATTAAAACTGAACGAATTTTATCAAACTGGAACACAGTGCTAAGCTTCTCACCGCAGGAGGCATCGGTTTTACATCTTACTAACCTGATGTCGCTCGTTACGGTACAAATGCCTTGGTCTTCAAAAACCATGGTTCTTTCCCAGGAATACCCCTCAGGAAAACTCTGCTTGAAATAATCTGGTATTTCCGCTGGGTATTTGGTGAATACCCTGTTGCCGTACTGGAATGCTGTTGTCAAAATATCGTAAGCGAAAGGGAGAGGCCCACCTTGTATGACTTCAAGGTCTATTTCATGTGTTCCCCTATAACACGAACAGGAAATCAAACTAAGAAAACATACTGTTTATATGCCATGCAGTATTTTTCTTTTTTTCTTTTTTTTTTTTTTGTGTGAAACGGTGCCAGGATATGAAGGACAGTTCAGAAATTCTAATCTAAAATTCTAGTAGTGCGACAGCATCTTGTCACTAGATTTAGCTATAAATTGAACAAGTAAATATTTGATTTCGACAGTGAGAGCTTTCACCACAAACCTTCATTCAGAGATATAAAGTACCTTAGAAACAAGGCGTAAATAAATTGATAAATTAGAAATGGAGAGGTTTAATAACGAGACACTAAACAGTGTGCTCACGCCACAGAGGGTGTGTTCTTCAATGTGTCATTATAGCCCAGAGAGAAATATGAAGAGTCTGTTTTCAGTTAAATTTTGCCTGGCTTAATGAGAAATACATAGCAAATAGAGCTTATAGATTGCCGCATAGAAAACTAAAATATTAGCCCTATGATTCTTGGAACAGAGAGTGAGGTTAAGTAAACTTTAGGTATGGATTTTTGGGTAAGGTTAAAGAAAATTCTTCAATGTCTTGATATTGACTTTCTCGTTATGCTTTCAGTTCGTTGCTTTAACGCCAGTAAGATCAAAGGAAAGAAAGACGGAGCTCCACGCGTCTGCTTTGTTACCTGACAAGACATGAGGGTTTCATGAATTCTCGGTACTAGATTTCGCCCGTTGGCAGATCCCAGAAAAAGTAAAACGTTTCCTTGACTAAGCACTGTATCAGACATTATATAATGGGGCCGTAAATGTGAAAACAATGATTGAACATTTTAAACTTTCACTTACTCGTTAGGTTTGCCTTTTCCTTTTCCTTCAATCACGAAGTGGTGCCCGTTTACAGCGCCTACCATACGCAGCTTGATCTTCATGTCGTCTTTAATCCCACTCTGCGGAATGAAATTGGGGTGAAGCTGAGACCAATTACCGATCAAGAATAAGCAGTAGAGTAAAGTCATCAGTGATAAACAAATGAAGCCTTTTCCTGTGTAGTGCTTACCATGCTGGTAGACGTGATGTAAAATATTAACCTTACGGCTCTTGTTGTTGTCGATCTGCTGTCTCCCAAATCACCAGGGTGAATGAGACCACAGCTGTGAGAGCGCTGCTATAAACCTGAATGTCACACCCAAAATGCACTTGAACCAATCGCGTTCTGGAAACCCTTTTGTAACAAAGGCGGCATGGTGTTTATAATCCTACACGAAACACGTGCTATCAATCTTTGTTCACGTGGAATTATTATCACATATAATTTAATTAGCTGAGATAAAGTAATTTAAGTTCTTAAATTTGCTTCACCTTGAACCTCATTTCACTAGCGTTAACCTTTTATGTTTCGGTTGAAAAAGTCACGATATAGAATAAAAAGCGCAGTCCTTTTCATGACTTAGACTGACAACTTGCCGGCTACTTAGCGTCAGTCAAAACAAATATTTGACTTCATACTGGCAAAGATACATAGCCTAATATATATATTTAGCCAAGCCTAAAAGCGGAGCTCCAAAAGCATTCTTTTTCTACTGGCATTTACATATAGTCTGCTTGTCATATCACCCATCTGACCTCACTCAAGCTACAGACCCAATGCTGTAGAAAATAGTATGGAAAGGTGATCTGAGCCAGTGGCACAGTGGATTTGGACCCCACGTGGATTTGCACCCTCCAGTCCAGATCTGCTTGTGGATCAGATTTGGACCCCCTAGTCCAGAACTGCTAGCAGATATGAATCCCCTTTTACGAATTTGGACCCCCACCCCTCCTAAAAACAAGCGTTCTATTGAGTAAGGTAATAAAAATTCCTTTCCAAACTGAGTTTGGAGATGTTAAAAAAGCAAAATAAAAATATTGAGGTAGGTTTTTCTTAAAATAATCTTTAATACCTTGTGTAAAAAAGAACCTGCAAAGCTAGTTTTCACCTATAAATTTTTAAAACAAAACATTTCTTAACATCTTAGAGCAATACCTAAGGACAGGTCTGTTTCCCCGTTCAACTGTAGGCAACTTAGTTACTTAGGTATGGTTTAGAGCCACTAGAAATTGGTGGAGAAGCCTGGTGATTGCTCCTTGGAATCAGTATCACATCAGATATATAGTGATTCAGATCATCACTTCATAATGAATGCAATTTCAATTATCCACAGCCTCCCATGAGACAGTCAGAAATCGGAAATTGTGTATCCTCTGGATATATGTATGCCTCACAAAAATTATGAAAGAAAGATACATGGAAATCAATAAAAATATTTAGATGCCATGAATTAAGACCAAGATATTTATTTTGATCAATTACTTCTTGACCTTACTATCACAAAAAAAAACTGCTTGCTAACATTAAGCTCATCACTCAATGCACCTACAGTGTTTTCAAAAAGAAATCCAGCTGCTCTTCTGGCCAGTTAAGTGCAAGACCAAACAACTTGATAATAATATATTGGGCATTTGGTTGATACCACTATCAAGGTGATTCATCAAAGCAAAAGTGCTGGAAATCCGTTGGCCATCTTAATTTGATCTTAACATACTTCATCAAACATCAGAGATTCCATTAAACATTAATGCCAAATGTCATCCAAACATCCCACAAGATTGGTGTGACCAGCTACTAATAAAATTAATTGAAAGACTGTATGCAGGAGGAGGAAGTCCAAAGGATGTGTACATTGATGAGAAAGAGCTTACTTTAAGTTTAATTTTAAGTTTTAAGTGTAATAATACTTTGTCATGTGAATACAACTAAGTTGATACAAAACAAAAAAGTGCATGACTGGAGAATAATTGGGAGAAACTAAATTCCCATAAAAAGAATGTTACACATTCTAACAACTAAGAGGTGAAATTTAAACGTGGCCCAAAGCTAACCTAATCAAATTAAATCAAATACTTGTCTCTTACAAGTCACCCCTGATTTGAGATTTAGACTAAAAATCATGAAGTAATCCAAAGCAAACCTAATTAAATTACATACTTGTCACTTACAAGCTACATCTGATTTAAAATTGACACTAATAATGTAATAGATAGGACTTAAAACTGCTTAAAGAAGGTGCATGCATGATGTTCGATGGAACACCATTCCAGTCTGTTATGTAGCGATTAAAAAAAGAAAAGCTGAAGGCCATATATATATTTAGCCATGCCAAGCCTAGAATCGGAGCTGCACACTCTCACCGAGCAACCTCGCAAGAGTTTATTTGGGCCAGTTTAATTTGTGTCCAAAACAATTGAGCAGCAGCAGGGAAAACGAAGAGTTTTCGATAGTAAACGTTTGCAAAAAAGAAAAAAAAAAGACGGACATTCTTGAGTCTAACTACTTTGAGATGAAAGCGTAAAGGGATTCAAAGCAGATCAAAAAAAAAAAACAAAACAAAACAAAAACACTGCAAGCGAACAAAGTACGATGCCGGCGAGTGTTTGCTCGAAGAAGGAGAAGGTAGAGAAATTAAACAAGACTAGCTAGTAATTAAAATAGCTTGTAATGATAAAGCTAGGAAAATCGGTATTTATTTTGACATAAATGCCCCTAGAAAAAAAAATAAAGGGTACAAACTCTTCGTTTACAGCAGTCAACAGGAATTGACCGCGGTTCAGAAACAATATAACAACAAACATAAGACTTATTACAAGAAAACAAAGCACAATATGAATAATATTTCTTCGAAGATTCTTGGAGAAGGTGCAGAAATTGGACAGGTAACAAAACTATCTTGTATTAAGCTAGAAAATTTCCTTAGCAGATTTGACATAAATGTCCGTAGAAAAGACAAAAAAGAGGTCCGTACCTGATCGTTTAGAGCAGTCAACAGGAATCACTGAGACAGCAATCACTCGGAATGCGACAGAGCTGAATAATAGAGCCATTTCCCACAAAATCTTTCCTTGGCTTACACAAAACACTTAAGTGCTTTGATGGTTTTACTGTTACTTCCCATGTCTTCCGAAGAACCTTCTTCAATTAATGATTCTCAGTGGCAAAATATCATCCAGATAACGAAGAAAGCGCTTGCCAAACCAAACGAGCATTTCTCTCGCAGACCCGTCCACTTTAAAATTTATCAAAACCAGCCAGCCAGTCAACCCATTTCGCTGTTTTTAACATCCAAACGCTGATTCTTACCGGTTCAAACAAACGACATGTTTAAAGACGGCGAAACTTAATTGTTGTTTACAGGCTGCTTTCGACGAAGATCTCTTAAAGACTTGACGAAGTGAAGCGCGCTGGGTTTTGACTGTTTTGGCAGCATTTTGACAACTTAATGTCAGATTTTGAGAAGTGCACATGCACATGCATTTGATCGGATTTTTTATTTTTACTCGAGCTCGAGTCTCCCCCTTTAATGCTTAATTTTACGAGGACTCATTGCGATTACGTGTTGATAAGATAAGGGCAAAAGTTTCTTAACGCTACTGTGAGGAACCAAGGTCGAAAAACAGTCAGCCAAGCCGAGTAAAAACACTCGTTCGCTTGCAAAGAAAACAACGTAACAAAACAAACAAACAATTCAACTACTTCTTTGCGTCCAAAACGAGTACAGATGATTGTTATTTATATCCATTCGAGAGAAAAATACAAGTTTCATTCCTGAACAAAAGTAACAACGATTAAACCAAATGTTAAGCTTCTATTTATTTAATTTACCTCACTGTCCTGTGTTGTAGAGGTTTCTACCACTTGAAAATGAGTAAGCTTCAGTAAAGTAAAAACAAGCATCCGCAAAAATAGCAAACGGTTTGTCCAAAGAAAGAGCTTCTTCCACAGAGTTTGAGCTACTCATTCCTCCCATTAATACCGGTGAACTGTTAAGTGACTTTTCTTGGTGAGATGCAAGATGCCGCGGTGAAGTGAAAGCCCTTGAAGCGTTGAATTATAAGCTTACTGTTTTCAACCGCACAATCTTTGAAGCTTTTCCTGAGAAAAATCTTCCGTCCTTCCTTTCATCACTTGAAAATTCACCTTCCGGAGTATCTTTTGACAAGTTCTTGATCTTTATGCTCTTTACGCGAAAGACAAACTTCGATCGAAGAAGATGAAGTTGTTTTGCTCAAAATAAACAAACCAACTGAATGTGAAATTACCAGCCGCAGAAAGCGCGCGAAAAATTTTAACGGCCTCTATTTGGTTTGGGTGTCCCAAACTTGGCTTGAGCCTGCGATCCAATCGAAAGCAAGTACCTGGTCAGCGGTCAACTTCAAAAAAACAGCTGACCTCGATGAGGTCTTAACCTGAGCCCGCGATATGGTCACGTTACACTGGTCAGCGGATACCTTGTTTTGACAGGTGTCAATTGGCTATAAGATGGATGTCCAGTATCAAAGATGTACGCTGTAAAGTAGCTAGTCAGCTGGGCCAGGTGGAGTATGGCCGCCATGTTGGATTATTATGATTATTATTAGGATATTATTAATTATTGGGCGACTCCGTCGTCGTCGTCGTCGTCGTCGTCGTCGTGCGTACGCGCCCACGAGCAATACCGCTAGCCTTTTTTACCATGAGAAAAGCAGTTGACGGGTTTCTATAGGTATGGTGCTCCGCTTGACGGCCTTCGGGCCGTCGGAGCTCCGCTATAATTCAATTATTCACAACAGAAGCTCTGGTAATCCTTGCGTGATCGACTTTTTTCACTCAAGCGACAGCCACGCCTACTTCAGTTGGAGGTGTACAGACCAGACAAAACAGCGACACTTGCGCTGATTAAATCTCAGTGAACAAAAGGTGGTGCCACTTCAAAGCACTCTTCTGTCTTTGAGAGAAAAGAAGATGAAAGGGTGAGAGAAGAAGGAGAACAGTTAAAAGGGAAGTGAGATATGGGTTTGCGACGTTACCAACAAATGTGTTTAAGTATCAAAATTGGAACGTTTCACAGATGTCAAGTTATCATTGTTATCATTGTGTCTTAATGAATGTATAAAAATACAATGAATCTAAAAATAAAAGATCAGATAACGTAGTTGAAGTTCTTAAATTTGCTTCACCTTGAATTTCATTTCATTAGCGTTAAAGTGCACCTAAACCCCCAAAAATTTTTTCACTAAAATAAATCTTTGCACCTGTTTGAAACGCGTTGCGCGCCTTTTTTTTTTTTTTTTTTTTTTTTACCAAATCTTGACTAGTTATTTTCACTTTTCTAGGGTGTTAAAGGTGCAAAATCTGGCCATCGTCTGCCCCACGACCGAGTCAGAAGGGGCTTTGGTCTATTCTCGATTTGACCTCACAAACTGATTAACATTCCATTAAGTCTTTGTAAACATGCATGCAAAGCAGTTTGTGACTTCAAATCGAGAATAGACCCAAGCCGTTCTGACTCGGTCGTGGGGCAGACGATGGCTAGATTTTGCAACTTTAACACCCTAGAAAAGTCAAATTAACTAGTCAAGATTTGGTAAAAAAAAGAATAATAATAAATAAATAAAACAAAGGCGCAGTGCGTGTCAAACAGGTGCAAAGATTTATTTCAGCGAAAAAAAAATTGGGTTTAGGTGCACTTTAACCTTTTTTGTTTCGGTTGCGAAAAAGTCACGATGTAGAATAAAAAGCGCAATCATTTTCACGGCTTAAACTGACAACTTGCAGTTACTTAGCGTCAGTCAAAACAAATATTTGACTTTCTACTGGCGTAAATACATAGCCTATAAGTCAATTATTCACAACAGAAGCTCTGGTAATCCTTGCGTGATCGACTTTTTTCACTCAAGCGACAGCTACGCCTACTTCAGTTGGAGGTGTACAGACCAGACAAAACAATTTAAATTGCAGCGAGACTAGAGCTGATTAAATCTCGGTGAACAAAAGGTGTGGTGCCACTTCAAAGCACTCTTCTGTCTTCTGCGGCTTTAAATTGAGAGAAAAGAAGGGGAAAGGTGAGAGAAGAAGGAGAACACTTTAAAAGGGAAAGAAAGATATTTGTTTGCGATCAGTTACCAACAGATGTGTTTAAGTATCAAAATTGAAATGTTTCACAGATGTCAGGTTATCATTGTTATCATTGTGGCTTAATGGTTATAAAATGTGTCTAAAAATAAAAATGCCTTTTAAAATATAAAGACAAGAAAGCACAAGCAAGAATGGCAATAATGTATAGCCTCTAAAAGCGGCGCTGCTTTGATCAAATTAGTGTCTTTAATGCTTTAGTTTCTTGTCGTTCATTCAAACTAAAATGGGAAAACATAAATGCCAGCGTTTCCCTGTTTTGTTATACAAAGGGGAGGAGAATATGGCAAATGCAAGGCTGATAGTACGTGAAAAAGTTGACTTTGCGAGACACTAAATTGACCGAAGCTCGACACGGCTGTAACCTCGGACAGCTGTTTCGCCCTTTCAATTGATCCGTTTGTCATCCGAATCACGCGTTGCAACACCACGTGTCCCGGAGCTGTTTCGCCCTTCTTGGGGCTCGTCAGCATGCTATTGCAGCTTCACGACGACGCTAATAAGTTGCACAATTTACACGTTCACGATGTCAAGTTCCGTACCTTTGACTCTCTTGTCATCCGAATCATGCGCTGGGGAGGAGCCAAAATTGGAAAAATGTACTCTCGGCGGTTTTTTGTTTTCGTTTGACAAAGAGTTGATATAAGAGTGTATACATATAGGTTAAGTTACGTAATAGTACAGTATTACGTTATGTAGTATTAAACTACTTAATAGTATTACGTAACTTAACCTATAATAATAATTTATACAACATATAAGTAAGACAAACTTTGAAATCAATATAAAGTCCTTTCTACTCTGTATAGGGCTGGTGAGATTACTAACGTTATTGAATAGCCCAGAGAAAACAAGATTATTTCATTCACCGCCGTGCAAACTGAGTGAACGCTACAAGTGTTTCTAGAAGTTATCTGAACGAGCAGCTGCTGACCAGTTAACGCAGCATGTCGTGGATCAGCGACTTGAGTGCAAATTTCAGTCTGCCTACAAGAAACATTACAGCACCGAAACCGCTCTCCTAAAAGTCAAAAACGATCTCCTTATGAGTATGAATAATCAGCATGTGACTTTGCTGGTGCTATTCGACCTTAGCGCCGCATTTTACACTGTCTGTCATCAAATTTTGGTCGATCGTTTGCACTCAAAGTTCAGAGTGAGCGGTACTGCATTAGAGTGGCTGCGTTCGTATCTTGACAAGCGCTGTCAGCGTGTAAGCATCAAAGGTGTGTTGTCAGACAGCTTTGAGCTTCGCCACGGCGTGCCTCAGGGATCTTATCTTGGGCCCCTACTTTTCAGCTTGTACACTAGCAAACTTTTTGACATCACAAAGGCCCATTTCCCTTAGGTACATTGCTATGCTGACGACACTCAGCTATATCTGTCGTTCCGTCCTGATGCGACTTTTGGCTCTGATGAGGCGATTTCTGCTATGACGAACTGCATTGCGGACCTTAGGGACTGGATGATCTCCGATAAATTAATGCTTAACGACAGCAACACTGAAATCTTACTTGTCGGGTCGCGCAAACAGTTACGCAAGGTTAAGCTTGATGCTCTCATGGTTGGCACATCAAAAGTGGCTTTAGCCTCCTCTGCTGTGAAAAATCTAGATGCATGGTTTGACTCGGAACTCACCATGAACACGCACGTTAGCAAACTATGCACCGCAGCATATTTTCATCTTTACAACCCTAAGGCGTATACGGAAGTACTTGTCGCAAGAGACATGCGAGCAACTAGTGCACGTTTTTATTGCCAGTCGGATCGACTATTGCAACAGTTTGTTATACGGTCTGCCTGCTAAGCAGCTTGATAAGATTCAGCGTGTACAAAACACAGCGGCTCGTATAATTTTCAGACTCCCAAAGGTTTGCCATATCACTCCATCACTTTTTAGTCTGCACTGGCTGCCTGTGCGATATCGAATCGACTTTAAGATCTGTCTCTTGACCTTCAAAGCAATACATGGGTCTGTACCCAGCTACCTTAGGGAGTTAGTAGTGGTCAAAGAGAATCGCTACCGCTTAAGATCTTCAAATCAACTTCTGCTTTGCATGCCGAATGGTATCACAAAAAAGACTCTAGGTGACAGGGCATTCGCAGTCGCAGCTCCCAGACTATGGAACTCCCTCCCAGAAGAGCTTCGAAGCAAGAGTGATATAAACGATTTTAAACGCCACCTTAAAGCGCATTTCTTTACCAAGGCATTTTTAACACAATTATTTGGACTGAACTGACTTAGCTTGCTTTTGCTTTCGCTTTTAATTTGTTCTTATTATTCAATACAATTGTATTTTATTGCACGTATCTCTTTTATTCTCTTAGGCTTTTTGTTAAATTTAGTGCTTAGTGTAAAGTTTTTAATATTTTTAATTATGTAGGTTTTAACTTTTTAAATTAGTCGGTAGTTTTACTTTGCTAACTGGAATGCGCTTTTGATTATTTTTATAGGAAAAGCGCAATATAAATATTAAATATTATTAAATTATTATTAGAATGTTAATTGTTGTTGGCCCGCGATTAAAACTCAACCCACCGAG
The DNA here is from genome assembly GCA_016490735.1 of Pachyseris speciosa. Lineage (NCBI taxonomy): Eukaryota > Metazoa > Cnidaria > Anthozoa > Scleractinia > Pachyseridae > Pachyseris > Pachyseris speciosa. The sequence continues at coordinate 117,291 of JAEMWC010000719.1, forward strand.
ATTTCATTTCTAAGTTTGAAAATGTTTTTAGACCTTAATTACATAGTTTGGATAAAGAAGACTACTAATCAAAACAAAAGGAAAAATTTTTGAAATTTCTGATTACCTTTCTTGAATGATACGTATTCATACTGGTTTTAATTAAAGTGCCAATGGAATGAATTTTTTTTTTCTTGCCTTTATGAAAGGTTTGAACTTCTGTGAACTTGTAGAAGGGCAGTTAACGCGTGTCTGTGTGATAATAGAATGGTGAGCCCTTGGGGTATCAACTAATCATTATTTTTCGTGCGAGGGCAGACCCTTTATGACTTTTTTTTACAAAAGAGGGCAAGACCCCTGACTAGGCCATATATATGCAAATTAGCAAATTAACTGTGTTCCAAGAGAAAAAAGACATTGTTTCAAAATCTTGAAAATATTACTGATTGAGAGAGTTAAATTTCTAGAATGAACGCCATGGCACTGAACTCGAACAAGAAACAGCGTTACTTTGTCGTTCGTAGAGCTCGCTTTTTGATTGATGAACTTAGGTCTTACGAACTGAGACATGAGACTGTAAACAGAAGAGGAAAACAAAACAAAGAAAACCAAGAGCAAGAAAACTTAAACATCATTGCATATAAGCAAAGATAATTTCGAAAGAATTCTAAGTGCAACACATTGTATTCATTCAACAAAAATACTAATATTGCTACAGTACATTATTGGGCAAAAGTGCAGACTGCAATTCTGAATGCAGCGAGATCTAGATGGATCCATGAGCTGGCTCAAGATTGAGTTCGGGTTTAATTGATCATTTTATTCATTACACTCAGCCGTTTAATAAAGAGGCCTTCCAAGTCGTAGAAACGACAAGCGACATGGCTCCGAAAACAGGCGACAATCTTCTCCCAACTGACCGACAACCGCAGAATCTGCAGAAAAGCGCGACAGTTTGCGACACGGACAATTCATTTTCCATTCCTCTTTGTTTCTTTGTCACTAACGAATAAGAGAGAGGCAGAGTCGTGAACGGGCGACAATAAAGCGACACCAGTCCACCTTGGAAGGCCTCACTTAAAGAAAACAACATGCTGGTAAGGAATGATAGAAAGACTTATCACTGAACAAAAATCGCTGTGGCGAAATGGCCGGTAACCGGTCAAGGTGTTAAAAACACTAAATGACCAGCAGTCCGTTATTTTTTTTGAAAATTGTCAAATCAAAGAATCCCGGCTAATCGACCGTACCATCGTATGTCGATTAGGAAAAGTCAAGTGATCCTGAAATGATTGATAGATCTCAAGTCCAGCGCTTGCTTTCGGCTAGGCTCATTGGACGAACCGTGATTTGTGACACTTAGAATTTTTTCAGGTCGTCTGCCGTTAACGTGGTAAAAACTAAATGGCGGCAGTCCCATATTGTTTTAAAAATTGTCAAATCAAAGATGCCAGCTAATCGAAACCATCGTATTTCGATTAGCTTTAAAGAAAGCGCTGGACTTGAGATCTATAAATCATTTCAGGATCGTTGACTTTTCCTAATCGACATACGAGGGTTTGGATTAGCCGGGATTCTTTGATTTGACAATTAAAAAAGAATATCGGACTGCCGGTCATTTAGTGTTTTTAACACCTTGAACGGTTACCATATAGCCACAGCGAACAAAAATAGTTTCGAAATGAGAACAAAACAATTCCACAATTGATTTTACTCAGAACTACGATTATTACAATTACAAAGAGGCACATACAGTTGTTGTTCAAAACACGATTAAGCTAAACCTTCCCTGCTAGCAGAGGTCTCTGACGGCGAGAAAGGAGAGAGACCTCTGCCGGTGCCCGACGAGTTTCCTGTCGCGCAAGCGCGAGCGTTCCCTTGACAACGAATGACGTATTTTTCACGTGCGACCTTACTAAGCAGACCGGTTTGCGCGTGAAATTTGCAAGTTCACAACAAACTACAATAAAAGTGTCTGATGTCCGAGATGAAATTTATTCTCCTCAAACACTACTGAAACCAGCCGTCACAGGAAAAGACCTTCTCCGAGTTCGGGAACTATTTTGACAACAAGCTCCAAATGCTCCGGGCTCCGTCACATATGTGATTTCTTTGCCTTCAAGAGATGGAAAGTCACCTTCGATCTTGATAGCTTTGATTCCATCAGTCTTTCACACGATAATATCTGGTCCTTAATGAGGAAATTCAACGGAGATACGACCAAAACTAGTGGCTCGGGAGAGTAGATTTGCAAAATTGACAACTCTGCGGCTACGCGGATTGCCAGTTGGAAAATCAAAGATTTTCCGTAGCCTGTCGGAAGACACACGAATGTATCGCTTTTGTCCAAGAACGCAATAATAGCTTTCTTCTGCACTGGTGTTATATCCTTCATATTGTGACTTTTGAGGGAAGAAATGGCCGGTTTAAAAGCTCGATCGAAGTGCATTTTGCTTTCAGTCAAAGACGCCATTACGATTGTAGTACAGTGGGTTCAGAAGTTTTCAGCAGAGAATAGAAACAGAGCAAGCGCATTCCTGTTTAACGGAAACCGGTTTTCAAACACCGGTTAGTTTCGTCCAAGAATGTGGTCGGCGTCTGCATGAAAGAACTCGTCGGGCACTGGCAGAGGTCTCTCTCCTTTCTCGCCGCCAGAGACCTCTGCTAGCAGGGAAAGTTAAACCCTAAGATAAGATAAGATAACTTTATTCATACACGGTATTTCCATCAGCTTAATTAATTATTATCAACTAACTCTCTGTCTACTTAATTACAATCACAAGAGAATAAAAAAAAAAACAATAAAGGCTGCTTTTCTTGGAGGCCGTCTTTAAAATCTTACTTAAACTACTTAAAACTTACTTAAAACTGTGGTGACTCAATTTAATCTTAAAATCTCTCAAGGAAGTCGCTTGTCTTAATTCCAGGGGTAAACTGTTCCACAACTGAGCTCCACTGTACGAAAGACTTCTCTTTAGGTAATCAGTGCGGGGTTTTGGAAGAGCTAGTGCGTTTTCAGTATTCCTCAAATGATAAGAATTCACACTATCGCGAAAAACAAAACTAGATCTTAAATATTCAGGCGTCATGTCATGTAAGATTTTGTAAAACATAATAGATTTCTTTTGTAATCTTTGATGCTAGAGTTCTCGCCACCGTAGTGCCCGGAACATTTCATTCAAATTACTGTCATAAGAAGCTTTCATCAAAATGCGGGCTGCCCGATTTTGAAGCTTTTGAAGTCTATCAGAAAGGCCTTTGTTACAGTTTCCCCACACCTCACTACAATAATCGAAGTGAGGCTGAACAAGGCTATTATAAACATTGACTACAATATTAAAAGGGATTTGATGTCGTATGCGCTTTATTGCACCAATGGCAGAAGCAATCTTTTTGCAGATATTTTCTATATGACCTTCCCAATTTAAAGTTTGATGCAGACCCCAAGAGATTTAGTTGATGCTACCTGCTCCACGGTCATGTTATTTATAGTTAGAGGACAATCTGAAAGATTCGATAACTTCTGTCTGGATGCAATTAGCATAAACTCGGTTTTTGTCAGGTCCAAGGTAAGCTTGTTAACTGATAACCAAGTGTACACTTTGTTTAGATCATAATTAAGACAATCATTTACATCATGAACGTCGGCACTAGCAAACGTCAAGCTGGTATCATCAGCGTACATTCTTGGTTTCCCTAGTCATAGTTGGTGCAAACGTTGATTTCTTTTCATTTATCAGCCAATAAAAAATATTTTTGCCACTTAGCTCGACTTATTTATTTATTTATTTATTTATTTATTTATTTATTTATTCATGATTATTTATTTATTTATTTATTTATTTATTTATTTATTTATTTATTTATTTATTTTCATTGCATTTAATACCGTTTCCAAGAGCGAAATGAACACTTCGGTTAACTCTTGAATTCGTCTTAATCTTTTTTCGAACAACCGACCATCAAAGTCAAGTGTGCCGAAATACGTAAACAACGGAGCGATCTTGAAGTAGCATCGACGGCTTCTTCAATTTTCCCTCGATACAAGAGGATGATAAGTAAATCACATAAATCAATTCAAAGCTGCTGAAATGTCCTTCATCAAACGCACACGGGATACCTTCCAAGCAACGCTTAAAAGGCTGTATCCATCTGGCAGCTGGGACAGTTCCGGTTCATTTATTTTACACTATTTACAAAGCAATTACATGGCATAAAAAGGTACGTAGTCTTTACCCTGTTCTTCATTTCCAGGATACATTAAAGAATTCTTTTTCGACAGAGCTTAGCATAAAACTATCGGAATGTGGATCATAATGTTCATTGGCGTTACGTAATCTTATCACATTAGCACTAATGACTAGTTTTCAGAAGCCTGTACCGCAGACATATGGTGTAATATTCATAGCTCAGAGAAGCAAACGCCTCTGTGGAAACCTCTGTCATTTTATGCCTATAAAAAATACAACATCATGAATACCTTAATCTATGTTAAAATTAGATGTTATGAGCTAAGACATATGACTGGCCCTCAAAAAGCGAAAAACAAAGCCGCCACTTTGTTGATTGAAATAATCGCAATATTGATCACAATGTTCATAGCTGTTAGTTTTCCAAAGCCTGTTCCGCAGACATAACAGTGGCGTAACATTCATAATCTTAGAGCAGCAAACACTTCTGTGGTAACCTCTATTATTTTATACCTGTCATACAACATACATACCTTGGTATATATAAATTTACGAATGTAACCGTTTTATGAGCTGAACATATGACCATAGTTAGTAGACTATGATAACTATGATATGACTGGCCACAAATAAAAAACACACCCGGCGCAACGTTGATTCAATAGATCGCGATATTGATCATAATGTTCGTAGCTGTTACGAAATCGTAGACAATATTTGCACTACTAGCTTTCCAGAAGCTGTACCACAGACATATGAGTTGCGTAACATTCATAATCTCAGAGCGTGGCACCATCCAACGGAGAAAAATATCCATACCACTTACATATACCCGTGAAGTATATCAGCTTAAGGACCCTAAGTAACAAGCCATCTTTGGTCTAATGTAACAACTAAGCAGTTATAATTTACCAAGTGTTTTCTCTCGTCGTTGATATATTTATTCACCGAATCACATATGTCTTCACTCAAATTTCCTAAAGTACAGATACGCATACTGATTGGCCGCCTTTTATATACAAAAGTAATGCAAACTAATTTTGGTAAATTTCGGGCTTTGTTAATTCTCTTGCGAATTTTCACCCACGTTAAAACAATATTTCGCTAAGATATCTCCGAAATTTCACCAAATCATGCGAAAGATCGTCGAAATATCGGTGACATTTAGCAAGGCGAAACCTAATGCTAAACGAAAATTTGCGATTGCAAAACTTTGTTGGTCCGAATTTTCGCAAGTGACTGAACGAAGAGCAGAATTATGCACTAAAGCGTCGTCGGAAAAGTATTTACATGTGGGTCCACAATTATAACTTATGAATGTACCTATATCTGCGTCCATAAAATTAGGCGTTTTCGATAGTCAAAGATTAGTCCAGTTCTCTAAACTAAAAATAGCAGGCCTCAAAGGTCTCAAAGAGTCGTTATTTATTTTGTTAACTGAAAAATTGTCAATCTTACATGAAAACGTCGAGTCGTTGAAATTGTGTATAAGGCCTAACTTATACGAGGTTACATAGCCTTTAAAATTCACTGATATTGTGTGGGCAATTGATAAAGTGTAGTAAAACTCAAAACTCTAATTCTAACAAAAAGGATTGAATATACTTTGGAGTCAGAGTGTGCGACAGCTTTATGTACCGCGCATTAATTGGATTCTACACTACGCGTTGTTCGCTTTGTAATATAAACAAGAGGAACAAGAGGAAAGCTATTAAATGCCTAATGATACTATTCCAACAAGTGTGTTTAAGTATCAAAATTGAAACCGGTTTGACAGATGTAAACACCACTCATTGTTATAGGATTGTGGCTTAATGAATATTAAAATATAAAATATAAAGATAAGATAATACAAGAGTGGCAATAATATGTAGTCTCTAAAAACACTTCGCCTTTGGTTTAGTGTAAATGGGGCCAGTTGTTTTCATACCGATTATTTGCGTAGGAGTAACGAATGGATCTCGGCGGTTTGGTCGTTTTCGTTTCACGAAGAGTTGGTATATATATATATATATATATATACATACATACATACATACATACATACATACATACATACATACATACATACATACATACATACATACATACATATATATATATATATATATATTATATATATATATATATATATATATATATATATATATATATATACACTATCACAAATGAAGATAACCCACATGTTATGTTCCACACCTATATTTCGACCACATAAAGTGGTCTTCATCAGGGTAAAATTACAGTTACAACCGCACGCGTCATACTACTTTTAAAAGTGTAAACTTAAACAGCCTCGTGCGCGCGCATCAACAAACGATCTCCTCCCCGCGCGCATAATGCCATTATAAACCATCAACAAATTACGTGCGTCTGGAACGCCTGTTCTGACCGAAGAAAAAGTCATTGTCATTAAGACCATAAGGACTCAAAGTATTAAGCTTATATGCCCATTGGCCCTCCTTATCCCTCAGCTCCTCTTCCCCATTGACCCTGTCTATCAACTGAATGTTCATATCATCCAAACCGCTATGTCCATCACTCCAAAAGTGTTTATACAGTAGGTCGTCATTCTCCCGCTGTGCCTCATTCAATCTTGCATGGCGTCTTATTCTGGATTTATGGTTGTTAAACCTTATTCTAAACTTTGTAACAGTGGACCCCACATACTGTACTGAACACCTCTTACATGTGATCAAGTAAACCACATTACTTGAGTTACAATCAAGACTATAGTTAATAGAGTACTTCCTGTCATTATGAGTACACACAAAACAGTCCTTTTCCTCTAAATAGCTACAGACTTCACATCGACTTGATTTACATTTACACGTTCCTCGCTCATTTTCTGCAGAACCACGGCTATTTATCTTCGCACGCACCAGGTAGTCCCCAAACTTTTAGGTTTTCTGAATGCCACCAAAGGGATATCCTTGATGGCTTTTTTACATCGATAATATATATATATATATATATGAGTTGATACATCGATTTTTATTACCTATTGCATAACTTAATCTATAATAATAACTGATATAACAAATAGGTAAGACAAATTTTGAAATTAACTTGAAGCCTCTTGAAAATGAACATATGATGATCATATATTTGAACCGCGGATTAAAGGATGAATATGTGAACACTAGTGAAATAAAGCCTGAGAAAATGGAGCACTACACCAGTATCGCAGTGGTCGTGGGTTCGATTCCCGTACAAGCCTGAATTTTTGGTTTTGTTTTCCTTTGGTTTGTTTGTTTGTTTGTTTGTTTGTTTGTTTGTTTTTTTTCAAGCTTTATTTTCACTACTACTAATAATTAAATAGTGGTCATAACTGCGATGATCATTCAAATCAGTATTTTATTCGCAGTTGAAATATATCTATTTATCACTCACGGGTATATTACGAACCACGACCTAGTGACCAAGGGCCGTTTTTCGAAAGTCCCGTAAACTTTTCGGGCCCGAAATGCCATTTCAAAAACTAAGATCCATCTATTCTAAAAAGCTGACCTTTAACTATGATTTCAAGATACGAAAGAGA
>JAEMWC010000719.1:127500-140000 GCA_016490735.1 Pachyseris speciosa
AAATTCGCTGATACTGTGTGGGCAATTGATAAGAGGCAGTAAAACTCAAAACTCTAATTCTAACAAAAAGGATTGAATATACTTTGGAGTCAGTGAGTGCGACAGCTTTATGTATCGCGCATTAATTCGATTCCACACTGCGTGTTGTTCGCTTTGTAATATTAACTTTTTCTTTAAATTTAAACAATAATAAACTTTATTTCTATAGCGTCTATATCACTAGCTGTTCTAGGCGCTTTCCAATATTACTAAAATGTAGAGGAAACAAGAGGAAAGCTATTAAATTCCTAATGATACTATTCCAACAAGTGTACCTTTAAGTATCCAGTTTGAAACCGGTTTCACAGATGTAAACAGCACTCATTGTTAGCATTGTGGCTTAATGAATATTAAAATATAAAATAAAAAGATAAGCCAATACAAGACTGGCAATGATATGTAGCCTCTAAAAACATTTCGCCTTTGGTTGAGTGTAAATGGGGTTTGATTCCATACCGATTATTTGCATAGGATTAATGCAAGGATTTCGGCGGGTTTTATATACGTTTCACAAAGAGTTGATATATATATATATATGTATGTGTTGAAAAATCGATTTTTATAGCTTATAACATGACTTAATCTATAAGTCTTTCGAAAATGAACATATGAAAATCATGTATTTGAACCACGGATTAAAGAAGGAATGTGTGAATGATCATCGCAGTTATGAACACTACAAGTTCAGTAGGCAGTAGTGAAAGTAAGGGTAATAAGCAAAGAACCGCCAACAATAATGCTGATAGCTTTCGTAGGATCTACAAGAGATCTAATCAGCCAAAAGAAACAGAATATGACAAATACAAGGCTGATACTGCGTGAAAAAAGTTGAATTTGCGAAACACAAATATGACCGAAACTCGAGAAAGTAGGGTTGTAACCCTGGACAGCTGTTTCGCCCTTAATTGGGGCTCGTCAGCACGGCGTAACAAACGCAAATGACGCTAGCTTCACGTCGACGCAAATAAGTTGCACAATAAAGCTTGAAGAAATTGGAGCACTGCGCCGGTATCACAATGGTCGTGGGTTCGATTCCTATGCAAGCCTGAGTTTTTTTCAAGCTTTATTTTCACCACTGCTTAATTAAGTAGTGGTCATAACTGCGATGATCATTCACATATTCATTCTTTAATCCGCGGTTCAAATATATGATCTTCATATATTCATTCTCATCATATTCATCACTCACGGGTATATTACGAACCAACGAAGTGACAAACTCCCAGTTGGCAAGTTAGCTCAGTCGGTAGCTACAGCACTGCACCGGTATCGAAGAAGTCAACCTTATTAAGTAGCCCAGAGGAAACAAGATTATTTCATTCACACCATGATCTCACGGTGCAAACTGAGTGAACACTACAAGTGTTACTGGAATGTTAATTGTTCTTGGCCAGCGATTAAAACTCAACCTACCGAGATTTCATTTCTCAGTTTAAAAATTTTTTTCGACGTCAATTATATACTTTGGATAAAGAAGACTACTAATCAAAACTAAAGGGAAAAAACTTTTGTAATTTGTAATCACCTTTCCTGATTGGTAATTATTTCACGCTAGTTTTGTAGAAGGGCAGTTAATTAGCGCCTTTCTGCGTGATAACATAGAATGGTCAGCCCTTGGGGTGTCAACTAATTATTATTTTTCGTGCGAAGATGAACCCTTAGAAACAAGGCAAGATTGATATTACTCTCGCCCCTGACTAGGCCATGTTTATGCAAATTAGCAAATTAACTTGTGCCAAGAGAGAAATGGCATTGTTTCGTACTCTTGAAAATATTAATGAGCGAGTGGCACAAGCAAAGTTGAACTACGCGAGTTTATAAATTTAACTTCTAGAATGAACGTTACGGCACTAAACTCGAACCGCGTTACTTTGTTATTCGTAGAGTTCGTTTTTTGATTGACGTATTTAGATGTTATGAATTGAGACATAAGACTGTCCATTGAAGAGGAAAACAAGAGAAAGAAACGTTAAACGTCATTACATATAACCAAAGATAATTTCGAAATAATTTGAAGTGTAACATTGTATTCATTCAACAAGAAACTAATATTGCTACCGTGTTGGTGGGGGTTATTTTTAATTATGCAATAACCAAAGTCAATTCGCGCGCTCTGATTGGTCAATCAGCTATGGTTTATTGCACCAGTAAACTCATGGAAATTTCGCGCGTCTTTTGAATTATTATATAAAAGCAATAGACCACAAGTTTCTATGGTTTATAGGCCGATAAACGGTTTATAGACCTATAAACCATAGAAACTTGTGGTCTATTGCTTAAGTAGAACAAAGGAAGGAGGGTTTGTAATAATAATAATAATAATAATAATCTTTATTTATATAGCGTTATTCAACTTTACCTGATCTTTTAAATTACCTCAGCAGGATCCATTTTTAATCAACCCCCCCCCCCCCCCACCCCCTCATTGACCTGCCGAAAATAAACTAAGAAAAGCTATGAACGGTCTATTACGTAATACGATGAAACAGAAGAAGGTCATTCGGCTATCTGAACATCTGAATGAATAGCTTCATTTATACAAGATTCCGTTTTGCCTATCAAACAGCTAATTATCATTGTGAGTTAGCTGTTCTTAGTTAAGGAAATCTAAATCCAGACTCTGTTAAGAGGTAAAGTGAATGACGAAGAGAAGGTTCTTCAAATATATGATTACAGTGATTTGTTAGCGCTTTACAGATTAATACATGATTTCGTCTTTGCTGGTATAACACCTATATCTATAGTCTTTCATTTACGACCACCGAGTGCACCAAGTGCCGCGAGAGAGTATTGAATCATCATAAAATCTTGCACAAATCTCTTCCTAAAATCAATTTGCTGTTTACAAATGCCTACTCTTATGACTCATACTGTTTGGTGACATTCAAATAATGTTGACAAAGAAATGAACCTAGCTGGCTATTCGCAAGCTGCAACTGAAGTTAAACGATTTTAAACTGAAATATCTAAGATGAGCGGGGAGCGTGACAAAATGCTTCATGCGACGAGTGATCTGCTGTAAATTTATACTTGATTTGACTCCTTTTGAAGCCCTAACGATGGGGGCTGGAAACACAGCGAGGCATTTGACCGAAATAATTCAAAAATACAAGGGGGGGGGGGGGAGAGAGAGAGAGAGAGAGAGAGAGAGAGAGAGAGGAGAGAGAGAGAGAAGAGAGAGAGAGAGAGGAGAGAGAGAGAGAGAGAGAGAGGCATGGGCGCTTTAGCAATTGACCGATACATAATCTCAGAGCAGCAAACGCCTCTGTGGAAACCTCTGTCATTTTATGCCTGTATACCGTAATCTCTGTTAAATTTAGGTGTTATGAACTAAGACATATGACTGGCCACTAAACAAAGCGGCCACAAGGCGTTGATTGAATGAATCACGATATGGATCATAATGTCAGTGGTAATGGTAATGGATTTATATACCGCACATATCACATAGTTTCGTGGCGGTTTACAATTCTTCTCTAGGGTGAGATCGGACGTCAGCCTGTAAAGGCGCCTCTGACAGCCGCTATCAGTCCATATTTGAACTCACCCACCCACCCAACCCATACATGAATATCAGACGAAAGATGGAGATAGACCACTACACCAGAAACTACGTCCCCTACTCTTCTCCAACTATATTTTCGCTATTTTGCAAGATGTTTTCAAACTTGGCCAATTTAATTTTTAGGTGCTTTTTTTTGCAGTGTCGATAAATTTTCCCTAGCTACGTGGTAAAAATCAAAAGTTGAAAAAAAACCTGGAAAGGTTTATTCACTGTGACGTTTGAAAATTGAACCCATCAGCCGAGAAATACCTTTATTTACTGTTTGGCAGCTGAGAAAACTGAGAGAAACCAGGCTTCAACTATAATGAAAATGGCTGATGAATGAGCGTGGCACTGCGCACTCAAACTTAAATGTCCAGATTTTCGCTGATCAGTTTTGACTAGTTTTAATTACGTTGCGGCCTCTGGTCTTCTTCAGATTGCAAATTAAAAACCAAGAGAGAAGTAGAGAAACGTTACTATCAAGAGGGTAGCCTGAGTGTTGCTCGCTATCAGATATTTGGGCCGACCGCTTGACAGGTATTAAAGTAAAAAGTAAAATATAGTAACTTTATTTCAACTCGGTGGTATAATATAGCACACCGGATGCTAGTTGGACGGAGAGACTAACTAAGAGTAAAAGATACAGTAATATAAATAAAAACAAATTAAAATACGATTTAATTCAGTTAAATACGCGATTCCTGATAGCATTTCTAAAAGTCTTTAAATTGGATGAAGTTACAGGCTTAAGGCGGACAATGATTTTTATCGAGTAGTACTAGTAGGTAATGGACGCTATATAAATTTATTGTATTATTTTATTATTATTATTATTATTATTATTATTATTATTATTATTCAAGTTCTTATTTCATCCATGAGAGAATTCCATAACTTGGGGCGAAGCGATCTAATAGACTTGAGACCATAAGTAGTCGTATTCGATTTAGGTGTCTTTAAAATATGACTTCCTTCAGGTTATAACTGGAAGCACGCAATTGAAACAGGCACTTAATACACGATGGAGCTAAGTTATTTAGAGCTTTAAGGTGACTCAAAATGGTTTCGTTGTTTTTAAACACCAACTCTTTGATGGATCGATACTCCCTCAAGTTTGTTTTCTTGAACATGATAAAAAAATTCCTAGTTATTTCTTAACAAGTTGACATATAAGGTTACCGTAGCAAAAGTGCAACCTTTTATAAACGGCCTTCATTTTGGCTTTATGTGCCTGTAACTCAAAAACGAGTCGGATGGCTCCCGTTTTTTATTATTGAATTGCAATCAGCGTTTGAAGATTAATCTTTCTGCAAAGTTTAAAAAAAATCTGTTCATGGCGTTCAGAGCCACTTTAAATTATCGAAAAATTAAGGTGGCTCTGAGACCTATGTACCGTCACTTTTGAGGCAAAAATGCAATACGGAAGAGCAGTAGTTGAGGCATGATAGAATGAAAGCGTCATATAACTGGTAATAGGTCCATGACAACCGTCACAAATATACCACCCTCAAAGCGTCACCAATTCAGTTTCAGTTGTAGTGGTTCTTGCACCTGCAGTTCGTGTAGCACCTGTAGTTCGTGTAGTTCCTATAGTGCCTGTAGTTCGTATCACCGTATAACTTCAGCTTCAGTAGTTAAGGATATCAGGTTTAAATCTGTTAAAAACAGATACCTGCCTACTTATTTTGAGACAAAAATTGGCAATGTGCTCATGAAAATTCAAGTACAGATTACAACTGCATCTTTAGACTAAGTACAAGAAAATAAGATAATTTACAGTAATAGGATAATTTACAATAACAGGGGCTAAAATTTAAAGTTGCTGTTTTGGTTCCATAAATCCAGCAGATATTTTATTTTAAAAGTGTATGGATTTTTTTGTTAAAAGACTTTTTAGGTAGGTAACGCAGACTATTTGGAAGATAGTTCCATACTTTGGTGCCAAATCTTGAAAAAGAAGAGAGTTGTTGGTTAAGCCTTGATTTGTTGACATAGAAATTTCCAGCATTAGAGAATCTTGTATGGTACTCGGTATTTAGTAACGGTGTTCTGAGCTTGCTAACCAGCCGAGTGTACAGCTGGAGTAAAAGGTGGAATGAGTTTGCATGTGGCACGACTTGCGGAATGGCAAATTGTGTAATGTAATGTAATGTAATGTAATGTATGCAAAATGACCCGAAGAAATTAATCCAACCAGAAAGAGTTAATTATTCTACAGGCTAAAACAGTGAATAATCGCAGGCTACTCGTTGCCGATCTCGGTCTCAACAAAAATTTTGAAAACAAATTTGATTCGACCGGTTGCCATGATTATTCACTACTACTCTCCACCGGACAAGCCTTGGCATAAACATTACACTTTATATGAGCTCTTGAGGTAACTAAATTTCCCTATAGAGTTTTGCTTTTATGGGTACTAATGAAAGAATCGTTCGGCTGCGAGAAAAAGGAGCTTTCAATAACGCACATGTCATCGGCTTCCCCGTGGGGTCGACCCCCGGGCCAACCAGGGGATTGTAAAATAAGTCAAGCAAATTTGAGGAATTTCCCCGGGGCTCGGGGAATCTCTCAAGACAAAGTTCTCTGGGTGAGGTGTCTCTCACCTAATAAACCCTGTGATGTCCTTTTCAAACTTGTGAATTCCCCAACCCCTAATCGTTGATCGTAAAACAATGTCAATATTTTCCCCTACCCTCGGGCAAAGAATCCCATCCATCTCCTGGTATTCCCCCACATATCCCCCTGGTAGCCCGGGGGTCGACCCCACAGGGAAGCCGATGATATGTGCATAAATCAAGGTTGCCATCTTGTCAATTTCACGCACTCTCCAAAATGATTACTCCAAAGCAAAGCAAAATTTTGACTTAGATCCTAATGACGCGAATGTTAATGCTTTTAATTCTGCCAAAGAAAATCTTGAACTATTTTATGAAGAAAAAGTACAAGGAATTGTGAACCTTGCGCGGACCTGCTGGCATGAACATGGCTAGAGAAGCAGCAAATATTTCCTTAACTTAGAGAAAAGGAACCATGTCAAAAAGCACGTGCGGAAATTGAAAATTAGCGGCTCGATTAAAACCGATCCTTTCGATATACTTTCTGAACAAAGACGTTTTAATCAAGATCTGTATACAAGTAAAGATAATAGAACGGATAACACGCAGACAGCTGAATCTTTCTTGAGTAATTTAGACATCCCAAGACTCACAGAAGAACAAAAACTATCGTGTGAGGGTAAAATAACTCCAGAGGAATGTGCCTCGATACAACTGAGAAAATTTTTCAAAACAACAAATCCAGGGAATGACGGAATTCCTGTCGAATTTTATAAAAGATTCTAGTCCCTTATAAGTGAACCTCTCGCGAAATGTGTCAATGAATGTTTTGAAAGAGGTGAAATGTCACGTTCTCAAAACCAAGTAGTCATAAACATCATTGAAAAGATAGGGAAGAATAGATCATTGCTAGAAAACTGGCGACCAATTTCTCTTGTTAACGTCGATGCAAAAATTATGTCAAACGTTATAGCGACCAGAATTAAAATTAAACGTTTTGCTTAATATTACTCATCATAATCAAACTGGCTATGTTAAAGATCGATACGTTGGCGAAACAGTACGATCAGTCTTTGATATAATGGACTTTGCTCTGGAAGAAGTTGTTCCCGGTCTATTGATATTTATTGACTTCCAAAAAGAATTCGACAGCCTAGAGTGGAACTTTCTCCTCAGTTGTCTAGAGGCTTTTAATTAATTTTTGGTCCGGACTTCATTCGATGGGTTAAGACATTCTACAAAAATATATAAACTCGGTTGCTGTTATCAACAATGGACTCATATTGTATTACTTCACACTGGAACAGGGAGTCAGATAAGGAGATCCGCTGTCTCCATGTTTATTTGTTGAATCTCTCGCGATAGAAATTCGGAAAAAGCTAACGATAAGGTGCATTATGATTGACAATTAAGAAACAAAGCTCCTTCAATACGCAGACGACATGACCGCAGTTTTGTCTGACATAAACTCGGCTCAAGCTCTTTTCAACCTTCTTGAGTAAGAAACTGTCTGGTCTTATGATAAATACTACCAAAACTGAAGCATGAAAAACAAAGCCAAACCTTTTGGTATAAAAATGACCTAACGAACCAATTAAAGGGTGTACTTTCAGTTGAATTGTTTAAAATTCCTTTGAGTCATTCTGCATATATTACTTTTCCCATATAATTATGTCATTGAAACAGAAGCAAGCGAATATTAACGTTAAAAGCCGACGTTTCGGCGTCATCATGACACCATTCTCAAGGCAAAATGAATACAGCTGTTTCGACGAAGGTTCTCCAAAGAAAACGTAAAAGCGTACGCGACAATACCGAGAGGTAGTCTGGGAAACATCCAATAAATTTCAATAAAAGCTCAGAACAATGCCTCGACCATACAGCGAAGACTTGAGACGGTGGGCAATTTGGATACAGCGTTGAGGAGGTAGCGGCTGCTTTGTACATGCCAAAAACCATACTTCGCTACGTATCAAAATGCCTGAATTCTGGTGAAGTGAAAGCAGAGACTTTGGGACGACCGTTAAATAGTTTTCTTATACATCCGCACGTGGAGTTTGTAATATTGGAAGCGGTACTTGACCACCCGGAAAAAACCCTCTCTGAAATTGCACAGAATATCTACGAACAGACAGGGTCAGAACGAGCTCTTTCGAGCATATTGCTGTATTTGAAACGGAACAGTTTTAGCCGAAAAAGGGTTTGTCAAATATTTCTTGTCAGTGCTACGTTTTGATTTTTCCCTGCTTATGTAAATTTAAGGAAAAAAAAACATGTTAGAATATTATTTTTATAATCACTCATTTTAAAGCTGACAACAACTGGCCTTCAAAGATCTGAAGCAGACAGAGTACTTTTTAGGTCTGATGTTTGTCTCCTGGATCCCGAGATGTTGGTGTTCTTGGATGAAAGCGGACTTGTATGTGTTTGTTTGTTGTCTAACACAACATTTCGTTCTCTGTTTTACTATTATTTAGCCCTGATAGCTCAGTGGTCTCACTTTGTTTGTTTGTTTTTTTATCAGGACAAAAGACTTAAACGTACATATGGATATAGCCCGATCGGTAAAAGAGCTGAGGTGAAACGTATGGCGCAGAACTGGGGACCGCACATAACCACCATTCCTATTATTTGTACAGAAGGAATGATTGATCTTGGTCTTTATCAGGGGAACGTCAATGGAGCAACATTTGAAGACTTTGTGGATGAAAAGCTATGCCCCAACTTGCTTCCATTTAATGGGATCAACCCGCGATCAGTGGTCATAATGTTTACAAGAGAATCTTTGGTAACATTAGGATTTTGATCGAATTGTAAAATAATTGTTTCCACCCTTGTCCAAATTCTCTGTTAAAAACATCACTGCAAATAGCCCGCTTCCATAAATTCATTTTTTCCCTTCTTATTTGTCTTTTAGATAATGCGGCTATCCACCACACGCAAGCAGTAGTTGACGCAATTAATGCAACGGGAGCTATTGTTCTTTTCCTTCCGCCCTACAGTCTTGCCGTGTGAGGAACTTTTTGCACAAGTAAAGAGCTGGATCAGGGAAAACGATGTAGCCTGGAAATTTTGCATGGATCCGGACCTTATGGTTGAAGAAGCGTTTCTTCAAGTTACGGATGAAGAAATCAAAAACTATATTCGACATGCAGAGTATTTTTAATGACTTTTTTTAACAACAGTTACTATTCGTGTAAATTAAGAATTTGATTTCAATTATAAAGAGCTCAGTTCTGTCAACAGCTTGTCCTTCTGTGAGGAAAACTCGTTTTCGTCAAGAACACCATCGTCGTTCAAACTCTTGAGGTCCTTCAGCTGCTGAAGGATGGCACTACCGATACTTGTCTAAACCAAAAATAAATCAGCTGATTAATTAAAACTGAAAACATGCAGACATAAAAAATCCATCTGTAGGACAAATGTTAAGATGCATACCTTTCTTTCAACGCCCGTAGAATTCCCAATGAATTCATTGCTGGATGGTTGGGTGTGTTTGACCGAACCTCTCGCCTTCCCGGTAAAAAATGGGACGTCCGGAGGGTTGTCTTCGTCGTTGTGGGTTCTGTTTACCTGAAACAAAAAAACCAATGAACATCAATATTTAATTGCCACACTAATGAGCTCCAAGTGTTATGAGCAGCAGTTAATAAATTGAGGTTTTGCTTCAAAAGTCGTAAAATAGTAAGTACAGTAGGTATGAAGCAATGTTTTCAGGAAAATTAGAGATAAGTGATACGGAAGGAAAGAAATGTAATATCATATTCACGTGCTTCCCGATTATCAGACGCTTTTGTTTGTGCGTGCGTTACTCCACGTGTAGTTCATGCTATATTTGTGCCTTTGTCCAAACTTTATATGAATAGCTGTCACATTTCTTCATCTCCTACTTTGAAATTTAATATTTCAACAACGTTACAAAATTAAAATGGTGTATTCTAATAATGAGGATTAAATTTGCCTCAGCTGACTGGAAGTTATCCGCGGGAAATTTAAATTTTCCTCACCATCCTTCGTGCCCAGCATCGTAACTTGAATTCTGGAAACTTGTGTTTATTTCGCAGTCTCGACAAGCAAGCGTCATAGCTACTCTCTCTTTTTTCGTCACCATCTTCTTCACTTTCACTCAGCGCAGTACTGCAGTTGGGTCTAGCTAACTTTAGAAAATGATAATGACAGTGAAAAAAAAACCTGCATGTTGAGCTTCAAGTGCGGCAGAACGTGGCTTGTTTTATAGCGTTTGTAAACAATACCTTTCCTCTTTTTACCTGGAGGAACTCTTGAAGGGTCTGTATTTGGGTCCACCCACAAGGTTATGATGCCATTCTTTGCCAAGGATAACGACTCAGCAAGCTGGATCTCCGATGATATGGAGTACTTTTTCTTTCCGGCGGCATAGTACCCAATTTGGAATGTTGTGTCTGACGCGGGAGCGATTTCCCCTCTGCAGTTCTCGAGGAGGTATTGCTTTAAGGTGGACACATTTTCACATAAGGGCATTCCCTTTACTGAATAGGTGTCGTATCTGCTCTTTTTTGTTTCTTTTAACACACGCAGACAGATGTTCATAGTTCCGCCGTCCATCGCGCTGAAAACTCGTGAACTTGACGATGAAACAGTGATCTACCACAACCCATAATGCCTTTCGGTATTGTCGCTTAAGCTTTCATGCTTTTATTAGACAACCTTTCTCGAAACAGCTGTAAGTAATGCGAAGATTTGATTTCTATAGTCTCTACAAATTAACACAATAACAAAGGGTCACAAGTTAATGTTAATTTGTAGAGACTATAGAAATCAAATCTTCGCATTACTTATTTATTTTGCCTTGAGAATGATGTCATGATGACGCCGAAACGTCGGCTTTTAACGTTAATATTCGCTTGCTTCTGTTTCAAAAAATCGTTTTTGATCAAGAATTATGTCATTCCCCAAGTCATGCCACATGCCATTCTACATTCTCATTCCCCCTTTTACCTTCAAGAAGCAGGATGGACGGCTACTGATCTTTTGGTAGCCAGAACGGAGGACGAAGCCACAACGCAAAAGTGAACAGAGAACAATTGAGATGCTACAGTTCAGTGGTAGAAATCATGATCCTTACCCTCGCTGGACCCTGCAGACTCCTTACACTCGGCCTTGCAAACAACTGAGTAAGATTTTGCCGGGGAATGAAAAGTCAAAGATTCAACCAAATCCACTGTTGCTTTCACAGAAGTGCTTGGAGTAAAAAGAAATTTATTCAGGCCAAAAAAAGAATTTGGAGGTCATTTCCACTTTAAAGAAACAATGGCTGGAGTGACTGACTGACTGACGGGCTGACTGACAGACGGAGTGACTGATTTTTATTGGTGTTTTAATTCATTCACCATTCCCGTTGTACTCTATATTTTTAAATAAGAACGCGTGAGCAAGGGCAAAGAAAACAATTAAACCGTTGATACCATTTACGAGAGACGCCACGCCTCTACAAGACAGTACTACTACTTATAAGATAAGAAAATTTCACAAGACTTGGCTTCGACAACAAGTTTAATTCTCACTACATTTTTCTTGTTTCTATTTGTCTACAAATGAGTTTAAAAAGTCTATTCTTATGACGTATTACCACCAAAAAAGGAAAACTACATTTTGTTTTTCACAAACTTGAACTCTAGAGCTAGTCTCTATCAAATCCCGAAACGAATCCTCGAGTCGAATCAAAACACAAATTCCGAGTAAGTACTTTTTAGGAAAACAAGACCAGAAACTCCTTTTTCTCTTTGTTGTCGTCTTGACGTTTCGTCGTTAAGCCTTTACTTGCGGGCCTGAATCGGCAGAGGAGAGTACCGAGCAACGGCATTCTCGTACACCTTAGCATTGTTGTAACCTTTGTCGTGGCTCAATATCTCAATGCGGTGGTCCACAAAGTGATAGTCTGGCAAGTGGACGCCCTTCTTCGCCCTGCAAAGGAGCAAACGAACTCCGATCAGTGACACTAGGCTGGGTGCACAGGTAAACAAGAAATTGGATACTTTTTTTATGGGTGACAATCTTTTCAACCAAGATAAGATCCTGGTTAAGTAATTGGCTCTACCCTTTAAGATCAAGATGGTTTTGGAGCCGTGTTCAACACTTATCCCCACAAAGGGGCATCTAGTAATCGAGCAATCGGAGCTAAGGTCACTGATTCCTCTTAAAAAGCGATCACTAAAAACTATTTATCTTTTGATAAAATTTCGCCGTATATTCTCTATTCTCAGTCACTTTGTCACATCAGTGAACACTTACTTATGAATACTTGTGAAGTCACATCTGTAATGGCCACCTCCTTCAAGCAACAGAGACTCGCTAACATCACCCTTCAGCACCCCATCACG
>JAEMWC010000719.1:145000-160000 GCA_016490735.1 Pachyseris speciosa
GTTGAATGGCAGTGGTCTTTTCCGCGGAGAAGTACGCCATGCAAACTTTGAAGGAATCGCTCCTTCCTAAATCAATTTTCTTGCCCCTAGACCTGTTTTTATTTCTTCTTTAAGAAAATGCAGAGAGCAGACTTTGGTATGTTTAGTTATTGAAAAGCTCGGGCCAACATCTCTTCGGATTTTTAGTAGCCATTGCTTGAGAAAGGTTTGATCCGTCGGGAAACTAATAAAATCCTACCCTGTTTCCTTGAGGATCTACATTTCCCTTTTGGTTGCAAAGAGGGACACAGCAATAAACGTTAGAACTTTAGGATATCCCAAGAAACTTGTTAATGTAAAAGAACTCCGCACAAAGCTTATTAACAAAAGCAATATCAGCACTGAACTATCTGTATGCCTACTGAAACTCTGTTTCTGTAAATTTGTTTATCCCATAACGCCTCGTTTTCATGGTCAGGTACCAGTTTTTCCCGCGCGTCCGCCATTTGTGAATACGGTGTATAGGAAAGTTAAAACCAATAGATCTATAAATAAACTCCGGCAAAATCAACCTCGTTCCCAGGGTAACAATATGGTTATGAACGATGAAAAAGGGGCACAAATTAAAATAATGTAATTAGAGCTAAACCAATTTTATCAAACTGGAACACGGTGCTAAGCTTCTCGCTGCAGGAGGCATCAGTTTTACATCTTACTAACCTGATGTCGCCTGTTACGGTACAAATGCCCTGGTCTTCAAAAACCATGGTTCTTTCCCAGGAATACCCCTCTGGAAAACTCTGCTTGAAATAGTCTGGTATTTCTGCTGGGTATTTGGTGAATGCCCTGTTGCCGTACTCGAATGCTGTTGTCAAAATATCGTAAGCGAAAGGCAGAGGCCCGCCTTCTTTGACTTCAAGATCTATAGTATGTGTTCCCCTATAACACGAACAGGAAATGAAAGGCGTAAGAACACATACGATTCATAATTATGCAATGGAGTACTTTTTTGTGTGTGAAACAGTCCCAGGACGTAATTACAGCACCGCTTCACGCTTCACCTAATCGATATGAAGGACAGTTCTGACATTTCAAGCTAAAATTATCTTAGTGCGACGCGTCCTCGTACTGGATATAACCACAACTGCACCTTCACTCCAAGCAGTCAGAACCGTATGATCGTTGGTTTCATGGTAAACTTTTTGTGATATTCTTAATTTACACCCGCAAACATTACAGTAAGTCCGCCGTCTGAGTTGATGGTTTTCACGCTATTATAACTGGTGCACTTGTTTCAGTTTCAGGTTTTTCAGTGCTTCCTTTGACAAAAACGGCAACCTAACTACCTCTTCGTGCAGAAGGGTACCAAATTGATAAGTCGTCAAGAAAGAGAACTTAAGAGAAAATAAAGTAGCTTAGAAACAAAGCGCAAGACTCTAAACAGTGTGGTCACGTCACATAGGGTGTGTCCTTCAATCTGATATAACCCCAGAGTGAGACAATGAAAAGTTTTTTTTTTTTTCGTTTCGCTTAGAAATACATAGCGAATAGACCTTATTCATAAATGGCGGCTGTTTTATTTTTCCTTTGTTATCGTGCAAATTAGCCTTCCAAGCCTCAGATTAATGCAAGAATTCTTTTTGATTTAGCACATGGCAAAGAGGTTTGGTAAGCTAATTTGCACAAGGACAAAAGAATCATGAATTGGCAGCCATTTATGAATAACGTCTATAGAGCGGCTACGAATTGGCGAATTTAACAGTACAAGAAGAAAACAAACATTTTAGCCCTATAATTCTTGGAACAGAGGATCAGGTTAGGTAAATGTTAAGTAACGATTTCTGGACAAGGTTAAAGAAAACTCTTGGATTCTTGATATATAGACTTCCTCGTACTAGTAATGTTCTAAGTTCGTTGCCTTAACGCTTTTAAGGTCAAAGGAAAGCTAGAACGACAGGGCTCTTCGAGTCTGCTGTGCTGGCCTGAAAGACATAAGGTTTCTCGGTACTAAATTTCGCTTATTAACAAATCCCAGTAAAATAAAACGTTTTTCATAAGCTAAGCACTGTCAGAGACAATACATAATGCGACTGTAAAACTGAACACGATGATTAAACACTTTTAACCTTTTACTTACTCGTAAGGCTTGCCTTTTCCTTTTCCTTCAATCACAAAGTGGTGCCCGTTTACAGCGCCTTCCATGCGCAACTTGATTTTCATCTCTTGTTTAATCGCACTCTGCAGAATGAAATTGGGGTGAATCTTAGATCAGTTACCGATCAAGAATAAGAACTAGGGTAAAGTCATCAGTGAAAAACAAATTAAAGCCTTTCCCTGTGCAACCCTTACCATGATGGTAGACGTAAAGTAAGATATCAACGTTACAGCTCTCGTTGTTGTCGATCTGCTGTCTTCCAAGTCACCAGGGTGAATGGGACCTCAGCTCTTGGAGTGCTGCTATATCCTGAATGTCACACCCGCAATCCACTTGAGCCAATCACAGGCGGGAAACCCTTTGTAACAAAGCTGGCATGATCTGTATAATACCTATGTGAAAAACATTCCATAAATCCTCTTTACCTTGAACTTCATTTCATTAGCGTTAACCTTTTATCAGGGTCCCAAAGGGTTTTTGGGCTCCAGGGCTCCGGACACAAAATAACGTGTGGGCTCCGGGGCTCCAGACCAAAATAAACAGGGCTCTAGGGCTCCAGAGAAATTGATCAAGGGCTCTACGCTCGGCAATGCTTTTTTGATTTAATCAAAAAGCAAACCCTAGAATTAAGAAAATACGGCAATTTCTACTTTTTTAAACGCTGTTTTTAAATGTTTGTCTCCACTCTACTCGTGTTTTCAAGTTAGTTACATATCATGATCAATGGAACTTGTCCACGAAATCCGGTCTGTCCGTTTCTTTTCGCGGTAAGGTTTGAAGAGGGTGTTAAAAGGTAGAAATGCCTCTGGTTCTGGGAGGATCTCTTATACCCTTTCATTTCACGGATTCTGGTATTGAGGACGCCAGTGTAGTATGGCAAGGAATTCTAGAGTATGGCATTGCCTATGTTGAAGTTGAAGAGGGGACGTGAAGTGTTCATGGAGAGTGGTATGAAAAGAGAATGCTTTTGGCATTAGAGATACAACGACGCCCACAGAAAGAGAATTATTGGCAGAAGAAGGAAGTGAAGGAGAGTCTGAGCAGGAGGACGTCTCAACGAGGACATCAAGAAGAGCCAAGAAACGTTTCCAAGAAAGTTACTTTGTTTTTATTTGAAATATATTTCCTCGCCAAACATGTTCAGAGAACATTTGACGAAGACTAAAATGAGAACCAGATTGTTGCTGTAAAAAAATATCTGACACTTGAGACACTGTCTACAGTCGCAGGGCGTATGTGGATTTTTTCAATGTCTATGTAGGAAAAAAGATTAAAAACCTGAATCAGCAGTATATATCTTAGCTTAAACCTTTATAAGTGATGCAGTTAAGTTCTAAGTGTGGATTGCAGCGCACGCCCAGGACACAAACGGAATAGTCTAGTTTACTGCTTTATCACTATCTTCGTTCCGATTGAAAGCAAACAACAAACAAAGCACGTTATGACGCTATCTGTGTGCAAGAATGTCCGAATTTTAGAATTTGGGGCTCCGGGCTCGGCAGCAAACGTTTTCAGGGCCCCAGGCTCTACAGTAAAATAATATTAGGGCTCCAAGCAAAGAAGCGATGGGGCTCCGGGCTCCTCGGCAAAAATCTTAGGGCTACTGGGCTTGGGATCCTGTTTTATGTTTCGGTTGAGAAAGAGTTACAATATAACATCAAAAGCGCAGTTATTTTCACACCTAAACCGACAACTTGCCGATTATTTGCAAATCTTAGATTTTATCCTCACGAAAATACATAGCCTATAATTCAAATTTTTAGAACAAGAGCTCTAGAAACCCTTGGATGATCGACTTTTTTTTTTAACTCAAGCGACAGATACTTCAAATAGAGGTGTACAGACAAAACAATTCAAGCTTCCACGACAGCGGTATACAAAAGGCGGTGCCACTAAAACACTCTTCTGTGGCTTTAATTTAAAAGAAAAGAAAAAGAAAAGGTTAGCGTAGAAGACGAACAATAATAAAGTCAGTGAATTTGCAATACCAACAAATGTGTTTAAGTATCAAAAATTGAAATGTTTTACAGATTTAAACACCGCTCATTGTTAGCATTGTGGCAAAATGAATATTAAAACATAAAATATAAAGACAACAGATAATACAAGAATGACAATGATATATCGCCTCCAAAAGCACTCGGCTTTGATTGAGTGTCTTAAATTATTTTATAGGAGTTAAAATTGTAAAAATGGATTTCCGCGTTTTTTTGTTTTCGTTTGACAAATAGTTGGCATAAATTTGATACATCGATTTTTATAACTTATTACATAACTTAATCTAATAATAATTTAAGTAACATATAGGTTAGACAAATTTTGAAATCAGTATAGACCTTTTTCATAATGGCGGACGATTTTAATTATTCTTTTGTATATGTGTTAATTAGCCCTACTAACCTCACTTTAGTGTAAAAATTCTATTGAATTTTGCACATGCTGACGAGGCTAGTAGGGCTCATTATCATAAGTATAAAAGAATAATTTGTCGGGCGCCATTCTGAAAAGGGTCTATAAAGTGTTTTAGTACAGAGCTGGTGAAAATTATTAAGTTAATTGAATAGCTCAGAGGAAACAAGATAATTTCATTCACCCCATGGTCTTACAGTGCAAACAGTGAACACTAGAAGTATCTCTGGAATGTAAATTGTCCTTGGCCCGCGATTAAAGTCAACCTGCCGAGATATTTTTATTTCTCCGTTTGAAAATGTTTTTCAACGTTAATTATAAAACCTAAAAGCAAAAAAAAACTTTTGTAATTACCTTTTTTGACTGGTAATTATTTCATATAAGGATTAAGAAACGTTTAGAAGGGCAGTGAACGCCTTTCTATGTCTTTAAAGAATGGTCCTCCCTTGGGGTGTCAACTAATTAATTTCGCAAGTATTGTCGTGCAAAGACGGACCCTTTCGTTGAAAAGGGCACAATTGATATTACTTGCGCCCCTTACTAGGCCATATATATGCAAATTAGTAAATTCACTGTTTGCCAAGAGGAAAAAAGACATTGTTTCGAACTCTTGAAAACGAGGGAGCGGCATCAACTAAGTTAAACTACGCGAGTTTAACTTCTAGAATAAACGTCACGGCACTAAACTCGAACATGAAACGGTGTTACCGATTCTCACTTATAGAAAAACGGTTATACGCTTGCCTGCAATGAACACCGAGATAAAATAGAAGCACCGGATTCTGTAGTAAAGGATCTGATCAGCAACAAATTGTAGAACAAATAAACTAAGAAAGTAAGGCTGAATTTCGACAAAATCAATTTTATCTTGTAGTGCGACCCGACCCTATTTACCAGTTGTATTTTCTAATTGTAACGTTTTTGTTTACGTACGTCTTTTCGCACAGGGTCACTCTCAAATAAACCCTGAAGAAGAAAGGCCGTGCCTCTTGAAATATGTATTACATAGTTACTGAGGCCGGCAGCAATCTGAGATATATTGCAGTCAGCTGAGGGCGTAGCCCGAAGGTGACTGCAATATATCGCATATTCCTGTCGGCTGAAGTATCTATCATGTTTACTATTCAATATCCAGTGCCATTGTAGTTCTCCCTCTGCAATAAATCACTGATTGCAGGCGCCCCTTCTGCTTTGTTCCTGACTGCACAAAAGAATATAATTAGCACTAGTTGCAGCTCAACTGGGAATTGTTGACTGAGACGCATTGCATCTCAATAAAAAGGTAGCGTTTGAATATTTGATTGCGTTTCCAGCAGAACCCTTATTTATATTTTACACCGTGTTGGCCTCAACGGTCTGTTACGTAGTGTAACATGAAAAATGTCTTATTTATTGTTCCAAGGTCTAACAGACTTTCTTATACTTGTGCTGTGTAATGTCCATATTCGCTCGCACCCACTGAACGAACATCAAGAGCAAATAGCATTTCTTGGGGAGGGAAACTCTGATTTTATCCTTTGAGAAGGTAGAGGTCTGGTAACGAGTATGTTGCTATGGTGACATCATAGCCACTATCACAACGTGTAGTTCTGGCAGCACATCAAACCTGCAAAATTTCAACCCTGTAGACTTAGTATTTGGACAGATATTCCATATTTTGTGATTTTACTTCATTTTGGACCCACCTTGTGACGTCACAAGTCCTCTAATTTGCATAAATCAAAATCTTGAATAACTAAGCAACCAAGATTGCCATCACAATAAAATAAACGCCATTCTTCATCATTTTGAAAGCTCTTTCGAACAAGCTAATAAATATACACTTTTAATTAAATAGAAATTATTTTATAGTAGCTAAAATTGTAAAAATGGATCTCCGCGTTTTTTGTTTTCGTTTGACAAATAGTTGGCATAAATTTGATACATCGATTTTTATAACTTATTACATAACTTAATCTAATAATAACTTATGTAACATATAGGTTAGACAAATTTTGAAATCAGTATAAAGTGTTTTCAATTCTGTACAGAGCTGGTGAAAATTATTAAGTTAATTGAATAGCTCAGAGGAAACAAGATAATTTCATTCACCCCATGGTCTTACAGTGCAAACAGTGAACACTAGAAGTATCTTTGGAATTTAAATTGTCCTTGGCCCGCGATTAAAGTCAACCTGCCGAGATATTTTTATTTCTCCGTTTGAAAATGTTTTTCAACGTTAATTATAAAACCTAAAAGCAAAAAAAAAACGTTTGAAACGTTTGAACGCCTTGGTCAGCCCTTGGGGTGTCAACTAATTATTTTTCGGTGTTACCGATTCTCACTTATAGAAAAACGGTTATACGCTTGCCTGCAATGAACACCGAGATAAAATAGAAGCACCGGATTCTGTAGTAAAGGATCTGATCAGCAACAAATTGTAGAACAAATAAACTAAGAAAGTAAGGCTGAATTTCGACAAAATCAATTTTATCTTGTAGTGCGACCCGACCCTATTTACCAGTTGCATATTCAAATTCTAACGTTTTTGTTTATGTAACGTTTTTATGTAACTGAGTAGCTTCTGTTTCAGATATCCTATTGCAACATATTTAAATTGTAACGTCTTTTCCCACAAGGTCACTCTCAAATAAACCCTGAAGAAGAAAGGCCGTGCCTCTTGAAATATGAATTACATAGTTACTGAGGCCAGCAGCAATCTGAGATATATTGCAGTCAGCTGAGGGCGTAGCCCGAAGGTGACTTCAATATATCGCATATTCCTGTCGGCTGAAGTATCTATCATGTTTACTATTCAATATCCAGTGCCATTCTAGTTCTCCCTCTGCAATAAATCACTGATTGCAGGCGCCCCTTCTGCTTTGTTCCTTAATGCACAAAAGAATATAATTAGCACTAGTTGCAGCTCAACTGGGAATTGTTGACTGAGACGCATTGCATCTCAATAAAAAGGTAGCGTTTGAATATTTGATTGCGTTTCCAGCAGAACCCTTATTTATATTTTACACCGTGCTGGCCTCAACGGTCTGTTACGTAATGTAACAGGATAAAGTCATTCGGTTAGCTCAACATTTGGTTAAACAGCTTAATTTATACAAGATTCTGTGAATATGTGAATGATCATCGCAGTTATGAACACTACTAAGCAGTAGTGAAAATTAAGCCTGAAAAGAATTCAGGCTTGTACGGGGTTTGAACATATGACCTCTGCGATACTGGTGCAGTGCTTTACCAACTGAGCTAACAAGCCAACTGGGAGCTGGCGTGCGTTTCTCGAAACCCCGGAAACTTTTCGGGGCTATTTCGGGTGCCACAACTTCCTTCATATCTTAAAAACGAAGACGTTTCCAGGCATGAAATTTTGCAACAAATTTGTCCTTTCGTATCTTGAAATCATAGTTAAAGGCAAGCTTTTTAGAATAGATGGATCTTAGTTTTTGAAATGGGTTTTCGGGCCCGAAAAGTTTACGGGACTTTCGAGAAACGGACCCCTGGTCATTTAGTTTTTTTTTCGTAATATATCCGTGAGGGGTGAATATGTAAGAATATGTGGGAATGGAAATATCAGGCTTTGTTTTCACTACTGCTTAGTAGTGTTCATAACTGCGATGATCATTCACATATTCATTCTTTAATCCGCAGTTCAAATATATCATAATAATCTTGATGCTTTTGTCAGTGTACTTTTTTCCAATTACAATCTAGTAAATTTACAATACATGATTAATTAAATTGAACAATTTCTCTCTGAAATTGAACAATTTCTCTCTGAACAATTTAGGTTCTAAGTAGCAGGTAAAATAAAATGAAAGAAAAAGAAAATAAAAGAATGCAAAGAAGGAAGAACTTATTTACATGAAGTATGTTGCTTCATCAGTAAAACGAAAGTTTATTTTATTTGTTGTTTAGAGAGTAGACTACGTTTAATTTTCTTAGGAATTGTGAACGCACTTGAGTTTTTTAAATGAGTTGGGAGGCCTTTCCAAATGTCCGTCAGCCATTGGCAAAAAACATCAATCTTACAACAAGGTTTTGTTTCACTTGAATTTTACTTATATGTGTTTTATATACACTTCCCCAAGCGAATATACCATAAGCAATATAAGGATCAGAGATTAAATTATAATATATTTGTGTAAGTTGCTTAACTGAGAGGTAATACCTTAATTTCCATATTATCCCAGTGTTTCGAGATATACGGAAACCGGAGACAAATGAGATTTGATATTTCCAGCTTAAAGATTCGTAAATCATAACACCTAAGTATTTTATACATTGCTTTCGTTCTAATGAATGAAAAGACCCAGCACTATTTATTATGTTAAGACTAATTGGGACATCCTTTTTATATGATTTCTATATATTCATTTTCATATTCAAGATTCTGTTTCGCCTATCAGACAACCAATCATTATTGTGAGTTAGCTGTTCTTAAGGAAATAACTCTGTTAAGGGGTGAAGTGAATGACGCCGTACCAGTGAATGACGAAGAGAAGGTTCCTCTAATAGGTGCCAGTTATAGTAGTTTGTTAGCGCTTTAAAAACTAGTACTTAATTCAGATGCAGTTATTTCATCTTTGCTGGTATAACAGCTATATCTATAGTCTTTATCTAGGACCAGCAAGATGAATTTCAAGTGCTGCGAAAGAGTATTGATGATCATAAAATCTTACAGAAATCTCACCCGAAAATCAATTTACATGTTTACAAACGTCTACGCTTATGATTCCGTACTGTTAATGGAAATGTTCAGAATGAGGTCATATTTTTAAACTCGTCAACAAAATTAGGAGTTTAAAATTTTCAACGACAAGACCCCAGGTAATGCCCGAGCAGACAGCAAATTAACTTAGCTTAATCTTCAAACAATGTTGAAAAAGAAATGAACCCAGTCAGGTTGTTCACCAGGGTGGCTACTCGAAAGCTAATTAGCTTTAATTCAAGAGTTAAACGAGGTGGTTCATCTCGCTCTCGTCTCTTTGAAAACGGCCTTAAAATCTTAGTTCAACACACTATCTATTATTTATTTTTGTTTACATCGCTTAGTGTATAGTCTAGGCTGAAGGTAAACGCTAACCTGAAAATTCGATAATTAAGGAGGTTCTATGCTTTCCTAAATACACATTCTTAATCTATCGAGTCTATTTCGCTGATGGTTCCCATTATTATGCTGGTTGTTCTCTAGTGCTCAGCCGACTGTCATATATTATTAGGGTGCAGCAGCCACAACGTTGATTGTATGAAAATTCAAATGAATGTTACTTTGTTTTTCTAGCACCTCTCTCAGCACGAATACCTGTTAAAAATACCGTGTGGTTTAAGCCTAGGCTAAACTTGAAAGCGATGTAAACAGACAATAAAGAATGGATAGCGATGTATCGCTTTCGCATTTTAGTAATCATATACTGAGCCCACCATCAGTGGAGACCAGTTCTTCAATCATGGTGAAAAAGTATTCTTTATTCTCCATTTTAGTCGTGGACACGCGAAGCGTAGGAACGACTGTTGTTGGGTCAGATTATGCAAAGTTGTCACTCACTCAGGTGTAAACAAATCGATATGTCAACGGCAGACAAAAAAGATATCGATTTTCCGAAATATTGCCGGAACACCTCTATCGGCTTTTCGAAGTATGTCTAAGGAGCAACTGTCGAACCGATGAACGGAATGAAAAAGTAAAGTAAAGTAACTTTATTTCAGCTCGGATCGAACGAATAAACGGCAAAAGGAACGTTCGATCAAACAGCCAGACGGAGAAAGAAACTATAAACAATATTCCGTCACAAGCGCAGCTTCTCCTACGTTCATCCAATTCACGATCTGTGGAAAAAAAGTGCCGTTCAACCCAAGATATTTTGCAAGTGTGCACAGAAATTGATGACGGAATCTTTTGACACAAATATAGCTGCATTCGCGAAGCAATTTTCAGCGTTGGAAATAATATTCTAACGAGAACAGCCCAATCTAAAATCAAATTATTTTTTTTGTGGCGCCATCGCGTTTAGCCACTATCAGTGTAAACACAAGTTTGCTTTGAGAAATAATCTTCGTTTTAACTAAACGCGCCATTTTTTCAGTAAAATTTTTGAATGAAACTTGTTTATTTTAATATCCAAAAACATGGCAGCAATGGTTATTTAATAAAACGACGGCAAATGTTGCATTTCACCACGGCACTAAAGAACGTAATTTGCATATGTCAAATTTCGGTTGCGTTCGTTCGACAGCTTTGTGTATAACAATTTCCTCGAAATACTGCAGTGTTTGGCTGGCTTCGTTTTGGCAAAATCGTCCTTTGCCTGATATTTATCCGACCATATGGACAAGACAGAAACCTGTTCAGCTTTCAAAAGGAGCACATTGTTTTAACTCCCACGATATCTCCCTGCCTCGATAATTCAATCAAACTCGAATATGTAAATATGCACCCCGAGGTTAACAAAACAGGAGGTTAACAAACAAAATGATGCTCAAAAGAGCTGGCCATTTAAACGCATTAAAAAGTTGTTTAAACACTTTCCAGAAAGAGCTTTTACGCGTTTAAACTAGTTAAAACGCCGTTTTCTCGAGTCACCATGGCTTAATCCCCCTTATCGCAAACAAGAGACCATAATGACCTTAACTTGGCCTTCCAAGAGGCGATCGGAATTTCTTTCAATATCTCAATTTAGATATAGCGTATTTTGATCATGTACAGATAAATGCTCAAATGTCAAGAAATTGAGATATTATAGAAAAATAGTAAATAATCAACCTGTCAGAGTCTCAGGGATATCACGTACTTGAGTTATTCAAACGCTAAAACCCAATTTCTTAATTTTAGGACAAAAAGTTTTTGTTTCTCATCTTTAAGGTCTTAATTTCAGAAAAATTTCTTTGAAAATAAGAAAAAATCCAGACTTCTCTTGTATTAAGATTTTTATTCTTGATTTCCAATTCTACCTTGTAAATCAGTCAACGTCACTACGGAGTCACATGAGATGCGCATGCGCAGAGCCAATCAGTGCTTCACGTTGCTGGTCAGTTTCACACGTTTCTTTACGAAAGCTCCGAAAATCTTTCCACTTTTGGCTGTTTCTTACCTAGAACGCAAGAAGTGTTTTGGCACGAGGTGTGTACATTATTATTTTCATCTTGTTCGAAATCTTTAACATTTCTCAAGGATGACAGAGAACAGTGGATCCTGTTCTACCTCGAACGACGAGGGAACCGAACACTTACAAACCAACGAGAATTCTTCCCTCACTGTTGGATTACGGGCGGAAAGCAGTGGATTGGAGAAAACCCTCGGACACATAAACCAAAATATGGCAAAAATGTCAAGCCTTTTAGAAATTATGTGCAGCTCTGGCAGCAGAACCATGCAGCCTCAGAAAATTCGCCACCGGCGAAACGACCGCCAAAACGAAAGTCGGCCGACTCGGGTGATGAACTGTCACAATCTGAAGACGATGTTTCTCCACCTCATAAACGATTTGAGGACTATCATTCGGATGACAATGTAAGTATTTATGCAGATGATGATTTGGATTGTGATTCATCGGTTAAAAAGCTAACCGAGCGAAAAAACTCGTTTCCATCGGTCACCGACCATGATGGCGGGAATAATAATAATAATAATAATAATAATAATAATAATAATAATATATCACAAGTGTTTACAACACTTGCCGGGGGACTTTACCAAACTGCTTATAACGCAGTTTACAATTAATGAAGTTGAGTTATGAGAGTCCCCGTCATGTCAATATCAAATTAAGGCAGACACTAAGGGTGGTCACTGCCAAAGTTTTGTTACGTCCCTAGTGGTTCTTTTACGTCCCACAGAATCAGAGAATTATGAAGAGTTGTGAGACGGGGCCTACGGTTTATCGTCCTTATCCGAGAAGACTAGAAAGTCTAACCGTTTGTAGATGTCATTACAAAGGCAGCACTTTCTCCTCAATTATTTAAAGACCCTGAGTGTTGGTCCGGCCGGGGTTGAACCCGCGACCTCCCGCACGCTAGTCCGGTGCTCTACCACTGAGCTAACCGGTCGGCGGGAAAAAAGCCCGCAACGCTGTTAAAAAGCTTTGTTGACTCTTACGAGGAGGAAGATGAGCCAGATGTATCTGAACTCCTTAAGAAACGTTGGGGAAAGAAACTCAACCCTGAAAAACACAAAGAAATTGTGGCAAAGCATAAGCGACCCGCAAATTGTCCTGAGCTTAAGAACATACGGCTAAACCCTCAAATATGGGGACAACTAACTGCCACACAGAGGAAAGCTGACTTGAAATTGACCAATTGTCAGCAGCTGGTACGCAAAGTAACCACCATAAACTTGCAAACCACAGACTGGTTGGCAAATAATACCCAGAATAATACTGATCTGATTACAAAATCCGTTGATAGCTTAGCAATGTTGAGTCACTTGAACACACAATTAGCTCAGCTGAGACGGGACCAGATACAGCCCGCCCTCAAGCCGGAATACAAAGCAATCTGCACTATTGAAGTGCCGGCAAACAGCCAATATCTTTTTGGCGATGATATAGCTAAGCAGCTCAAAGATGTTAGAGAAACAAGCAAGATTAGTCGCTCAGTGGCTAACACATCCAACAAAAAACCTAATGGGAACTACCGTCCCGTCCGCCAAAATGACCGTGGTGGGTTTAGCAACTACCATAGCAAATCCAAGAGCAGGAATTTTTTTATAGAAAAGCCGCTCCAAACCATTCAGACAGCGGACACCACAGAGCCAAAGAACAGACAGCAAATAATTGAACAGCTGAAAGAGATACGTAATTCAGTTTTTACCTTTTTTGTTATCCCATTTACAAACCTCATGCTCTAATTTCAGAGCTGGTAGCATAGCTACCAATTTTAAAGCCTGGACTAAAATAACTAATGATAAGGAGATTTTGTCTGATGTGTCGGGTGTAAGCATTGAATGTACAGAAACACCTGTTCAACACTGGCTACCACCTCAGATATTTGATGACCATGAGTCTAACAGAATACGTCAAGAGATAAATAAACTTGTAGCCAAAAGGGTCATT
Source organism: Pachyseris speciosa (assembly GCA_016490735.1). NCBI lineage: Eukaryota > Metazoa > Cnidaria > Anthozoa > Scleractinia > Pachyseridae > Pachyseris > Pachyseris speciosa. Next base: position 158,585 of record JAEMWC010000719.1, read on the forward strand.
GAAAGGGTAGAATACAACCCACAGCATATACTCTCTAGCATTTTCCTAACCCCTAAAAGGAATGGATCATACAGGTTTATATTAAATCTAAAGAAATTGAACAGATTGGTTGTTAACCACCATTTCAAAATGGACTCCTTATATACCATCACTAAGTTGTTAGTTCCTAACTGTTTCATGGCAAGCATTGACCTTAAAGATGCATACTAGTCAGTTCCTATTAAAGCATCAGATCGCAAGCTGGTATCTTTCAAATGGAAGGAACAGATTCATCAATTTACTTGTCTCCCCAATGGCTTATCTTGTGCCCCCCGAAAATTTACCAAGATACTTAAGCCAGTCCTTGCACATTTACATGCAAAGGGCCATATATCTGTTGCTCATTTGGATGATCTTTATTTGCAAGGCCAAACATATGAAGATTGTCTCCGGAATGTGATTGACACTACCTTGCTACTTGAAAAATTGGGTTTTATAGTACACCCTATAAAGTCAGTTTTGGTGCCAACTCAGACGATAGTTGTTCTTGGTTTTGTCCTAAACCCATTGACTTTGACTGTCAAGTTGACAAAGGAGAAAGCAGCCCATTTGAAGCTGTCTTGCACACAATTGCTTGGGTCCCATAAAGAAACCATTAGACAAGTGGCAAAAGTGATTGGACAAATAGTGTCCAGCTTTCCTGGGGCTATGCATGGCCCATTATACTATAGGAATTTGGAAAGTAACAAATCCCAAGCCCTTAAAACCGATAGAGGTAATTTTGATGCACTCATGTCGTTATCAACGGACGCATCACAAGAATTTAATTGGTGGATAGCTAATGCAGAAAATACATATAATGTTGTATCACATGACAAGCCCTACCATACAACAACTACAGATGCTTCTCTTCTAGGCTGGGGTGCTGTAGTGGATAGCATCCCTACAGGGGGAATTGGACATATGATGAAACTTTGCATCACATAAACTATCTTGAAATGTATGCCATACTACTGGATTTGAAAACCTTTCCTATTGATAAATCACAAGCTCTCATCAGAATTATGACTGATAATTCAACAGCTGTTAGTGTCATCAACCATATGGGGACTAGCCATTCTCAATCCTGCAATTCTATGGCCAAGAAAATTTGGGAATGGTGCATTGCAAGAAACATCTGGTTAAGTGTAGCACACATACCCGGAAAAGATAATCTTGTCGCAGACTTTGAGTCCAGGCGGAATCAAAAGGAAGCAGAATGGATGTTATCAAAAAGATCTCTCCAAGATGCTTTAAACGAGTTAGGGTTTACGCCAGAAATTCACATCACGTCTCAATAACCTTTTCACACAATATGTGTCTTACAAACCCGACCCATCTGCCTTGGTGCCTTGATGCTTTTACCCTGGATTGGTCTAAGCTAATGTTCTATGCCTT
>JAEMWC010000719.1:165000-180000 GCA_016490735.1 Pachyseris speciosa
CGAAAAAATCTGCAGTTTATTTTGGATTCGGACTTCATTCGATGGGTTAAGACATTCTACAAAAATATACAAAGTTGCCGTTGTCAACAATGGACTCATGTTGGATTACTTCACACTGCAATAACAATTCGGAAAAATCTAACGATAAGGTGCATTATGTGAATGATATATGAAATAAGTCATATATGAACTGCGGAAATGAAATCACATGAAGAATGATCCTCGCAGTTGTGAACGCAATTTATGCAATTGCGAAAAGAAGCCTGGAAAAAAAAATTCAGGACTTCAACGGGGTTTGAACCCGTGACTTCGCGATTACCGGTGTGATGCTCTAACCAACTGAGCTATGAAGCCACTGACGTTGGGAGCAGGTCAATTGTGGGTTCATATGTTCCCATGAAAGAAATGAATGTGAATGATATATGAAATAAGTCATATATCAACTACGGAAATGAAATCACATGACGAATGATCCTCGCAGTTGTGAACGCAATTTATGCAATTGCGAAAAGAAGCCTGAAAAAAAAAATCATTAAAAGGCATATACCGTATTTCCTCGAATAAGCGCCCAGGCTTAAATAAGCGCCCTCCTCCGAATAAGCGCCCACCTCTAACCAAACTAGCAAATAAGCGCACCCGCTGGAATAAGCACCCCCACCGGCCCCCCTTCACTTTCTTAAAAAGTAGTCGAGATACGAGGAAAACCTGTTTCCATTGTCACTGTATTTGCAATCTTTTAAGCTTCAACTACACCGGCATCAGTGCATGTAGGAGAACAGTCTATTTTCCTTAAGTCTCTTCCAGTTATTTCTATCTCCTTGTGCTCGCAGAGTTCTTTTACGTGCATTAGCCAAAATAGAGTTACAGTTCGTTTGAAGACAAACTTAATAAGCGCCCCCCTCAATTAAGCGCCCTCCTTCGAATAAGCGCCCCCTCTTTTGGCCGAAATTTTTAATAAGCACCCGGGCGCTTCTTCGTGGAAATACTGTAGTTAGCACTAGAATTTATAGAAACCTGTACACAAGGTATAAAAGCCCCACCACAGGGAGACAATATTATCACAAACAACATTTTTATTTCCTTCAATATGGTTATAAACAGAGAGAACCACTTTGGACAAGAGCTTTAAATTTGCAGTTGAAAATATATCAGTTTACCAGTTTCACTAGCACTTGGACTCCTTCAATTTGACTACTGTCGGTCATTATTCTTATGTGGTTTCATCGATCAGAAGCAGTAGTATTTAGATTACTCCACGCCGACCACTCGTGCTGAGAGCAAGGTTAGGACAGTCACTAGAGGTGGTCACAGCCAGGATTTTTTCTTTTACGTCCCTAGTGGTTCTTGTACGTCCCACAGGGTCAGATTAAGTGAAAGTACTGTTAGACGGGACATACGGTTTATCGTACTTATCCGAGAAGACTAGAAAGTCTAACCTTTTTTAGTATAAATCTACTAGCGTTCTATCACGAATGCCGTTCTCTGATTAGTTACGCTACTCGCTATCTATTCTATGATAGATAGTGAGTAGCGGTTGCCAACGAAATGGCGGCCGCTTCTTCGAGTTTTCGAAAAGTGTGCGAGGAAGAATTAGATAATTTACTTATTTCGTTTTGAACGACTAGTAGATTTATACTAAAACAATTAGATTATTCGCTCTCGATTTCTATCCGCGATAAAAATCTCGAGCTCATAATCTAATTGTTAAATAGAAAGTGAGTAGCGGTTGTCAACAAAATGGCGGCCGCTTCTTCCTGTTTTCGGTCTGCTAGAGGGATTTAGATACTTTACTTGTTTAGTTTTGAACGACTAGAAGATTTATACTGAAACAACGAAGTTGATGTCATTAGAAAGGCAGACCCTGAGCATTGGTCCGGCCGTAGTTTGAACCCGCGACCTCCCGCACGGTAGTCCGGTGCTCTACCAACTGAGCTAACCCGTTCGGCGGTCCAGTATCAATATAGTAAGAAGGCAATAGGAAAGTTAACACCAATAGATCTATAAATAAACTCCGGTAAAATCAACCTCGTTCCCAGGGTAACAATATGGTTATGAACGATGAAAAAGGAGGCACAAATTAAAATGATGAAATTATAACTGAACCAATTTTATCAAACTGGAACACAGTGCTAAGCTTCTCACCTCAGGAGGCATCAGTTTTACATCTTACTAACCTGATGTCGCTCGTTACGGTACAAATGCCCTGGTCTTCAAAAACCATGGTTCTTTCCCAGGAAAATCCCTCAGGAAAACTCTGCTTGAAATAGTCTGGTATTTCTGCTGGGTATTTGGTGAATGCCCTGTTGCCGTACGAGAATGCTGTTGTCAAAATATCGTAAGCGAAAGGCAGAGGCCCGCCTTGTTTGACTTCAAGATCTATAGTATGTGTTCCCCTATAACACGAACAGGAAATGAAAGGCGTAAGAACACGTACTGTTCATAATTATGCAATGAAGTACTTTTTTGTGTGTGAAACAGTCCCAGGACGTAATTACAGCACCGCTTCACGCTTCACCTAATCGATATGAAGGACAGTTCTGACATTTTAAGCTAAAATTATCTTAGTGCGACGCGTCCTGGCACTGGATATAACCACAACTGCACAAGTAAATATTTCATGTTATTTCGACATTGAGCGTCTTAACTCCAAGCAGTCAGAACCGTATGATCGTTGGTTTCATGGTAAATTTTTTGTGATATACTTAATTTACACCCGCAAACATTACAGTAAGTCCGCCGTCTGAGTTGATGGTTTTCACGCTATTATAACTGGTGCACTTGTTTCAGTTTCAGGTTTTTCAGTGCTTCCTTTGACAAAAACGGCAACCTAACTGCCTCTTCGTGCAGAAGGGTACCAAATTGATAAGTCGTCAAGAAAGAGAATTTAAGAGAAAATAAAGTAGCTTAGAAACAAAGCGCAAGACTCTTAACAGTGTGGTCACGTCACATAGGGTGTGTCCTTCAATCTGATATAACCCCAAAGTGAGATAATGAAAAGTTTTTTTTTTTTTTTCGTTTCGCTTAGAAATACATAGCGAAGAGACCTTATTCATAAATGGCGGCTGTTTTATTTTTCCTTTCTTATCGCGCAAATTAGCCGTCCAAGCCTCATATTAATGCAAGAATTCTTTTTGATTTAGCACATGGTAACGAGGTTTGGTAGGCTAATTTGCACAAGGACAAAAGAATAATGAATTGGCAGCCATTTATGAATAACGTCTATAGAGCGGCTACGAATTGGCGAATTTAACAGTACAAGAAGAAAACAAACATTTTAGCCCTATAATTCTTGGAACAGAGGATCAGGGTAGGTAAATGTTAAGTAACGATTTCTGGACAAGGTTAAAGACAACTCTTGGATTCTTGATATATAGACTTCCTCGTACTAGTAATGTTCTAAGTTCGTTTCCTTAACGCTTTTAAGGTCAAAGGAAAGCTAGAACGACAGGGCTCTTCGAGTCTGCTGTGCTGGCCTGAAAGACATAAGGTTTCTCGGTACTAAATTTCGCTTATTGGCAAATCCCAGTAAAATAAAACCTTTTTCATAAGCTAAGCACTGTCAGAGACAATACATAATGCGACCGTAAAACTGAACACGATCATTAAACACTTTTCAACTTTTACTCACTCGTAAGGTTTGCCTTTTCCTTTTCCTTCAATCACGAAGTGGTGCCCGTTTACAGCGCCTTCCATGCGCAACTTGATCTTCATCTCTTGTTTAATCGCACTCTGCAGAATGAAATTGGGGTGAATCTTAGATCAGTTACCGATCAAGAATAAGCACTAGGCTAAAGTCATCAGTGAAAAACAAATTAAAGCCTTTCCCTGTGCAGCCCTTACCATGATGGTGGACGTAAAGTAAGATATCAACGTTACAGCTCTCGTTGTTGTCGATCTGCTGTCTTCCAAGTCACCAGGGTGAATGGGGCCTCAGCTCTTGGAGTGCTGCTATATCCTGAATGTCACACCCGCAATCCACTTGAGCCAATCACAGGCGGGAAACCCTTTGTAACAAAGCTGGCATGATCTGTATAATACCTATGTGAAAAACATTCCATAAATCATCTTTACCTTGAACTTCATTTCATTAGCGTTAACCTTTTATCAGGGTCCCAAAGGGTTTTAGGGCTCCAGGGCTCCGGACACAAAATAACGTGTAGGCTCCGGAGCTCCAGACCAAAATAAACAGGGCTCCAGAGAAATTGATCAAGGGCTCTACGCTCGGCAATGCTTTTTTGATTTAATCAAAAAGTAAACCCTAGAATTAAGAAAATACGGCAATTTCTACTTTTTTAAACGCTGTTTTTAAATGTTTGTCTCCACTGTACTCGTGTTTTCAAGTTATTTACCAATCATGATCAATGGAACTTGTCCACAAAATCCGGTCTGTCCGTTTCTTTTCGCGGTAAGGTTTGAAGAGGGTGTTAAAAGGTAGAAATGCCTCTGGTTCTAGGAGGATCTCTTATACCCTTTCATTTCACGGATTCTGGTATTGAGGACGCCAGTGTAGTATGGCAAGGAATTCTAGAGTATGGCATTGCCTATGTTGAAGTTGAAGAGGGGACGTGAAGTGTTCATGGAGAGTGGTATGAAAAGAGAATGCTTTTGGCATTAGAGATACAACGACGCCCACAGAAAGAGAATTATTGGCAGAAGAAGGAAGTGAAGGAGAGTCTGAGCAGGAGGACGTCTCAACGAGGACATCAAGAAGAGCCAAGAAACGTGTCCAAGACAGTTACTTTGTTTTTATTTGCAATATATCTCCTCGCCAAACATGTTCAGAGAACATTTGACGAAGACTAAAATAAGAACCAGATTGTTGCCGTAAAAAAATATCTGACACTTGAGACACTGTCTACAGTCGCAGGGCGTATGTGGATTTTTTCAATGTCTATGTAGGAAAAAAGATTAAAAACCTGAATCAGCAGTATATATCTTAGTTTAAACTAAGTGTGGATTGCAGCGCACGCCCAGGACACAAACGGAATAGTCTAGTTTACTGCTTTTTCACTATCTTCGTTCCGATTGAAAGCAAACAACAAACAAAGCACGTTATGACGCTATCTGTGTGCAAGAATGTCCGAATTTTAGTATTTGGGGCTCCGGGCTCGGCAGCAAACGTTTTCAGGGCCCCAGGCTCTATTATAAAATAATATTAGGGCTCCAAGCAAAGAAGCGATGGGGCTCCAGGCTCCTCGGCAAAAATCTTAGGGCTACTGGGATTGGGATCCTGTCTTATGTTTCGGTTGAGAAAGAGTTACAATATAACATCAAAAGCGCAGTTATTTTCACACCTAAACCGACAACTTGCCGATTATTTGCAAATCTTAGATTTTATACTCACGCAAATACATAGCCTATAATTCAAATTTTTAGAACAAGAGCTCTAGAAACCCTTGGATGATCGACATTTTTTTTCAACTCAAGCGACAGATACTTCAAATAGAGGTGTACAGACAAAACAATTCAAGCTTCCACGACAGCGGTATACAAAAGGCGGTGCCACTAAAACACTCTTCTGTGGCTTTAATTTAAAGGAAAAGAAAAAGAAAAGGTTAGAGAAGAAGACGAACAATAATAAAGTCAGTGAATTTGCAATACCAACAAATGTGTTTAAGTATCAAAAATTGAAATGTTTTACAGATTTAAACACCGCTCATTGTTAGCATTGTGGCAAAATGAATATTAAAACAAAATATAAAGACAACAGATAATACAAGAATGACAATGATATATCGCCTCCAAAGGCACTCGGCTTTGATTGAGTGTCTTAAATTATTTTATAGGAGCTAAAATTGTAAAAATGGATTTCCGCGTTTTTTGTTTTCGTTTGACAAATAGTTGGCATAAATTTGATACATCGATTTTTATAACTTATTACATAACTTAATCTAATAATAACTTAAGTAACATATAGGTTAGACAAATTTTGAAATCAGTATAAAGTGTTTTAGTACAGAGGTGGTGAAAATTATTAAGTTTATTGAATAGCTCAGAGGAAACAAGATAATTTCATTCACCCCATGGTCTTACAGTGCAAACAGTGAACACTAGAAGTATCTCTGGAATGTAAATTGTCCTTGGCCCGCGATTAAAGTCAACCTGCCGAGATATTTTTATTTCTCCGTTTGAAAATGTTTTTCAACGTTAATTATAAAACCTAAAAGCAAAACAAAACTTTTGTAATTACCTTTTTTGACTGGTAATTATTTCATATAAGGATTAAGAAACGTTTAGAAGGGCAGTGAACGCCTTTCTATGTCCTTAAAGAATGGTCAGCCCTTGGGGTGTCAACTAATTATTTTTCGCAAGTATTATCGTGCAAAGACGGACCCTTTCGTTGAAAAGGGCACAATTGATATTACTTGCGCCCCTTACTAGGCCATATATATGCAAATTAGCAAATTAACTGTGTGCCAAGAGGAAAAAAGACATTGTTTCGAACTCTTGAAAACGAGGGAGCGGCATCAACTAAGTTAAACTACGCGAGTTTAACTTCTAGAATAAACGTCACGGCACTAAACTCGAACATGAAACACCGATTCTCACTTATAGAAAAACGGTTATACGCTTGCCTGCAATGATCACCGAGATAAAATAGAAGCAACGGATTCTGTAGTAAAGGATCGGATCAGCAACACATTGTAGAACAAATAAACTAAGAAAGTAAGGCTGAATTTCGACAAAATCAATTTTATCTTGTAGTGCGACCCGACCCTATTTACCAGTTGCATATTCAAATTGTAACGTTTTTGTTTATGTAACGTTTTTATGTAACTGAGTAGCTTCTGTTTCAGATATCCTATTGCAACATATTTAAATTGTAACGTCTTTTCCCACAGGGTCACTCTCAAATAAACCCTGAAGAAGAAAGGCCGTGCCTCTTGAAATATGTATTACATCAGCAATCTGAGATATATTGCAGTCAGCTGAGGGCGTAGCCCGAAGGTGACTTCAATATATCGCATATTCCTGTCGGCTGAAGTATCTATCATGTTTACTATTCAATACCCAGTGCCATTGTAGTTCTCTCTCTACACCAAATCACTGATTGCAGGCGCCCCTTCTGCTTTGTTCATGAATGCACAAAAGAATATAATTAGCGCTAGTTGCAGCTCAACTGGGAATTGTTGACTGAGACGCATTGCATCTCACTAAAAAGGTAGCGTTTGAATATTTGATTGCGTTTCCAGCAGATCCTTATTTATATTTTACACCGTGTTTGCTTCAACGGTCTGTTACGTAGTGTAACATGAAAAATTCCTTATTTATTGCTCCAAGGTCTAACAGACTTTCTTATACTTGTGCTGTGTAATGTCCATATTCGCTCGCACCCACTGAACGAACATCAAGAGCAAATAGCATTTCTTGGGGAGGGAAACTCTGATTTTATACTTTGGGAAGGTAGAGGTCTGGTAACGAGTATGTTGCTATGGTGACATCATAGCCACTATCACAACGTGTAGTTCTGGCAGCACATCAACCCTGCAAAATTTCAACCCTGTAGACTTAGTATTTGGACAGATATTCCATGTTTTGTGATTTTACTTCATTTTGGACCCACCTTGTGACGTCACAAGTCCTCTAATTTGCATAAATCAAAATCTTGAATAACTAAGCAACCAAGATTGCTATCACAATAAAATAAACGCCATTCTTCATCATTTTGAAAGCTCTTTCGAACAAGCTAATAAAAAATTGGTGTCATATACACTTTTAATTAAATAGAAATTATTTTATAGTAGCTAAAATTGTTTAAATGGATCTCCGCGTTTTTTGTTTTCGTTTGACAAATAGTTGGCATAAATTTGATACATCGATTTTTATAACTTCTTACATAACTTAATCTAATAATAAATTATGTAACATATAGGCTAGACAAATTTTGAAATCAGTATAAAGTGTTTTCAATTCTGTACAGAGCTGGTGAAAATTATTAAGTTAATTGAATAGCTCAGAGGAAACAAGATAATTTCATTCACCCCATGGTCTTACAGTGCAAACAGTGAACACTAGAAGTATTTTTGGAATTTAAATTGTCCTTGGCCCGCGATTAAAGTCAACCTGCCGAGATATTTTTATTTCTCCGTTTGAAAATGTTTTTCAACGTTAATTATAAAACCTAAAAGCAAAACAAAACTTTTGTAATTACCTTTTTTGACTGGTAATTATTTCATATAAGGATTAAGAAACGTTTAGAAGGGCAGTGAACGCCTTTCTATGTCCTTAAAGAATGGTCAGCCCTTGGGGTGTCAACTAATTATTTTTCGCAAGTATTATCGTGCAAAGACGGACCCTTTCGTTGAAAAGGGCACAATTGATATTACTTGCGCCCCTTACTAGGCCATATATATGCAAATTAGCAAATTAACTGTGTGCCAAGAGGAAAAAAGACATTGTTTCGAACTCTTGAAAACGAGGGAGCGGCATCAACTAAGTTAAACTACGCGAGTTTAACTTCTAGAATAAACGTCACGGCACTAAACTCGAACATGAAACGGTGTTACCGATTCTCACTTATAGAAAAACGGTTATACGCTTGCCTGCAATGAACACCGAGATAAAATAGAAGCAACGGATCCTGTAGTAAAGGATCGGATCAGCAACACATTGTAGAACAAATAAACTAAGAAAGTAAGGCTGAATTTCGACAAAATCAATTTTATCCTGTAATGCGACCCGACCCTATTTACCAGTTGCATATTCAAATTGTAACGTTTTTGTTTATGTAACGTTTTTATGTAACTGAGTAGCTTCTGTTTCAGATATCCTATTGCAACATATTTAAATTGTAACGTCTTTTCCCACAGGGTCACTCTCAAATAAACCCTGAAGAAGAAAGGCCGTGCCTCTTGAAATATGGATTACATAGTTACTGAGGCCGGCAGCAATCTGAGATATATTGCAGTCAGCTGAGGGCGTAGCCCGAAGGTGACTTCAATATATCGCATATTCCTGTCGGCTGAAGTATCTATCATGTTTACTATTCAATATCCAGTACCATTGTAGTTCTCCCTCTGCAATAAATCACTGATTGCAGGCGCCCCTTCTGCTTTGTTCCTGAATGCACAAAAGAATATAATTAGCACTAGTTGCAGCTCAACTGGGAATTGTTGACTGAGACGCATTGCATCTCAATAAAAAGGTAGCGTTTGAATATTTGATTGCGTTTCCAGCAGAACCCTTATTTATATTTTACACTGTGTTGGCCTCAACGGTCTGTTACGTAATGTAACAGGATAAAGTCATTCGGTTAGCTCAACATTTGGTTAAACAGCTTAATTTATACAAGATTATGTGAATATGTGAATGATCATCGCAGTTATAAACACTACTAAGCAGTAGTGAAAATTAAGCCTGAAAAGAATTCAGGCTTGTACGGGGTTTGAACATATGACCTCTGCGAGACTTAACCGCGGTCAAACGTAAAAAAGTGAGAAAAGTCCTTAAAAGATAAGGTTTTTACGTTGAGAGCTCAAAGATGATAAGTTTTTCTTCAGTCTGTGAGTTTACTAAATCATTTTATGAATTACTAAAAAAGTTTTAGGAACAATAAGGTGAATCGGTTTTCCTAAAGTCACGCATTGAAACAGAAAACAAAAACACACCGCGCCGAACAGTTTCCACATTCTTCGCTTGAAAAAAACTTTGAAACTTTTTTAGTAATTCATGAAATGATTTAGTAAACTCACAGACTGATGAAAGACTCATCATCTTTGAGCTCTCAACGTAAAAACCTTATCTTTAAAGGACTTTTCTTATTTTTTACGTCTGACCGCGGTTAACTGCGAGACTGGTGCAGTGCTATACCAACTGAGCTAACAAGCCAACTGGGAGCTGGCGTGCGTTTCTCGAAACCCCGGAAACATTTCGGGTCTATTTCGGGTGCCACAACGTCCTTCATATCTTAAAAACGAAGACGTTTCTGGGCATGAAATTTTGCAGCAAATTTGCCCTTCCGTATCTTGAAATCATAGTTAAAGGCAAGCTTTTTAGAATAGATGGATCTTAGTTTTTGAAATGGGTTTTCGGGCCCGAAAAGTTTACGGGACTTTCGAGAAACGGACCCCTGGTCATTTAGTTTTTTTTTCGTAATATAGCCGTGAGGGGTGAATATGTAAGAATATGTGGGAATGGAAATATCAGGCTTTGTTTTCACTTCTGCTTAGTAGTGTTCATAACTGCGATGATCATTCACATATTCATTCTTTTATCCGCAGTTCAAATATATCATAATAATCTTGATGCTTTTGTCAGTGTACTTTTTTTCAATTACAATCTAGTAAATTTACAATACATGATTAATTAAATTGAACAATTTCTCTCTGAAATTGAACAATTTCTCTCTGAACAATTTAGGTTCTAAGTAGCAGGTAAAATAAAAGAAAAGAAAAATAAAATAAAAAGAATGCAAAGAAGGAAGAACTTATTTACATGAAGTATGTTGCTTCATCAGTAAAACGAAAGTTTATTTTAGTTGTTGTTTATTTGTTTGTTTTAGGAAATGTGAACGCACTTGAGTTTTTTAAATGAGTTGGGAGGCCTTTCCAAATGTCCGTCAGCCATTGGCAAAAAACATCAATCTTACAACAAGGTTTTGTTTCACTTGAATTTTACTTATATGTGTTTTATATACACTTCCCCAAGCGAATATACCATAAGCAATATAAGGATCAGAGATTAAATTATAATATATTTGTGTAACTTGCTTAACTGAGAGGTAATACCTTAATTTCCATATTATCCCAGTGTTTCGAGATATACGGAAACCGGAGACAAATAAGATTTGATATTTCCAGCTTAAAGATTCGTAAGTCATAACACCTAAGTATTTTATACATTGCTTTCGTTCTAATGAATGAAAAGACCCAGCACTATTTATTATGTTAAGACTAACTGGGACATCCTTTTTATATGATTTCCATATATTCATTTTCATATTCAAGATTCTGTTTCGCGTATCAGACAACCAATCATTATTGTGAGTTAGCTGTTCTTAAGGAAATAACTCTGTTAAGGGGTGAAGTGAATGACGCCGTACCAGTGAATGACGAAGAGAAGGTTCCTCTAATAGGTGCCAGTTATAGTAGTTTGTTAGCGCTTTAAAAACTAGTACTTAATTCAGATGCAGTTATTTCATCTTTGCTGGTATAACAGCTATATCTATAGTCTTTATCTAGGACCAGCAAAATGAATTTCAAGTGCTGCGAAAGAGTATTGATGATCATAAAATCTTACAGAAATCTCACCCGAAAATCAATTTACATGTTTACAAACGTCTACGCTTATGATTCCGTACTGTTAATGGAAATGTTCAGAATGAGGTCATATTTTTAAACTCGTCAACAAAATTAGGAGTTTAAAATTTTCAACGACAAGACCCCAGGTAATGCCCGAGCAGACAGCAAATTAACTTAGCTTAATCTTCAAACAATGTTGAAAAAGAAATGAACCCAGTTAGGTTGTTCACCAGGGTGGCTACTCGAAAGCTAATTAGCTTTAATTCAAGAGTTAAACGAGGTGGTTCATCTCGCTCTCGTCTCTTTGAAAACGGCCTTAAAATCTTAGTTCAACACACTATCTATTATTTATTTTTGTTTACATCGCTTAGTGTATAGTCTAGGCTGAAGGTAAACGCTAACCTGAAAATTCGATAATTAAGGAGGTTCTATGCTTTCCTAAATACACATTCTTAATCTATCGAGTCTATTTCGCTGATGGTTCCAATTATTATGCTGGTTGTTCTCTAGTGCTCAGCCGACTGTCATATATTATTAGGGTGCAGCAGCCACAACGTTGATTGTATGAAAATTAAAATGAATGTTACTTTGTTTTTCTAGCACCTCTCTCAGCACGAATACCTGTTAAAAATACCGTGTGGTTTAAGCCTAGGCTAAACTTGAAAGCGATGTAAACAGACAATAAAGAATGGATAGCGATGTATCGCTTTCGCATTTTAGTAATCATATACTGAGCCCACCATCAGTGGAGACCAGTTCTTCAATCATGGTGAAAAAGTATTCTTTATTCTCCATTTTAGTCGTGGACACACGAAGCGTAGGAACGACTGTTGTTGGGTCAGATTATGCAAAGTTGTCACTCACTCAGATGTAAACAAATCGATATGTCAACGGCAGACAAAAAAGATATCGATTTTCCGAAATATTGCCCGAACACCTCTATCGGCTTTCCGAAGTATGTCTAAGGAGCAACTGTCGAACCGATGAACGGAATGAAAAAAGTAAAGTAAAGTAACTTTATTTCAGCTCGGATCGAACGAATAAACGGCAAAAGGAACGTTCGATCAAACAGCCAGACGGAGAAAGAAACTATAAACAATATTCCGTCACAAGCGCAGCTTCTCCTACGTTCATCCAATTCACGATCTGTGGAAAAAAAGTGCCGTTCAACCCAAGATATTTTGCAAGTGTGCACAGAAATTGATGACGGAATCTTTTGACACAAATATAGCTGCATTCGCGAAGCAATTTTCAGCGTTGGAAATAATATTCTAACGAGAACAACGCAATCTAAAATCAAATTATTTTTTTTGTGGCGCCATCGCGTTTAGCCACTATCACTGTAAACACAAATTTGCTTTGAGAAATAATCTTCGTTTTAACTAAACGCGCCATTTTTTCAGTAAAATTTTTGAATGAAACTTGTTTATTTTAATATCCAAAAACATGGCAGCAATGGTTTTTTAATAAAACGACGGCAAATGTTGCATTTCACCACGGCACAAAAGAACGTAATTTGCATATGTCAAATTTCGGTTGCGTTCGTTCGACAGCTTTGTATATAACAATTTCCTCGAAATACTGCAGTGTTTGGCTGGCTTCGTTTTGGCAAAATCGTCCTTTGCCTGATATTTATCCGACCATATGGACAAGACAGAAACCTGGTCAGCTTTCAAAAGGAGCACATTGTTTTAACTCCCACGATATCTCCCTGCCTCGATAATTCAATCAAACTCGAATATGTAAATATGCACCCCGAGGTTAACAAAACAGGAGGTTAACAAACAAAATGATGCTCAAAAGAGCTGGCCATTTAAACGCATTAAAAAGTTGTTTAAACACTTTCCAGAAAGAGCTTTTACGCGTTTAAACTAGTTAAAACGCCGTTTTCTCGAGTCACCATGGCTTAATCCCCCTTATCGCAAACAAGAGACCATAATGACCTTAACTTGGCCTTCCAAGAGGCGATCGGATTTTCTTTCAATATCTCAATTTAGATATAGCGTATTTTGATCATGTACAGATAAATGCTCAAATGTCAAGAAATTGAGATATTATAGAAAAATAGTAAATAATCAACCTGTCAGAGTCTCAGGGATATCACCTACTTGAGTTATTCAAACGCTAAAACCCAATTTCTTAATTTTAGGACAAAGAATTTTTGTTTCTCATCTTTAAGGTCTTAATTTCAGAAAAATTTCTTTGAAAATAAGAAAAAATCCAGACTTCTCTTGTATTAAGATTTTTATTCTTGATTTCCAATTCTATCTTGTAAATCAGTCAACGTCACTACGGAGTCACATGAGATGCGCATGCGCAGAGCCAATCAGTGCTTCACGTTGCTGGTCAGTTTCACACGTTTCTTTACGAAAGCTCCGAGACTCTTTCCACTATTGGCTGTTTCTTACCTAGAACGCAAGAAGTGTTTTGGCACGAGGTGTGTACATTATTATTTTCATCTTGTTCGAAATCTTTAACATTTCTCAAGGATGACAGAGAACAGTGGATCCTGTTCTACCTCGAACGACGAGGGAACCGAACACTTACAAACCAAAGAGAATTCTTCCCTCACTGTTGGATTACGGGCGGAAAGCAGTGGATTGGAGAAAACCCTCGGACACATAAACCAAAATATGGCAAAAATGTCAAACCTTTTGGAAATTATGTGCAGCTCTGGGCAGCACAACCATGCAGCCTCAGAAAATTCGCCACCGGCGAAACGACCGCCAAAACGAGAGTCGGCCGACTCGGGTGATGAACTGTCACAATCTGAAGACGATGTTTCTCCACCTCATAAACGATTTGAGGACTATCATTCGGATGACAATGTAAGTATTTATGCAGATGATGATTTGGATTGTGATTCATCGGTTAAAAAGCTAACCGAGCGAAAAAACTCGTTTCCATCGGTCACCGACCATGATGGCGGGAATAATAATAATAATAATAATAATAATAATAATAATAATATATCACATTTATATTGCGCATTTTCTATGGAATATTCAAATGCGCATTACAACACTTGCGGGGGACTTTACCAAACTGCTTATAACGCAGTTTACAATTAATGAAGTTGAGTTATGAGAGCCCCCGTCATGTCAATATAAAATTAAGGCAGACACTAAGGGTGGTCACTGCCAAAGTTTTGTTACGTCCCTAGTGGTTCTTTTACGTCCCACAGAATCAGAGAATTATGAAGAGTTGTGAGACGGGGCCTACGGTTTATCGTCCTTATCCGAGAAGACTAGAAAGTCTAACCGTTTGTAGATGTCATTACAAAGGCAGCACTTTCTCCTAAATTATTTAAAGACCCTGAGTGTTGGTCCGGCCGGGGTTGAACCCGCGACCTCCCGCACGCTAGTCCGGTGCTCTACCACTGAGCTAATCGGTCGGCGGGAAAAAAGCCCGCAACGCTGTTAAAAAGGTTTGTTGCCTCTTACGAGGAGGAAGATGAGCCAGATGTATCTGAACTCCTTAAGAAACATTGGGAAAGAAACTCAACCCTGAAAAAACAAAGAAATTGTGGCAAAGCATAAGCGACCCGCAAATTGTCCAGAGCTTAAGAACATACGGCTAAACCCTCAAATATGGGGACAACTATCTGCCACACAGAGGAAAGCTGACTTGAAATTGACCAATTGTCAGCAGCTGGTACGCAAAGTAACCACCATAAACTTGCAAACCACAGACTGGTTGGCAAATAATACCCAGAATAATACTGATCTGATTACAAAATCCGTTGATAGCTTAGCAATGT
>JAEMWC010000719.1:187500-232500 GCA_016490735.1 Pachyseris speciosa
GTTGTGAACGCAATTTATGCAATTGCGAAAAGAAGCCTGAAAAAAAAATCATTAAAAGGCATATACCGTATTTCCTCGATTAAGCGCCCAGGCTTAAATAAGCGCCCTCCTCCGAATAAGCGCCCACCTTAAAAAGTAGTCGAGATACGAGGAAAACCTGTTTCCATTGTCACTGTATTTGCAATCTTTTAAGCTTCAACTACACCGGCATCAGTGAATGTAGGAGAACAGTCTATTTTCCTTAAGTCTCTTCCAATTATTTCTATCTCCTTGTGCATGCAGAGTTCTTTTACGTGCATTAGCCAAAATAGAGTTACAGTTCGTTTGAAGACAAACTTAATAAGCACCCCCCTCAATTAAGCGCCCTCCTTCGAATAAGCGCCCCCTCTTTTGGCCGAAATTTTTAATAAGCACCCGGGCGCTTCTTCGTGGAAATACTGTAGTTAGCACTAGAATTTATAGAAACCTGTACACAAGGTATAAGAGCCCCACCACACTGAGACAATATTATCACAAACAACATTTTTATTTCCTTCAATATGGTTATAAACAGAGAGAACCACTTTGGACAAGAGCTTTAAATTTGCAGTTGAAAATATGTCAGTTTACCAGTTTCACGAGCACTTGGACTCCTTCAATTTGACTACCGTCGGTCATTATTCTTATGTGGATTCATAGATCAGTAGTCCATTTAGAAGATTACTCCAAGCCGACCACTCGTGCTGAGAGCATGGTTAAGACAGTCACTAGAGGTGGTGTTTTTTTTTACGTCCCTAGTGGTTCTTGTACGTCCCACAGGGTCAGATTAAGTGAAAGTACTGTGAGACGGGACATACGGTTTATCGTAATTATCCGAGAGGACTAGAAAGTCTAACCGTGTTTAGTATAAATCTACAAGCGTTCTGTCACGAATGCCGTTCTCTGATTAGTTACGCTACTCGCTATCTATTCTGTGTTAGTATAAATCCACTAGCGTTTTATCACGAATGCCGTTCTCTGATTGGCTACGCTTCTCGCTATCGATGCTATCATAGATAGTGAGTAGCGGTTGCCAACGAAATGGCGGCCGCTTCTTCGGGTTTTCGAAATGTCTGCGAGGAAGAATTAGATAATTTACTTGTTTAGTTTTGAACGACTAGTAGATTTATACCAAAACAATTAGTTTATTCGCTTTCGATTTCTATGCGCGATCGAAATCTCGAGCTCATAATCTAATTGTTAAATAGAAAGTGAGTAGCGGTTATCAACAAAATGGCGGCCGCTTCTTCCTGTTTTCGGTCTGCTAGAGGGATTTAGATACTTTACTTGTTTAGTTTTGAACGACTAGAAGATTTATACTGAAACAATGAAGTTGATGTCATTAGAAAGGCAGAACTTTCTCCTCAATTATTTAAAGACCCTGAGCGTTGGTCCGGCCGGAGTTTGAACCCGCGACCTCCCGCACGGTAGTCCGGTGCTCTACCCACTGAGCTAAGCGTTCGGCGGTCCAGTATCAATAAAGTTAAAAGGCAATAGGAAAGTTAAAACCAATAGATCTATAAATAAACTCCGGCAAAATCAACCTCGTTCCCAGGGTAACAATATGGTTATGAACGATGAAAAAGGAGGCACAAATTAAAATGATGTAATTAGAGCTAAACCAATTTTATCAAACTGGAACACAGTGCTAAGCTTCTCACTGCAGGAGGCATCAGTTTTACATCTTACTAACCTGATGTCACCAGTTACGGTACAAATGCCCTGGTCTTCAAAAACCATGGTTCTTTCCCAGGAATATCCCTCAGGAAAACTCTACTTGAAATAGTCTGGTATTTCTTCTGGGTATTTGGTGAATGCCCTGTTGCCGTACTCGAATGCTGTTGTCAAAATATCGTAAGCGAAAGGCAGAGGCCCGCCTTGTTTGACTTCAAGATCTATAGTATGTGTTCCCCTATAACACGAACAGGAAATGAGAAGCGTAAGAACACATACTGTTCATAATTATGCAATGCAGTACTTTTTTGTGTGTGAAACAGTCCCAGGACATATTTACAGCACAAATCCGCTTCACCTAATCGATATGAAGGACAGTTCTGACATTTTAAGCTAAAATTATCTTAGTGCGACGCGTCCTGGCACTGGATATAGCCACGACTGCACAAGTAAATATTTCATGTTATTTCGACATTGAGCGCCTTCACTTCAAGCAGTCAGAACCGTATGATCGTTGGTTTCATGGTAAATATTTGGTGATATTCTCAGTTTATACCCGCAAACATTACAGTAAGTCCGCCGTCTGAGTTGATGGTTTTCACGCTATTATAACTGGTGCAGTTGTTTCAGTTTCAGGTTTTTCAGTGCTTCCTTTGACAAAAACGACAATCTAACGACCTCTTCGTGCAGCAGGGTACCAAATTTATAAATCGTCAAGAAAGTGAACTTAAGAGAAAATAAAGTAGCTTAGAAACAAAGCGCAAATCAAGTGATAAATTAGAAATGGAGAGGTTTGATAACAAGACTCTAAACAGTGTAATCACGTCACATAGGGTGTGTCCTTCAATCTGATATAACCCCAGAGTGAGAGAATGAAAAGTTTTTGTTTTTTTTTTTTCGTTTCACTTAGAAATACATAGCAAATAGAGAGGCTACGAATTGGCGAATTTAACAGTACAAGAAGAAAACAAACATTTTAGCCCTATAATTCTTGGAACAGAGGACCAGGTTAGGTAAATGTTAAGTAACGATTTCTGGACAAGGTTAAAGAAAACTCTTGGATTCTTGATATATAGACTTCCTCGTACTAGTAATGTTCTAAGTTCGTTGCCTTAACGCTTTTAAGGTCAAAGGAAAGCTAGAACGACAAGGCTCCTCGAGTCTGCTGTGCTGGCCTGAAAGACATACGGTTTCTCGGTACTAGATTTCGCTTATTGGCAAATCCCAGTAAAATAATACGTTTTTCATAAGCTAAGCACTGTCAGAGACAATACATAATGCGACTTTAAAACTGAACACGATAATTAAACACGTTTAAACTTTTACACACTCGTAAGGCTTGCCTTTTCCTTTTCCTTCAATCACGAAGTGGTGCCCGTTTACAGCGCCTTCCATGCGCAACTTGATGTTCATCTCTTGTTTAATCGCACTCTGCAGAATGAAATTGGGGTGAATCTTAGATCAGTTACCGATCAAGAATAAGCACTAGGGTAAAGTCATCAGTGAAAAACAAATTAAAGCCTTTCCCTGTGCAGCCCTTACCATGATGGTAGACGTAAAGTAAGATATCAACGTTACAGCTCTCGTTGTTGTCGATCTGCTCCCTTCCAAATCACCAGGGTGAATGGGGCCTCAGCTCCAGGGCTCCCGAAAAATATATCAAGGGCTCTACGCTCGGCAATGCTTTTTTGCTTTAATCAAAAAGCAAACTCTAGAATTAAGAAAATACAGCAATTTCTACTTTTTTAAACGCTGTTTTTAAATGTTTGTCTCCACTCTACTCGTATTTAAAGTTATTTACCAATCAAGATCAATGGAACTTATCCACAAAATCCAGTCTGTCCGTTTTTTATCGCGGTAAGATTTGAAGAGGATGTTAAAAGGTAGAAATGCCTCTGGTTCTACGAGGATCCTTTATACCCTTTCATTTCACGGATTCTGGTATTGAGGACGCCAGTGTAGTATGGCAAGGAATTCTAGAGTATGGCATTGCCTATGTTGAAGTTGAAGAGGGGATCGTGAAGTGTTCATGGAGAGTGGTATGAAAAGAGAATGCTTTTGGCATTAGAGATACAACGACGCCCACAGAAAGAGCATTATTGGCAGAAGAAGGAAGTGAAGGAGAGTCTGAGCAGCAGGACCTCTCAACGAGGACATCAAGAAGAGCCAAGAAACGTGTCCAAGACAGTTACTTTGTTTTTATTTGAAATATATCTCCTCGCCAAACATGTTCAGAGAACATTTGACGAAGACTAAAATGAGAACCAGATTGTTGCTGTAAAAAAATATCTGACACTTGAGACATTGTCTACAGTCGCAGGGCGTATGTGGATTTTTTCAATGTCTATGTAGGAAAAAAGATTAAAAACCTGAATCAAGCAGTATATATCTCAGTTTAAACCTTTATAAGTGATGCAGTTAAGTTCTAAGTGTGGATTGCAGCGCACGCCCAGGACACAAACGGAATAGTCTAGTTTACTTCTTTTTCACTATCTTGACGTTCCGATTGAAAGCAAACAACAAACAAAGCACGTTATGACGCTATCTGTGTGCAAGAATGTCCGAATTTTAGTATTTGGGGCTCCGGGCTCGGCAACAAACGTTTTCAGGGCCCCAGGCTCTACAGTAAAATAATATTAGGGCTCCAAGCAAAGAAGCGATGGGGCTCCTGGCTCCTCGGCAAAAATTTTAGGGCTACTGTACTTGGGATCCTGTTTTATGTTTCGGTTGAGAAAGAGTTGCTATATAACATCAAAAGCGCAGTCATTTTCACACCTAAACCGGCAACTTATGGATTATTTGCAAATATTAGATTTTATACTCACGAAAATACATAGCCTATAATTCAAATTTTTAGAACAGGAGCTCTGGAAACCCTTGGATGATCGACTTTTTTTTTTTTAACTCAAGCGACAGATACTTCAATTAGAGTTGTACAGACAAAACAATTCAAGTTTCCACGACAGGGGTATACAAAAGGCGGTGCCACTAAAACACTCTTCTGTGGCTTTAATTTAAAGGAAAAGAAAAAGAAAAGGTTAGAGAAGAAGACGAACAATAATAAAGTTAGTGAATTTGCAATACCAACAAATGTGTTTAAGTATCAAAATTGAAATGTTTCACCGCTCGTTGTTAGCATTGTGGCAAAATGAATGTTAAAATATAAAATATAAAGACAACAGATAATATAAGAATGACAGTAATATATAGCCTAAAATAGCACTCGGCTTTGATTGAGTGTCTTAAATTAAATAGAAATTATTTTTTAGGAGCTAAAATTGTAAAAATGGATCTCCGCGTTTTTTTTTTTTTTTTTTTTCATTTCACAAAGAGTTGGCATAAATTTGATACATCAATTTTTATAACTTATTACATAACTTAATCTAATAATAACTTATACAACATATAGGTAAGACAAATTTTGTAAATCAGTATAAAGTGTTTTCTACTCTGTACAGAGCTGGTGGAAACTATTAAGTTACTTGAATAGCTCAGAGGAAACAAGCTAATTTCATTCACCCCATGGTCTTACAGTGCAAACAGAAGAACAAAAACTATCGTGTGAGGGTAAAATAACTCCAGAGGAATGTGCCTCGATACTACTGAGAAAATTTTCAAAACAACAAATCTCCAGGGAATGACGGAATTCCCGTAGAGTTTTGTAAAAGATTCTAGTCCCTTATCAGTGAACCTCTCACGAAATGTGTCAATGAATGTTTTGAAACAAGTGAAATGTCACGTTCTCAAAACCAAGCAGTCATAACCCTCATTGTAAAGATAGGGAAGAATAGATCATTGCTGGAAAACTGGAGACCAATTTCTCTTGTTAAAAAATTATGTCAAACGTTATAGCAACCAGAATTTGCCTAATACTACTCACCATAATCAACTGGCTATGTTAAAGATCGATACGTTGGCGAAACCGTACGATCAGTCTTTGATGTAATGGACTTTATTCTGAAAGAAAAATTTCCCGGTCTATTGATATTTATTGACTTCCAAAAAAGAATTCGACAGCCTAGAGTGGAACTTTCTCCTCAGTTGTCTAGAGGCTTTTAATTAATTTTGGTCCGGACTTCATTCGATGGGTTAAGACATTCTACAAAAATATACCAAGTCGGTTGCTGTTATCAACAATGGACTCATGTTTGATTACTTCACACTGGAACGGGGAGTCAGACAAGGAGATCCCCTGTCTCCATATTTATCTGTTGTAGCAATTGAATCTCTCGCAATAGCAATTCGGAAAAATCTATCGATAATGTGCATTATGATTGACAATGAAGAAACAAAGCTTCTTCAATATGCAGACGACATGACCGCGCAGTTTTGTCTGACATAAATTCGGCTCAAGCTCTTTTCAACCTCCTTGACGTTTTTTAAGAAACTGTCTATTTTATTTTATTTTATGTTATTTTATTTTATTTTATTAGCTTCGCCATTATGATACAAAAAAAAAAAACGTTACAATCAATACGTTTGGCAGGGACATCGCAACAGCTAAGTAGCCAATTACTGCGGGCCCAGAAATAAAGAAAGAAGAAAAAAAAACACTGGTCTTATGATAAATACTACCAAAGCTGAAGGCATGAAAAACAAAGCCAAACGTTTTGGTATAAAATGGCCTAACGAACCAATTAACGCACTTGGAGTTCATTATTCTTACGACTTAAAATTGCTACATGAAAATAATTTTATAGAAAGACTAGACAGAGTCACAAAACTTATAAATATCTGGTCTTCTAGAGATCTTTCGATCTATGGGAAGGTGACGATAATTAAGTCCTTAATAATTCCAAAATTTCTTTGTCTTCGCTGTTACCAACACCCGAAGAAATCATCCAGGAGCTAAATTGATTACTATACAAATTTTTATGGAAAGGAACCGATGAAGAGTAAAGAGATTGTCCGCAATAAATGAGTACGAGAATGGAGGATTAAAAATGATCGACTTAGAAAGTATGATCCAATCTTTAGGTTAGCCTGGATAAAAAGACTTTTGGGGACAAATTATGGTCCATGGAAAAGTTGTCTAAGACACTTTCTGAATCGGTTTGGAGATCTCTTTTTATTTCACTGTAATTACGACGTGAAAGACATACATTCCCATCACTTCTCGATTTTACTGTTTTATTCTAAAAGTTACTAAAATGGTGGTCCGTCTTTCGAAAGGAATTTGGCACAGAGAAAGATCGACAAAACATAGTATGGAATAACAAAGAGATTCGTATAAACAATACGCCTGTATTTTACAAAAACCTTTTTGAGTCTGGTATCATCTATGTAAATGATCTTTCATTTAATGTAAACAATATGGATTCTTTTAAGATTATTACAAAGAAAATCACTAAAACAAATTTCATGATTTGGACAGGACTCCGACACTCCGTACCTCTTCATTTAAAAACAAATAATTGCACTTCTTTAACGATCTCCCTCTCATTTACAGTCGATGATATGGATTTTGATGTGCTGAAAAAGAATCGAAAGATTACTACCTATTGATTAAAAGCAGAAAAGCACAGTTTCCAAATAATTCACGACATCTGAAACATGATTTCAACTTAACCGATGATCAATTGGATAATGATCTAATAAGCCCCCCATCAATGAGGCCAAAACCCCCCGGGCTTAAGAGCGCTTTTGCGATAGCTTGCTATTCACTGTGTTAGGTTGTCATCAGACGTGATCAATAATCGAGAGGTCCAAGATTATTTACTTTGGAATAATTAACTACAAAAAGGTGCACTTTCAGTTGAATTGATTAAAAGTCTTTTGAATCATTCTGCATATATTACATTCCCCATAATTATTATTATTTCATTAATTATTATTATTTCATTCCCCAAGTCATGCCACATGCCATTCCACAAACTCTTTCCCCCTTTTACCTTCAAGATGCACGATGGACGGCCGCTGATCTTTTGGTAGCCAGAACGGAGGACGAAGCCACAACACAAAAGTGAACAGAGAATAATTGAGATGCTACAGTTCAGTGGTAAAAATCATGATCATTACCCTAGCTCGAACCAGACTCCTTACACTCGGCCTTGCAAAAACTGATTCAACGAAATCCATTGTTTTAATTTTTTCTCATTGACCTCCGCCCCATTCGCCGCACGTTCGCGCGCTCCTTGGCAAAACCGCCAGCTACGCAGGCTATTTTATGTTTCAAATGACGTATTTGTAAATAGATTATTTTTTCTCCACACATTTCACCGAGACTTCATTAACGTTCATGCGAAAAAATCCTACATCGTTTAATAAGCGTTTCCTATATCTCAAACACTTAGCAGAAATATTCATTGAAGCGAAAACAAGTGTGCTTAGTTTTTTGCAATAAATACACTATTTTTACCTCATTAGTTATGCTGAGCCTCAGTGCTCTGGTGGTCATTGTTATTGCCTCTGATGTCGGGTTCGACTTCTTCTAGCAGTTCTAGTTGCACCTATCTTCTCCTTTTATAAATATTTTTTACAAGTGTTATTATTATTGTTCTCAATGGTTGAGCTGTAAAGCAATTTTGAAATTTTAACGGGATATATATTGATCTGATAGGGGTCTACGGATATACACTGCAAAGAAATAGACTCCAACACAAGCTAAGCGCACAGCGTCCGATGTAAGAAAGACAGACTCCTCTCTATTCTTTTGTTTAGCGCTAAATTAGGGATACAATACTGTTTTTTGCAAACCCGAGTTTAGGCTAATTGTAACCTCTTGTTTTTCATGAAGGGATACTGGGCTGGGCGTTCTCGATCAGTTCTGTTTTGGTCTGTTTTTGCAAAGTGTTTGTTTTTGGAAAGTTGCATGACAGAAAAAAAACTGAACATTTTAAAGCGATCACTAGTAGCCGTCGTGTATCTGCTATCGCAGACCACGTCACGTCAACTGGTCACAACCAGGAGCCCATGCTCCTGTCACAACTTAAAATGGGACCACCTTGAGATACTAGCAAAAGGTCGGTCAGATACACATTGCAAGATAAAGGAGACTACTAATTAGAGAATTGAAACTACTTACCCTATTAGTTTGCACTTTTAATTAACATGCAAATTATTTTCGGCTTCTGTCATTGTTATTGTAAAAATTAGTTGATACTTCTATTCCTAAACGGTCACTTCTGAAAATGTATATATGTCGAAACATACAAAACGTCAAGTTAGATGATGTAGTTTTATTTTTGTTTTCCAACAATGCATATTCGTTCTATTGCAGAGTATTTCTGATATTGTTGAGTTATGGTACGTTTTACTTAAGAGGCATCTCACTGAATTTTGCATATTGACATGTACAGTTTTCACGTTCCGCGTACCGTCTAGTTTTGTTTGTGATAAATACTATTTCTCAAAGCCGGCTCTAAGTTCTAAGCTCTAAGCTTTTGATAGTTCTTATTCACGTCTGATATATATCGCCCCAGTAAAAAGTTTCCCATTAAAAAGCAACGTTCTTTACTGGACTGAAAGGAGTAAATTTTTGCGGCGTTTTATTCTGCGGGAATTTATTTTTGCGGATCGAGGACAATCCAATAAGTTTGCAAAAATGAAAACTCGAAAAACTTTCGTGCTACATGGTAGTGCGAAGGATAAAGTGTTAGTTCATTTCTAAGCCCACGGTCACGCAATTTACCTCCATCTAATCAACCTCATCTTCCGTCCTGTTATGTTCCCTTATTTAACTTCTATGGAAATATTAGTTATCTAAACAAATCAAATTTTTCTCAAGGACACTTGCACTTATCGTGAGCCAAACAATACCGATATGGTCTGTAAGACAAACGATACACAGTTCAATGCGTGTCTTGTTTGTTTTTACCCACGTACGATTGCAAAAACCGATGCGCGTACACGGTATTTACTAACGGTGTTCTGAGCTTTTCCTAACAAGCGGCGTTCACAGAGCCACGCAGCATGGTAGACTTAATTAGAAACGATGCTGATCTTCTGGTATTTGAGCCGAGCACGAGCCACAACTCTTGCAATTGTGGTTTATGCTCCGATGGCCGAGATAAAAGGTAACAAAAGCAGATAATAACTGAGACGCTATAGTTCAGTAGTTTCTGGTAGAAATCATGATCATTACCCTCGCTCGACCCAGACTCCTTACACTCGATCTTGCAACAAACTGAGTAAGAGAAAAGTCAAAGATTCAACCAAATCCAATTTTGTTTTCACAGAAATGCTTCAAACAAAAACAAATTTATTCAGGCTAAAGAAAGAATTTGAGGGTTACCTACACTTGGAAAGAAAGGTGACACGTGGGTAAATAAAGTATTATTATTATTATTATTATTATTATTATTATTAGAGACACACGTCACTCCTCCACAAGGCAATACTCTAAGATAAGAAAACTCCACAAAATCCGGCTTCAACAACAAGTTTAATTCTTACTACACTTTTCTTATTTGCCTCTGTCAACATTTGAAAAAAAGAGAAAGAGTCTATGCTTATGAAGCAATTAATCCCACCCAAAAAAATGAGAGCTAGCTTTTGTTTTTCTGAATAACTTTCGTTATAGAGCTAGGCCGTCTAACAAATCCCGAATCCTAGAATCCTAGAATCAAAAGTATCCAAAAAACTAATTCCGAGTAAATACTTTTTATAACGAAAAAAAAAACGAGAATCTCCTTTTTCTCCTTGTTGTCTTCTTGACTTTTCTTTAAGCCTTTACTTTACTTGCGGGGCCTTGATCGGCAGAGGAGAATAGCGAGCAACGGCATTCTCATACACCTTCACCTTGTTGTAATCTTTGTCGTGGCTTAATATCTCAATGCGGTGGTCTACAAAATGATATTCTGGCAAACGGACAGCCTTCTTCGCCCTGCAAAGGAGCAAAAGAACTCCACTCAGTGACATTGGGCTGGGTGCCGCTGATAGATACCAGTTTTCGAAGTTCACTCATCTGGCAAATGACAATCGTATTCCCTCCAAGATAGGAATATGTCCTGGTTAAGTAACTGGCTCTACCCTTTGAGATCAAGATGGTTTTGGAGCCGTGCTCAACACTTATCCCCACATAGCCGGGCATCCATAATCGAACAATCGGAGCTAAGGTCACTGATTCCTCTCAAATAGCGATCACTAAAAACTATTCATCTTTTGATAAAATTTCGCCGTATATTCTCTATTCTCAGTCACTTTGACACGTCAGTGAACACTTACCTGTAAATACTTGAGAAGGTACATTTGTAATGGCCACCTCCTTCAAGCAAAAGAGCCTTGTTATCATCACCCATCAGTGCCCCATCACGCACATACATTGCCTCAATGGATGGCTCCCATTTCAGCGTCTTCTTCATCATAACTGGACCGTTGGCGGGAAAGTTGGCCCCGTAAAATTTAATGTCATAGACAAAACAGTTGGGTTTCGTTTCATGCAAACGGTTGAAAGAGAAGTGAGATATACTCAGTGTGACCGGGTAATACCCAAAAAGGCATAGTTAGCAGTAGAATTTAATACAAACCAGTGCATTAAGGTATAAGAGCCCCATCACTGGGAGACAATGATATCAGAACCAACTTTTTCATTTCCTTTAAAATGGTTATAAACAGAGAGAACCACTTTGGAAAAGAGCTTTAAATTTGTAGTTCAAAGTATTTCATAACTGACACTTTTCAACAAGAAGGCAAAAGGAAAGTTTAAACTATACCATCAGATCTATGAATAAACTCCAACAAAATGGTGATGGAAGATGAAAAAGGAGGCACAAATTAAAATGATGTAATTGAAACTGAACAAATTTTATCAAACTGGAACACAGTGCTAAGCTTCTCACCTCAGGAGGCATCAGTTTTACATCTTACTAACCTTATGTCGCTCGTTACGGTACAGATGCCCTAGTCTTCAAAAACCATGGTTCTTTCCCAGGAAAATCCCTCAGGAAAACTCTGCTTGAAATAGTCTGGTATTTCTGCTGGGTATTTGGTTAATGCCCTGTTGCCGTACGAGAATGCTGTTGTCAAAATATCGTATGCGAAAGGCAGAGGCCCGCCTTCTTTGACTGCAAGGTCTATAACATGTGTTCCCCTACAACATGAACAGGAAATAAAAATAAGAAAACGTACATTTCAAATGCCATGCAGTATTGTTTTTGTTTTTGTTTGTTTGTTTGTTTGTTTTTTTCGTTTGGTGAAACATCTGCTTAGCCTAATCGATACATACATACTACATACATACATACTTTATTTGAACAGCTCCCTGTCTAGGGCTCTTCCGCCGTCAATCGATATGAAGGACATGAAGGACTGATCGATATGAAGGACTGTTCAGAAATTCGAATCTAAAATTCTCGTGGTGCGACAGCATCTTGTCGCTAGATTTAGCTACAATTGAACAAGTAAATATTGTTGATTTCGACGGTGAGAGCTTTCACCACAAACCTTCATTCAGAGAAATAAAGTACCTTAGAAGCAAGGTGTAAATAATTGATAAATTAGAAACGGAGAGGTTTAATAACGAGACACTAAACAGTGTGATCACGCCACAGAGGGGGTGTGTCCTTCAATGTGGCATTATACCCCAGAGAGAGACAATGAAGAGATATGTTTTCAGTTAAAATTTGCCTGTCTTAATCAGAAAGATAGAGTTTACAAATAGACGCATAGAAAACAAACATTTTATCCCTTTGATTCTTGAAATAGAGAGTGAGGGTAGGTAAACTTTAGGTATCGATTTCAAGGAAAGGTTAAAGTAAATTCTTGGATGTCTTGATATTGACTTTCTCGTTATGCTCTCAGTTCGTAGCCTGAACGCCAGTAAGATCAAAGGAAAGAAAGACGGAGCTCCACGCGTCTGCTTTGTTACCGTAAATGTCACCACTATGATTGAACACTTTTAAACTTTCACTTACTCGTAAGGTTCGCTTTTTCCTTTTCCTCCAATCACGAAGTGGTGCCCGTTTACAGCGCCTACCATACGCAGCTCGATCTCCATCTCTTTATTCTGCGGAGTGAAATTGGGGTGAATCTTAGATCAGTTACCAATCAAGAATAAGCAGTAGAGTAAAGTATTCAGTAAAAAGCAAATGGAACCTTTTCCTGTATAGTGCTTACCATCATGGTAGACTTGAAGTAAGATATCAACCTTACGGCTTTTGTTGTTCTCGATCTGTTCTCTTCCAAATCACCAGGGTGAATGAGACCTCGGCTCTGAGATTGCTGCTATAAACCTGAATGTCACACCCAAAATCCACTTGAACCAATCGCGTTCTGGAAACCCTTTTGTAACAAAGCCGGCATGGTGTGTATCAGTCCTACACGAAACACGTGCCATAAATCTTTGTTCACATGGAATTATTATCACATATAATTTAATTAGCTGAGATAAAGTAATTAAAGTTCTTAAATTTGCTTCACCTTGAACTTCATTTCACTAGCGTTAACCTTTTATGTTTCGGTTGCGAAAAAGTCACGATGTAGAATAAAAAGCGCAGTCCTTTTCCTGACTTAAACTGACAACTTGCCGGCTACTTAGCGTCAGTCAAAACAAATATTTGACTTCATACTGGCGAAAATACATAGCCTACAATTCAATCATTCACAACAGAAGCTCTGGTAACCCTTGCGTGATCGACTTTTTTCACTCAAGCGACAGCTACGCCTACTTCAGTTGGAGGTGTACGGACCAGACAAAACAATTTAAGTTGCAGCGACACTAGAGCTGATTAAGTCTCGGTGAACAAAAGATGGTGCCACTTCAAAGCACTCTTCTCTCTTATGCGGCTTTAATTTGAGAGAAAAGAAGAGGAAAGGGTGAGAAAAGAAGGAGAACATTAAAGGGGAAAGAAAGATATTTGTTTGCGATATTACCAGCAAATGTGTTGAAGTACCAAAATTGAAACGTTTCAGAGATGTCAAGTTATCATTGTTATCATTGTGGCTTAATGAATATATAAATATATAATGAATATAAAATAAAAATACCTTATCAAATAGTAAGACAAGAAAACACAAGCAAGAATGGCAATGATGTATAGCCTCTAAGAGCGGCGCTGCTTTGATCAAATAGTGTCTTTAATGCTTTAGTTTCTTGTCGTTCATACGAGCTAAAACGGAAAAACATAAATGCCAGCGTTTCCCTGTTTTCGTTATACAAAGGCGAGGAGAATATGGCAAATGCAAGGCTGATAGTAGGTGAAAAAAAGTTGACTTTGCGAGACTTGTAGCTTCACGCCGACGCCAATAAGTTTCATTATTATATGACTGGCGCCTTCGACGGTCAAGATGAATAAATTCTCCTGCTGTGATTGGCTCACACGCGAGGTCAAGATGGAGCTATCTTGACTGCTCGGGATAGCCCGTTCGTCATGCGTTTTACTGTCTTTTAATAGCTTCCTTTGAGTCATAGAATAAATCCTTTATTGACCAAACTTGTTCGGTCAAGATGGCGGGATATTGGCCTCGTTCCTTTTTTTTCGTGTTTATGAATCTCGACTTCGTATCGGTTCATAAACACGCAAAAAAAAGAACGAGGCCAATATCCCGCCATCTTGATCTCACCCTTGGCCAATAGCTCATATCAATTGACCTGTTCACGATATCAAGTTCCTTACCTTGGACTCTCTTGTAATCCGAATCACGCGTTGGCGAGGAGCTAAAATTGGAATAATGTACTCGCGGCGATTTTTGTTTTCGTTTAACAAAGAGTTGATATAAGAGTTGATACATATAGCTTAAGTTACGTAATAGTATTACGTCATGTAGTATTAAGTTAAGTAATATTATTACGTAACTTAACCTATAATAAAACTTTATATAACATATAAGTAAGACAAACTTTGAAATCAATATAAAGTCCTTTCTACTCTGTATAGGGCTGGTGAGATTACTAACGTTATTGAAAGGCCCAGAGGAAACAAGATTATTTCATTCACCGCCGTGCAAACTGAGTGAACACTAGAAGTGTTTCTAGAATGCTAATTGTTGCTGGCCCGCGATTAAAACTCAACCCACCGAGATTTCATTTCTAAGTTTGAAAATGTTTTTCGACGTTAATTACATAGTTTGGATAACGAAGACTACTAATCAAAACTAAAGGAAAAAACTTTTGAAATTTCTGATTACCTTTCTTGAATGGTACGTATTCATACTGGTTTTAATTAAACTTCTGTGAACTTGTAGAAGGGCAGTTAACGCCTGTCTGTGTAATAATAGAATTGTCAGCCCTTGGGGTATCAACTAATCGTTATTTTTAGTGCGAAGGCAGACCCTTTTTTGCCCTTGTTTGTTTTTCTTTTTGTTTTTTTTTTACAAATAATAGCAAGACTAATATTACTTGCACCCCTGACTAGGCTATATATATATATATATATGCAAATTAGCAAATTTACTGTGTGCCAAGAGAAAAAAGACATTGTTTCGAACTCTTGAAAATATTATTGAGAGAGTTGAATTTCTAGAATGAACGTCATGGCACTGAACTCGAAGAAGAAACAGCGTTATTTTGTCGTTCGTAGAGCTTGCTTGACGAATTTAGGTGTTACGAACTGAGACATGAGACTGTAAACAGAAGAGGAAAACAAAAGAAAGAAAAACAAGAGCAAGAAAACTTAAACATCATTGCATATAAGCAAAGATAATTTCTAAGTGCAACATTGTTTTCATTCAACAAAAAACTAATATTACTACGGTGCATTATTGGGCAAAAGTGCAGACTGCAGTTAATGCAGCGAGAACTTGATGGATCCACGCATGAGCTGGCTCACAGGAGCCTTTGTTTAGTCACATCCGTCTCTATTTTAACGCTTGATTGGGTTCGGGTTTAACTGATCATTTTAATGATTACACTCAGCCGTTAAATAAAGAGGCCTTCCAAGTCGTAGAAGCGACCAGCGACATGGCTCCGTAAACAGGCGACAATCTTCTCCCAACTGACCGACAACTGACAGAAATCTGCAGAAAAAGCGCGACACTTTGCGACACGGACAATTCGCTGTCCAGTCCTCTTTGTTTTCTTTGTCACTAACGAAATAAGCAAGAGACAGAGTCGTAAACGGGCGACAATAAAGCGACACCAGTCCACCCCTTGGAAGGCCTCACTTAAAGAAACAACATGCTGGTAAGGAATGATAAAAAGACTTATCACTGAACAAAAATCGCTGTGGCTATATTGCCGGTAACAGGTCTAGGTGTTAAAAACACTAAATGACCGGCAGTCCGATATTTTTTTAAAAATTGTCAATTCAAAGAATCCCGGCTAATCGAAACCCTGGTATGTCGATTAGGAAAAGTCAAGCGATCCTGAAATGATTTATAGATCTCAAGTCCAGCGCTTACTTTATGGTGGGCTCATTGGACGAACCGTGATTTGTGACACAATTTTTTTTAGGTCGACTGCCGGTCAACGTGGTAAAAACACTAATGGTCGGCAGTCCCATATTGTTTTAAAAATTATCAAATCAAAGAATCCCAGCTAATCCAAACCATCGTATGTCGATTAGGAAAAGTTTTAAAAACTTTAAAGCAAACGCTGGACTTGAAATCTATAAATCATTTCAGGATCGATTGACTTTTCCTAATCGACATACGAGGGTTTGGATTAGCCGGGATTCTTTGATTTGACAATTTTTAAAAAAATATCGGACTGCCGGTCATTTAGTGTTTTTAACACCTTGACCGGTTACCGGCCATATAGCCACACCGAACAAAAATAGTTTCGAAATGAGAACGAAACAATTCCACAATTGATTTTACTCAGAACTACGATTATTACAAAGAGGCACATACAGTTGTTGTTCAAAACACGATTAAGCTAAACCTTGGTCATAGTTGGTGTAAACGTTTTCTTTTCATTTATCAGCCAATAAAATTTATTTTTGCCACTTAGCTTCGACTTATTTATTTATTTATTCATTTATTTTATTTTATTTAATACCGTTTCCAAGAGTGAAATGAACACTTCGGTTAACTCTTGAATTCGTCTTAATCTTTTTTCGAACAACCGGCCATCAAAGTCAAGTGTGCTGAAATACGTAAACAAAAAAAAGCGAGCTTGAAGTAGCATGGACGGCTTCTTCAATTTTCCCTCGATACAAGAGGATGATAAGTAAATCACATAAATCAATTCAAAGCTGCTGGAATGTCCTTCATCAAAGGCACACGGGATACCTTACAAGCAACGCAAAAGGCTTTATCCATCTGGCAGCTGGGACAGTTTAGTTCATTTATTTTACACTGTTTACAAAGCAATTACATGGCATAAAAAGGTACGTAGTCTTTACCCTGTTCTTCATTTCCAGGATACATTATAGAATTCTTATTCGACAGAGCTTAACATAAAACTACCGCCATGTGGATCATAATGTTCATGGGCGTTACGTAATCTTATCACATTAGCACTACTGACTAGTTTTCAGAAGCCTGTACCGCAGACATATAGTTGAATATTCATATCTCAGAGCTGCAAACGCCTCTGTGGAAACCTCTGTCATTTTATGCCTGTAATACAACATCATGAATACCTTAATTTATGTTAAAATTAGATGTTATGAGCTAAGACATATGACTGGCTCCAAAAAGCGAAAAACAAAGCCGGCACTTTTTTGATTGAATTAATCGCGATATTGATCACAATGTTCATAGCTGTTAGTTTTCCAAAGCCTGTTCCGGAGACATATCAGTGGTGTAACATTGATAATCGCGGAGCAGCAAACACTTCTGTGGTAACCTATATTATGTTATACCTGTGATACAACATACATACTTTGGTATATATAAATTTACGAATGTAGCCGTATTATGAGCTGCAACATATGACCATAGTTAGTAGGCTATGATAACTATGATATGACTGGCCACAAATAAAAAACAAAGCCGGCGCAACGTTGATTGAATAGATCGCGATATTGATCATAATGTTCATAGTTGTTACGAGTTTTCCAGAAGCTGTACTGCAGACATATGAGTTGCGTAACATTCATAATCTCAGAGCGGCAAACGCGTCTGTGGTAATATGATTATGCATGTAAACCTTCATCTCTCTAACATTATTTTATACCTGTGATCGGAACATACATACCTTAATATATCTCAATTTAAGAATGTACGTGTTATGAGCTAAGATATATGACTGGCCATGAAAATAACAAAAAGGACAAAGCCGGCACAACGTTGATTGAAAGAATACGGATCACTAGTGTTGATCACTGATGATGTTCATGGTTGCACACTTACGAAATGCTACCAGAATAAAACCGGCTCTTGCACGAACTTGGGGCTGCGCACTCAAACTTAATTTCCCATTTTTCCGCAGAGCAGCTAACTGACACCGTAGTATTTTTAGTTTAGTGACACCATCCAACGGAGAATAAATGTCTGAAATATCCATTCCACTTACCGATGAAGTATATCAGCTTAAGGACCCTTAAAGTAACAAGCCATCTTTAGTCCAATGTAACAACTAAGCGGTTGTAATTTACCAAGCGTTTTGAGCCGGGCAGGTACCAAGATACTTTATTACAGCCTAAAACAACCCTCCTATCGTCGTTAATAATTTATTCACCGAGTCAGATAAAATCACATAAATTTATTTAAGCTCGATAGCGTGGGGAGTGGTTGCCCAATCTCCCGAGCCGGGGGCTCTTGTATTAAACGTCCGAGCATTCCGGATCGAATTGGAATTTAGAAGTGTTGGTTTTTGAGGAGAGGGGAAAACCAGAGTACCCACGGAAGAAAAAAAAACCAACAACAAACTCAATCCACATATGACGTCGAGTCCTAAAGTACCGATAAGAATACTGATTGGCAGCCTTATCATATACAGTACTGTGCAAAAGTAATGCAAACTAATTTTTCGGGCTTTGAACTTAAATCTTATTTCGGTCCTAACCCAAAGGGGACTGAACCAGAGCCAAAAATGATGAAATATTAGGTTAGAGGGGGTAAGAAACAATAGGCAAATGCTAAATATGCTTAACCCCAAGAATTTCGGGTGAAGGAGCGAAGATTTGAGAAAATTAGTAAAGTTTAAAACAAAACCAAACATCATGTTAGGGTATGATGTTATTTATGTCGATAGAATGCCCTATTATACTCTTAATCCGCACATATCTGTTGATCCAATGGTGGTTTATCACGTGGCACAAATTACGGCATTATACCCAATTACGTTGAAGGGCGTAGTTGCCCGTGAATATAAAACAGAAGATACGCTTACAACTATTCCCTCTTGCTTTCATGCACCATTACGGCCATTATCCCTGTTGGAAAAAAAGACAACTTTCCCGCCCTCCTCTCCTATACCATACCATCTGTTGGATTAACATTTATGTTCTGCATAGTATAGCTATCTTGTAGTGGGCGCCTTTTTCGCCCCACCTTTGCTGAACATGATATTTTATTCACTAGTTACAGTGTCAACTTTGACACTTTTATTTGATTTTGATTAAAACCGCCACTTTACAGGAGTGGCCAAAAATGCCAATCACGAGTAAATATTTGTTACGTTCATGCCATATCATCTCCAGCAAACTAGTTCGACACCACGCAGAGCTCCCGTAAACTCGGAACTCGACATTGTATCGGCATAAAATATTTTTTGTTTACGGTTTTCGATCGCGGTTAAATTTAAATGGCGGCTCGGGTGACGCATGAAGAATCGTAAGAGTGGGATCCAAGCGAAAATGACGAAAAACGCTTTCCAAAATATTTTGTGTTTTTCCAAAATAGCTTTTTTTAAGATAAATCTATGGTTTTTGTCGGCAGATTTTTAAGAAACGTTGAAATTAGTGTGTTTTCACGGACGTTTCTTAAGGATCAACTAAAAGGACTTATTTATTTCTGCAATGTGGAGCATGTCCGAGAAAATCGAATGTCATCACTGTCATGATAATCATTTGGGTTCAATCCTACAAAAAATCTGTGGACCATAGGATGATAGGTGGATGTCGATGCCGCAGAAATTCTGCACCCCCTAAATGATCAGATGCTGCAGAAATTCTGCAGCTCCCTAAATGATGAGATGCCGCAGAAATTCTGCCCCCCCCAAAATGATGAGATGCCGCAGAAATTCTGCACCCCTTATTAAAATGACCAGATGCTGCAGAAATTCTGCACCCCTTAAATGACCAGATGCCGCAGAAATTCCGCATCCTCTAAATGACCAGATGCCGCAGAAATTCTGCACCTCCCTAAATGACCAGATGCCGCAGAAATTCTGCACCCCCTAAATGCCCAGATGCCGCAGAAATTCTGCAGCCCCTAAATGACCAGATACCGCAGAAATTCTGCAGCCCCTAAATGACCAGATGCCACAGAAATTCTGCAGCACCCTCAATGATCAGATGCTGCAGAAATTCTGCAGACCTAAATGATCAGAAATTTTCAGAAATGTTTGGTGTCCCACACCTTACTTTCTGTTATCAAAAATGCACAAATTCTTGGATGACTTGAAGACATATAATTAATATCATCTAAGATTCCTTCCCACACAAGTTCAAATTATTAATTATTAATATTTTTTTAAAAGAACATTAATTTTACAAAATTACCAGTTCCACTCCTTTGTCTTACAGTCCTCAGTCAATGACAATGTTTTGTTTGTAAATTACCCTGGGTTACATAAAATTATTTGAAAAAAGTTCAACTTAGTTTTACTGGGATCCAAAGAACTACACACTGCATGTTTTAGGAAGCCTTTCCATCCATGGCTGAGGCTCTGCTTTTCTTTGTGGAAGATGCTGAGGAGATCACTTGTCTAAGTATGTTCCCTTCCAATAATTCACTTGGAAGTGGTTCTCCTCCATTGAAAGGACTTTGCCAACGACTGGTTCCTTGTCATAATTGTCAAAATTCAAGGCCACAAAGCTGCCAACTTCCAGAGTTGCAAGAAAATCATCTATCATCTTGAATGGTGCTTGCTTTCTCTGGGGTTTCTATACTGTCCAGTGTATATCTGAAATATTAATGAAAATCCCATAATTAAGCCCCTTGAGTATGTATTTCTTTCCAAGTTGTTTTCAGAGGCAGAGGTGAGGAGTGGGGGAGCATTACTAAGTGGAAAAGCTGATGTAAGTGGATACAATTCAAAAATTGCTTGGGGATGCTCTGTTGTCAGGAGTACATGGTATTAATTCTACTTTCATAGATGAAAGGAGAGTGGTGGACAGGGCTAGAGACTAATGGTAGCATACTAGCCACAGACTAGTAAAAACTTCCAAGCACTAGAGGACCAGAGGGAAACCAAATGACAATTGTTTTCAAATGTATCACAAAGGGAAATTGAGTTGTGCAAGTGAACAAACAATTTACATTTCCCTAATTTACTGCTGGTCACTGAGATTTGCCTCATTTTCCCTGTCCAAACACCCTGCCATGAAAGAGGTAATTCTTGTCTTAACAGGATCTTGTGTGACTTCATGTTAACACTTGGTGTCTCCACTGTAGAAACACTTACAGTACAGCTCAAAAATAGGCAAACAACACAAATGCAGATGCTAAGCTTAGCAACCACTGACAAGTAGAAAAATTGTAGTTTTTCTTTTTTAATTTGGCACATGAAATTGCACAGTTCCAATAAAATGTCTGCAAAACGTTGCATGCCAGTAATGTGTCTCTGTTCTAGTGAGTTATTTTATTTGAAGCCCCTTAAAACCCAGATCACATTTTGCATTTGTAACAGTACATGTATTGTTTTTTGTATTTAAACTGCTGTGTTTAGAGACTGTTGTGTGTCTGATGTAAGAATTTTGGACTTAACTGGGGTAAAGAAACATGCTAACATCCAATTCAAAAGTTAGTTTGGTCCATACACTGTAGCTATGTTAAATTTGTAACCATATTGTCTCTTTAAGGTATTTTAAAGAATTTAATTTATGAATGTAAAACATACCTAGTTCTAATAAGTTGCACATCAGTACTGTTGTTGAAAAAAAAACCTAACTGAAGCTGCTTGACAGGATTAATTTCTGGTAAACAAGTCTGGCTAGTGAATCAAACCTGTCACTTAGCCACAGGGCTAGTAAGCTGAAAAGTTAGTCTTGCATCCTGGGTGGAGATGTGGATATGTGGATACAACATTTCTTAACATGGCAAGTTAATTCTATGGCATTCTATTGTGTCAGTTCTATATTGTGTAACTTGATTGTTTGGGTTAAGGGTCCATTGTTTTGCTGTGATGTAACCTGGACATGACATTGACTTGGCTGATGCCCTTGACCCATAATTAATTATGCAAGCAATCTTAATTGCTGCCTGCACAGGATAGCTTTCTAATCCTGTCCTGAATCTCGATCTTGAAGTTATCCATTTTGCTGTGTCATTGTTTGTTAGCCGTTCCCAGGCCCCTAATATGTACAAAGTCTCCCTGGGTGACGAGACAAATGAATCTAGTAAATAGCCTAGTTTCGAATTGTTTGTACGAGAAAGACTGGTAACTATTTTATAGTATCAAGTCGAGGTTGAGGGGAATAGGCGCCCATTTTGAAGTAAACTACAGTACAACGCTAGCGCGACTGTAGGTTTAAAATGAGATATTGTGCCATCTCTGTATGCAAAAATAATTCTAAAAAAAGGCCAGACCTCAACTTCTTCGACTTCCCGAGAGAAAAGAAGCTTAGAAAGAAATGGAGGGATTTTTGTCGTCGCGCTGATAATGAGTTTGAGTCCGTCAAATACTTGCATATGTGCTCCGAGCATTTTGAGACCAAAGACATCGGAAAGACCCTTACTGGGATTAAGAAGGTGGCAACAGGGACAGTTCCGACAATATTTAATCCACAAACAATCTCAAGACGTCGAAGTCAACGCGAAAAACGGATGAATGAGCGAAGGAAACGAAACTCGAGCGAAGACAACAAGGTAATGTTCCCCGCGAAAATTTTCCGTGTGTCGCCTGATGTTGCTCTGAGGGATCACGACTACCTCCCACAGGATAGCAAAGTAATTAGCTCTTCTCAAGCTGTCATAAACGCTAAGGAAGTAAAAGAGTATGTTTCCGTATCTTGCCAAACGGACATCGACCAACAACGAATGGAGGATCTTACCCAAAATGAAGCTAAAGTAAGGGCTGAGAACAAAACACTTCGATACAAACTCGATGACAAAACGACATTGAAACGCGAACTTTTTGTCGACAACGTGTTGAAAGATGACCAGTCCGTGAAATTCTATACAGGAATTCCAACTTTGGCTTGTCTGATGACGATATTTAATCTCCTTAAACCTTTGTCCGAGAAGCTAAAGTACTGGGACACCAATAAAGGGAAGAAGGTCAACTTCCAAAAGAAACCTGTCAAAAAGAGCGGCAAAAAGAGAAGTCTGACAGTCTTTCAAGAATTTATTTTGACCTTGATAAGACTTCGACTTGGACTACTTGTTCAACATCTGTCAGACGTGTTTGTTATTTCCAAATCTTCTGTTAGTAAGGTGTTTGCTACTTGGATCTGCTTCCTTGCTATTAGCTTCAAAGACACTTTGCTGATTTGGCCTTCAAAAGAATCAGTTCGCAAAAACTTGCCTCAGTCGTTTAGAAATTATCCCTCCACCAGAGTTGTAATTGATTGCACGGAAATATTCATTCAGAAACCTACCTCTCCTGCTGCCCAACGAGCCACGTGGAGTGAGTATAAAGGCCACAATACAATGAAAACTTTGGTAGGAATAACTCCATCGGGATTTTTCAGTTTCGTGTCGAAACTGTGGAGCGGAAGTACTAGCGACCGAAAACTCACTCAGAAGAGTGGGATTTTGGAACTGATTGAGGAAGGAGATCACGTTATGGCAGACAGAGGTTTCACGATTAGAGACCTTCTTACGAAGCGAAAAGCTTACCTTAACATGCCCCCTTTCTCCAAGAAAGGTAACTAATTTGTGTCCTTCTTTCAGAACTGTTTTCTTAATACCGTAAGAAACTGAGTGCTTTCTCCAACAGTACTGCAGCATGTAAACATTCACACAAAACAATATGATGAAGAGATGAATCCATTTAAGGGCGGTTGCCAGGGTGTATGTGTGTGTGTGTGTGTCGGGGGAGGGGAGGCTTGGGTACCTCTGCTCCCTCTTTCTTATGCTAGATACTGCAACCAAATCTTTCTTCTTCCCCTCACTTTACCTACAAACTTTGTATCTGAGGTGAGCCCCACCCCTTCCCAATTCAAAGTCTTAGATATGATGAACGACTATTTGGCCAACCTGCTCACGGAACAGCCTTAAATAGAATGGCTTCCTTATCCATGGATGTTAACTTTACACAGCAGAAGGAATGAAATGTCAACATGTAATTTGTTTTCATATAATAGGTAAACAACTGTCCCAAAAGTCACTGAAGACAACAAGATCTATTGCCAGTGTCAGAATTCACGTTGAGAGAGCCATAGAGAGACTGAAAGACTTCCGTATTCTTCAAGGAAATCTGCCAATACCACTTGTACCTCTTGTTGATAAAATATTAACAGTTTGTGCTGCTTTGTGTAATCTTCTACCTCCATTAGCAAAGTAGGAATTCACTAGCATACCACAGTATCAGTGAAACTGCAATATGCAACGAAACATTATGCGAAGATAAGTGCCATGGCATGTTATGACATTTAAACTCAACTTTAATGTTGCCATTCAAATGGCTGAAAGGATTACATAAGATAACACTGGCTAACAAACAGAAGTTATCTATAAGTGTGACACATTCTTTTTTTGGTAATAAAAATACATACATACATATAATTATGGTATCAACTGACTGCCATTTAAGTCAATGATTTTTCAGTCAGCTCACATTCTTTTTTAAATCAATGAAATGGTTTTAGAACCATGTTACGCTTTTGATAAATAGTTAATCTATCAAGCAGATTCTCACCAGCATTATTTTCACTCTATAAGCAACATCCCAAACAAGGAACGTTTCTTAGTTAGTTTATGTAAATACACAAATCCGTGGTTAAGCCTGATGAGGCAAGGTTCTTGTTTTTTTCCACTTTGCTGGGAAGATGGAAAAATGTTTGGTAATAAAAACAAACCATCCTTGTGCTATGAAAATTTGGTTTATCAACGGCTATAGCAACTTGAAATAACTTATTATGCAAGCTTCTTACTGACCTCTTCAAGAATCTTTCCACTCAGGAGTTCAGGCACCATATGTTCCAAAAAAAACTTTTTTAGCTTCCCAACCATGTACTCCCACAGTTCTTTATCAAATTTAACAGGTACTACCAAAATCCCTTTGAGAGTATAGATGATAAGATTGCAATGTGTCAAACCAGCTATTGCAAGCTGTCCCTGAATTTGATAGTTCCAAGATGTCTCCTTTCTGAGATAATATTTTCCATCCAATTCTTCAAGGTAAGAGGCTGCAGCAATATGAGGTGGAAGATTTCTCTTGCTAAAAATGCTCTTAACCTCCAAAAGTATTTTGACACAACAATTACAAACTTGGATTCTGTCTGGAGAAGCCCCCAGATATGGATGCTGTTTGTCCACAAAAAGGCCACTGTGAAAAACCTCCATACCCTTATGTTTTGATTTACATTTCTTGATATACTCTTTTACAGCTACATTTTCCTTATCATGGCCCCAAGAAAGCTGCTGAGGAGCATTGTCACTGCTGAGAGGACAGTAATTCATTAGCAGCTTCACTGTATTTTTTGAATTTGTGGTCTCTTTTAAGTGGCATATTTTGTAAAAATTGGAAGCTGTTATTCGTCCTGCCCTCTGTGAAAACCAAAATTCTGTATTGCTTTGGCTTAATGTTTTCTGAAATATTACCTCAGTTGCAAAATCATGTTGATGTAGAAAATTTACAAACTCACTACATTGCTCATCAGTAGGA
Source organism: Pachyseris speciosa (assembly GCA_016490735.1). Classification (NCBI taxonomy): domain Eukaryota; kingdom Metazoa; phylum Cnidaria; class Anthozoa; order Scleractinia; family Pachyseridae; genus Pachyseris; species Pachyseris speciosa. Next base: position 212,951 of record JAEMWC010000719.1, read on the forward strand.
TCTGGTAAGCTTTCAAGATTATTTTTGGCAATAAACAAGTTAGCTAACTCTTTCAGGGAATAAACTTCAGCATAATCTACAATTTCCTCATGATCAATATCTTCAGATGAGATCTGTTCCAAGAGTTCTTTCTCATTCACATTCTGAACTGGAGGTTTTGGTATAAATTGTAAAGCTACACATGAAGGGTTAGTTTCCAGCAAAGCTTCATAAAACTTGTCTTTGAAAGATTGGGTGGAACTATAAGAGCACAAAGGGTTGAAGTCAAATGGTTTTTTGTAATCCTTAGCTTCTTTACCATACTCTGATTTTTGAATGGTAAGATCTTCCATAGGCACAGCATTTTCTGTAACTCTTTTTCGTTTTACCCAAACACAAGGAACTGAGGTGCAAGTTTCCAGTTCATTTCTCCTTATGGTGGCTTCCAAATCAAACAAAGCAGCAGCAGCATGTCTGCATGCACCATCAGCTCTGAAGAAACAAACACAAAGTGTAAAGAAACCGATAATGGTATATCGGAACGTCGGCTCCTTCACACAAAACCCTCTATAATATTAAAAGGCGAGGAAAGCAACAGTTCTTTAATTTTATAAAACAGGCAAAGTCACTTACCCGCCTTTGCAAGCACAATAAGCCGAGTAAATCCTTCCGCTATTTTCAAGTACGATAAATCCCCAGTAGAAGTCCTTTCCATCTTCTGTTTTAGACCTTTCTGTTGGTTTGACTTTGAATTGGAAATAGCAGTATCCAGTCTGGTTATCGCTTAGGTCGTGGTACTTCAGATCCTCTACGTGTCCGTCTATATATAAGCGAAAGCCCTGAAGACTTTTATACGACCGTAAACAATCCTCGTCATAGCCATCCTTTCCCACCAGATAATGATAAATATCAGGAAACCTGAAGTCTGGAATGTTAGTGAAGTCATGGGTCCAAAATTTGAGTGAAAGTGGATGGGGAAGTAATTTCCCTCCTGCCAATGTGATCTTGCAATTAATCAACTCGTCACGCTGCCCCGTTTCATTGTCAAGTTTTGGAACCTTCATTTCGGCCGCATTCTTGCAAAGCTCTAGCAGTTCAACCCTTTTTCTGTTTTTCCCGTCTACAGAAATTTGAATATCCCTTTCCTTCAGGAACTTTTGCAGCTCTGGAACTTTCATATTTGCAAACTCATTTTCCTCCGCCATGTTGAAAAAAACTGTCTATTCCCCTCAGCCTCGACTTGATACTATAAAATAGTTACCAGACTTACTCGCACAAACAATTCGAAACTAGGCTATTGCCACCAAGGCAAACAAATTGAATTATTATTTGCCCAACAAAGCTAATGAATCGAGTAAATTGCACACCAAGGCAAACAAACTGGACTTACAGGAGTGCCCGGCTGGGCAACAAATAATTTTTAGCAGTCATCAGAGTTCACCCAAACATTAGCTAGTTGCCTTAGGGCGCAACCAGAGCACAGCCTTGACTAGATATAGGCAAAGGTGACTGCACAGGGCAGCACTTCACTTCATATTGGAACTACTAAAACTGTGAAGCTTGTGGGATGTGGCTTGGAGTGACAAGGATATCTCACAAATAGCTGCTAATAAATGCACGCTACTACAAGGCCTTAGCTTGGTGCCAAATGAATGGCTATCAGCTTACCTAGACACATAAATTTGTGAGGTACTCTTAATTTATTCTTATTATAGCATTAGTCATATGACACTCACTTTTGGAGTAGGTTGGATCTCTCTCCATTAGCTCCAAGAGGTCGCTTGAGTTAATTGGGAAGAAAAAGGGCTGAAGCTCTTTTCCACTGATTCAACCGTTGTCACGAGAGCACAATGACGTTGATTCATAATTCATAATGCTGACCTAAACGTTAACTGCATCGATGTTATTCACGTTCACCTTTTTGATGTTGTGTTGAGTTCCATTGATTCAAATACGAGGGCAACCATTATCCTTGAATTGTCGTTTCCTCGACGTTTCCTCGACGTTTCCTCCATCGATGCCACGATGTAGGCAGCGATCCAGCAAACCGCAAATAATGAAGCTCCCAACAGCTTGAAGGCGAACAAAGCGCTTGTAGATACGAAATAAAGTTCGGGAACGTTTCAAAAAATAGTTTTTTGTAGATAAATGATGTTTCATTACCAGCAGAATCAGAGGACTTTCCTATCACCTTTTGCTCAGAGCCGCCATGTCAAGCGTGGTCACGCAGACTCGGTCACGCGGTTAAACTGTTACCTCGTTCCCAGCTTTTCTGCTTTCTGTGGAAACAAAAATGACGCCTGCCACAAAGCAGTTTACGGATAAAAATCTTGTCCTGTTGAAACTGTATTCCTTGGTTGGAGAAATATGTCGGAGGCCACAACAAAGCCCTGTTGAGTTGACTGTGGCTCTTTCATAAGCTTCATGTTTTTGAAACTGCGCAACGAACAAAAAATTTCACACTTTGAAATGGCAGCCAATCTCAGAGAAGCCGCGTTGGTTCGGAAGTGCAGTTGGCGCCTTTTCATCTTTGAAGCTAACCGCCTATAGAAGTGTCAACTGTCATCAAAGCTCCGCCAGATACCGACGCGCTCTTGGTGAGACATTTCATTTCATTTTTCGGCGCGGACATATCGACTGTAGAGTATAATTTGCCACAAGTTTCTAAACAGAACTACGAACACGTTGTTGTTGATTGGGGAATCGAGGTCCAGTTATCAAGTTACCGGTCCAGTTAGGTCCAGTTACCAGATATTCTGCAGTTACTCCGATCGTGGTAAAAGATTATCTCGATGTCAATCAACAGATGCGTGCTCCCTTTAGGGAACTGATCCAGTGAGCAAGAGGACCGGTCAAGTTCGAAGGAGTAGTATTGGGAGTATTTGCATTGGTGAGTACCCGTAAGGTTCCTAATAGGCATAGTTTCGTTTTTGAGGTGTGTGACTTTGTTCGTTTCAAACCCTGTACTCCAAACATACATGTAACGACTTGAAATGAGCGCCCCATTTGTGTGACTTGACAGCATGGTTAAAGGCCGCATCATTACGAAGCTTTTTTAACGTCCCATAAAAGCTTTGTTTCTACAATCGCGTTGGCGAAACATTTAAAATTATGTTTCTGTGAATACACGAGACTAAAAAAGGCAGCAAATATTTAAATATAAGCAGGCAAATGTATGGAGTTTTATCTTGCTCGTGCTCGATGGCAGAACACCTAATTTTTGCATAATTCCTGTCTCATTCCAATTGTCTCAATCCAATTCGAAACATTTAAAATTATGTTTCTGTGAATACACGAGACTAAAAAAGGCAACAAATATTTAAATATAAGCAGGCAAAAGTATGGAGTTTTATCTTGCTCGTGCTCGATGGCAGAACACCTAATTTTTGCATAATTCCTGTCTCATTCCAATTGCTAATCAGTTGGAAAGGGAGTTCAAGGAATTCAGCTTATCTGATGTGTTATTAGAATTTGGCTACTGTTATCCAAGTGGATGTTCATCTAGACTAGTACATTTATTTTGTCAGGATTTCCTTCATCAGTCTTTGATTGAGGACTGCAATCTCTTAGTAGTTTCAAATCTATGTCGACGAAAGGTTTGATGGGCATTCCACTGATTGACCTTTTTGTAATTAATAAATACACTGAAGATGTGAGTGATCATTGAAGTTAAAAACGCTACTTAGGCAGTAGTGAAAATATAGCCTGAAGAAATTCAGGCTTATACGGAAACAAAAAGAAAATAACCTCTGGCACCCAGGGTAGTTGAACCCTTGACCTCTGCGATACTTGTGCAGTGCTCTACCAACTGAGCTAACAACCCTGCTCCCAGTTAGCTTGTTAGCTCAGTTGGTAGAGTACTGCACTGGTATTGCAGAGGTCATGGTTTCAACTCGCATACAAGCCTGAATTTCTGTCAACTGAAGCTTCATTTTCACTATTACCTGAGTAGAATTGTGATGATCACTCACATGTTAATTCTTTAATCCGCAGTTCAAATATATGATATTCATATATTCACAATCAAACATTGCATGATCAAGGGCATGTGCAAAGATTTAGACTCACTGCACGTGTCAGTTACATGCAATAAATTAGAATACAAAAAAATGATGTCAAAAGCTTGCATTGATTTACATGTATTCATGGCAGGCATTAGTTTTATATAAAATAGAATGGACTGAATTAAAATTCAGTGAAGATGACTAAATATACCAACCATCTAGCATTCAGTAACACAAAAGAATTGAAAAAATGCTGTCTTTCTTCTCTACTCTTCATTGTATGGCAAACTTTGACTTCCTGTCTAGGAGCATGAAAGTAGCAAAGTTAAATGTGACCCATTACAATCTATTTGTAGGCCCTCATTTCATTTTTGTGGCTACTGCCTCGAAGAGGCGATGCCACTTAGTCATTGGGTTGTAAATCCTTACGTAACAATAGCTGTCGCAGGACACCCAAAAAATCAAATTTCAGCCATGTGCACATCATGCCAATACATCACAAAAGAACCAATTTCAAGAGGGATTTATAAATACATTGCCACCTCATATGGCTAGATTGCATTAAAAGTTTGCCATTTGTATTAAGTTACTCAGGACTCTATCACTCTGAAATGAATTATGGTGGATTGTAAGGGCAAATGACTCAAAGAGCCAGCTCAATGTTCTTTTCCAATCTAGTTTATATAAATATTCAGTTTGATCCTAAATCATAGAATCAGCGAAAACAAATAATCCAAATAAGCATATGGTGCAGACCGGCTCTGAGACTAAGCATAGAAGCCGCATAACCAGGTTATAAAGTGTTTGTTTAAAATCATTCTTTTGACATCAAGGAATAATAAAGTTTCTTTACTAACTTCCTTAGCAATAACATTTTTATCTACACTGTACATCAATCTCAAGCAAGTGGACAGGGAACAAAAATAAACAACATGTAATCATTTTGCAACAATAATTTGGATGCTTTTTTTTTTGTCATGTTTTCTTTTCTTATACACAATTCCAAAATGCGAAGCACTCAATTCTTGGTTTTGAAAGTTAAAAACGCCCTATTTTTCCCTTCACTTTTGTTTCTACCAAAGAATTGTAGTGGGCAACTGTCAAAGTATCACCGGTTGCCGGGCGTTTTTGACAATCCTCAATTTTATACATAGCTACATGTACCTGTGCTCACACTTGGTTCAAAGTGATATTACAATATTATTCCAATGTCCAACCATATATTTCTTTTCACCCAGAAAATAAAAGATAAGATTATGGCAGTAGACACACAAGCTTTTTAAGCACTTATTGTTTTAAAATAGGATCATGGGTTCATACGACTTTCTTATTAGTCCAGACCCTCTTCCCTACATGAACCACATGTATACTCCAATAAGCGGTGTCCACTGTAGTTCAATGAGTTCAAATTTTTTTGGTGATGTTTAGCATTCAATTTTGCTTTGTAGGCCTGTACAAAAAGGGATCCTGAAAAGTTGGTGACTGCCTTGGTTATTCTCCCAGTCAAAGATGCAGAAAAAGAGGCCAACAGTGTGAAGAGCCAAACAGAAAAACATGCAAGAATAGAGCCTGGAGAAATACATGTATTCATTATGATATGCATCACTTTGGAATTACCCTGCTGGAGTCCTCAATGAAAGTGTTGCTCCTTTGCCTTCTTCAAAGGTTATTATGTGAAACTGACAAAAAACATGAATACCAAAATACTGTATGTTTTGAATGCTGTGTTGTGAACAATCACATGCAATATTAAACCACAAGAAAATAGAAAACAAGGATAATGGCTGTTGTGGCTTTTAGTTTATTATCTTGCACCTGATTGGTTTCCCCTCATGAAACAATGCACATTTCAGAAATAATTAATGTTTCTGTTGTTCACAGTTTTGTCAATTTGACCTTAGAACCTTGAAAATGGTAGAGCATCATATTTTTATGTTCCTGAAAATCTTACGACCGTTAGGAGTTAAGTACACATTGCAATTTCTTTAGCATTGGTCATGAGAGGCCGCAGAATTTCTGCAGCATGGGTCATTAGAGGCCGCAGAATTTCTGCAGCATGGGTCATTTGAGGCCGCAGAATTTCTGCAGCATGGGTCCTTTGAGGCCGCAGAATTTCTGCAGCATGGGTCATTGGAGGCCGCAGAATTTCTGCAGCATGGGTCATTGGAGGCCGCAGAATTTCTGCAGCATGGGTCATTAGAGGCCGCAGAATTTCTGCAGCATGGGTCGTTGGTGGCCGCAGAATTTCTGCAGCATGGGTCATTGGTGGCCGCAGAATTTCTGCAGCATGGGTCATTGGAGGCTGCAGAATTTCTGCAGCATGGGTCATTGGAGGCTGCAGAATTTCTGCAGCATGGGTCATTAGAGGCCGCAGAATTTCTGCAGCATGGGTCATTAGAGGCTGCAGAATTTCTGCAGCATGGGTCATTAGAGGCCGCAGAATTTCTGCAGCATGGGTTCTAATTTTGAAATGCAGTGTCCAGATAGTGTCTGAGTTAAGTGGTGTAATCTCCTTTTGATCTGTTTTTGTTGTAACAGTGGTTCACATGCCTCTGAAACATTGGTTTTTCTGTGCATTGATGAATATTTCGAATAAAATCGAAGATTTAGGTGTTTATATGCCTGCCATCCGACAAATATGTATACATATACTGAACTTTTTTGTAAGGGCTGTGAAAATGGCATCGTTTTTGTTTGTAAAATTCCAGAAAACTTAACAGTCCGCAAAGTACTTCATATTTTTGCGTTTTAATATAGGAGCAATTTATGTATCCGTAAGTTTTGCAATAAACTTGTGATCTCAAAAACTCATTGCTTCCGTGTTATTTCGCTAAATATTACGACTATGATGTCTCGATTGTAAGAGAATTCAAGAAAAAGGCGTTTTTTTGCGGAATCCCGTTCGAATTTACCCATAATGAGCCCATTTCTTGCGGAAAATGCTATTTTGGAAAAACACAAAATATTTTGGAAAGCGTTGAAAATGAGAGTGATTTTGAAAGCTCAGAATCCGAGGAAGAATCGTGCGATTGTGATCGAGTGTATGGCTTCCCAAATGATCGCGATGGAAGTGCTTTTAACATCGCAGCCGAGGAAGAGTCATCGCAGAATAATGAAACAGACTCTCAGGGTTCAGGTTTCAGCGATGAAGACGAAAATAATTCCGGTGATGATGTTATTGAAGTCGCATTTGTGGATGAGGAGGACTCTGAAATTCGTGTTTCAAGGCATAATGTAATTATGGAAACAATCGGGGCTGCTGCAGCACCTGGACTGCAAGCCCAACAACGGAGGCGAACTGCGAGACAGAGGCGTGCTAATCTACGCCCTGAGCTCAATTTACAATGGCAAAAGGGGAATGTCACAAGCACCATTGGTCCGAAACTCTGGAATTCAATTCCTAACATGTTGAGAAATATAACGAATTTTAAGTCTTTTAAGAGATCCTTTAGACAAGTTGACTTAGTGCAATTTTTATAACTACGATGCGTTTTTAATATAATTTTAATTATAGTATGTTCCATATTTAGCTTTTTAACTCTTAATGTTATTGTGTTTGTGGAATACCCCTACTTCGGTCCCGTCTGTGAAAGCATGCCATTACTGTAGCTAAGTGTATTTTCACAAGAAACTTTATTGTAAACTTTTATTGTACCATTCCCATGTTTCATCAAAGATCAGGTACTGTTAGAGTATGGGGAGGTCATTGTACTCCATTGTCATTTCTTCAGTTATTTTGGAGTGATGACTTGTTTGATTTTATTAGAGTTCAAACAAATAAAAATGCTGAAGCAAAGAGAAATGCTAACCAAGGAAAACACAAAACCCAGTGGAGAGAAATAAATGAACTTTCAGAAATGAAGGCTTTCTTTGGTGTTTGCCTTGCCATAGGTATCCTTAAATTACCCTTAGTGGAAATGTACTGGCAAAAGAAATTTAGCCTTTTTGAAGTCAATGACTGGTCCTCTGCTATGTCAGGCAATCGCTTCCATGCAATTATGCGTTACTTGAAGTTCTGTGATCAACAAGAAGACAAACCAGCTGTTGAACCAGGCCAACCTGGCTATGACAAATTATACAAAGTAAGAAGGTTCCTCAGCATGCTTCTCCCAAAGTATGAAAGGGAATGGATTTCCTCACAATGGCTTACCATTGATAAGCAAATGATTCCTTACCGTGGTCGTGTAGGATTTCAGCAATTTATTGCCAACAAACCAAATCGTTTTGGCATCAAGGTCTGGGCTATGGCTGATGCCAAAACTGCTTACATCTTGAATCAGCAAATTTACACTGGAAAGAACCTGACTGCTGTTAACAACACAGAAGATACCCCTTATGTTGGACTGGCTCAGCAGGTGGTAACAGACCTACTGCAAGGTCATGGCAACAAGGGATACATTGTTGTCACTGACAATTTTATTGAAGTCCATCTTTGTCTCTCAAACTGAAAGAAATGGGAATTGACTCTTTAGGAACTGTGAAAGCTTCTTCCAAAGGATTTGCTAAGGAATTGGTATTCCCGACAAAACCAAAATCCCAGCGAGGGACAAGTGTCTGGCGAAATTGTGGAAATCTCCTTGCAGTGTCATGGTTTGACGATAAAGCGGTGTACTTCTTAGCACAGTTCATAAACCAAATTATGCTAGCAATGTGCAGCAGGAAGATCAAGTTGTTAAGAGAAAAAGTAAAGAAGGGGTGGTCAACCTCCCATCTCCACCTCTTCTAATGGACTATAATAAATACATGTGTGGAATTGATCGAGCTGATCAAAACAACCGATACTACAGTGTTGGACGGCAGTGTAAGCGTTGGCCTCCAAGAGTTGTGTTCCATCAGCTGGAAACATCTATAAATAATGCCTTCCAGATTTACAAGGCTGCAGTTCCAGGCCACAAAAGTGCAAGAGAATTCGGCATGCACCTGGCAACAGAGTTGGTTCGTGGACTTTCTGCCTCACAACACCAGCCTATGGGTCGAAAGAGAGCTAATTCTGATATTGAGCCAAGGTTACAAAATGTGGGTGTCCATCTGCCTCTTGTGGGAACTAATTTGGTTTGCTTTCCGCTGTGTTCTCAAGTAGCCTCAGTACAGCACAAACGCCAAGGCAGGAATGTGCCAGTAGAAGAACTACCAACACGAAAACGCCCATCTCGATCTAATGTCTATTGTAGTATTTGTGAGGTATACCTGTGTCTTAATTCAACAAGAAACCGCTGGGTTGAGTGGCATAGCAAATCCAGCCTTTACTGGTTGAGTTTTGCATTTACTAGTGTTGTTTGTAGTGACTACTACGAACTTTTGGAGTCCTGTCTTGCTTTTTTTAAAACAAGCATGATGATCCTTTTGTGTTTTTTGCTTGAGGTTGACATGTTTTACTTATTTTTACAATCATTTAAGTATACCACTATATCAATTTTATCATAGCAGAAACAAATGTTGTATGGGTATAGTCCTGTTTTGCCTGTTTTAATACTTGAGATTTGTTCTTTGACGTTCATGTTACATTATGTCATATTTGCTCAGCTTTTGGATCTGTGGATTAAAACATACTTGTAGCCTCTCAGGTCACTTATTCCTTCACTTATTTTTCACATTTATGCTTAGAAAGAAGTTAACTGTTTCCAATTAATAAATCAACAAACTATTTGTAATATAAGATAGAGAATTAGGTCTTTTGCGACAGAAAAATCAGTGAAAATGACCATTTTGTCTGTTTTCAATTAATATCCTGTTAATAATTAACTTAATTAACATTCATAATTAATTCCATTGGACAGATAATTTAATGAAGATCAAGAATATATATACTTTTAGTGGTATTGGATGGATACTTTGTCTCCTATGTGTAGTTTATTTGTACCCACTCTAAATGCTGTAAGAAACTCTAAAAAAACTTGGTAAGAATTAAATTCTTGCAAATTTTCACCGACCTTAAAACGATATTTCGCTTAGACGTCTCCGAAATTTCAACAAATCATGCGAAAGTTCGCCAAAATCTCGATGACATTTAGCAAGGCGAAACCTAATACTAAACGAAAATTTGCGATTGCAAAAGCTCGCTGGTCCGAATTTTTGCAAGTAAACGAAGAGCAGAATTATGCACTAAAGGGTCGGAAAAGTATTTACCTGTGGATCCACAAATATAACTCATGCATGTACCTATATTCCACAATATAGGGCGTTTTCGATACTGACATTATTTCAGTTCTCTAAACTAAGAATATAGCGGTGGGCCTCAAAGGTCTCAAAGAGTCGTTAGTTATTTTATTAACTGAAAAATTGTCAATCTTACATGAAAACGTCGAGTCGTTGAAATTGTATATGACAGCCTAACTTATACGAGGTTACATAGCCTTTAAAAATTCGCTGATACTGTGTAGCCAATAGATAAGGTGTAGTAAAATTCAAAACTGTATTTATAACAAAAAGGATTGAATATAGTTTGGAGTCAGTGTCTGCGGCAGCTTATGTACTGCGCATTAATTCGATTCTACACTGCGTGTTGTTCGCTTTGTAATATAAACAAGAGGAACAAGAGGAAAGCTATTAAATTCCTAATGATACTGTTCCAACAAGTGTGTTTAAGTATCAAAATTGAAACCGGTTTTACAGATGTAAACACCACTCATTGTTATAGCATTGTGACTTATTATAATAATGAATATTAAAATATAAAGATAAGATAATACAAGACTGGCAATAATATATAGCCTCTAAAAACACTTCGCCTTTGGTGGAGTGTAAATGGGGTTTGTTTTCATACCGTTTATTTGGATAGGAGTAATGCGTGAATTTCGGCGGGATTTGTTTTCGTTTCACAAAGAGTTGATATGTATATATATATATATATATATATATATATATATATATATATATGAGTTGATGCATCGATTTTTATTACTTGTTACATAACTTAATCTATAATAATAACTGATATAGCGAATAGTTAAGACAAATTTTGAAATCAACTTGAAGTCTTTTGAAAATGAACATATGATGATCAAATGAATGTGTGAATGATCATCGCTGTTATGAACACTAGTGAAAATAAAGCCTGATGAAAATGGAGCACTACACCGGTATCGCAGTGGTCGTGGGTTCGATTCCCGTACAAGCCTGAATTTTTTTTTCAAGCCTTATTTCACTACTACTTAATTAAGTCGTGGTCATAATCAAATATATATATTCATCACTCACGTGTATATTACGAACGAACGACCTAGTGACCAGCTCCCAGTTGGCGAGTTAACTCAGTCGGTAGCTAGAGCACTGCACCCCGGTATCGCAAAGGTCAACTTTATTAAGTAGCCCAGAGGAAACAAGCTTATTTCATTCACGCCATGATCTCACAGTGCAAACTGAGTGAACACTACTAGTGTTTTTGGAATGTTAATTGTTCTTGGCCGGCAGCGATTAAAACTCAACCTACCGAGATTTCATTTCTCAGTTTAAAAACGTTTTTCGACGTCAATTATATACTTTGGATAAAGAAGACTACTAATCAAAAATAAAGGGAAAAAAACTTTTGTAATTTGTAATTACCTTCCCTGATTAGTAATTATTTCATACTAGCTTTGTACAAGGACAGTTATCGCTTGTCTGCGTAATAACATAGAATCAGTGATCAGCCCTTGGGGTGTCAACTAATTATTATTTTTCGTGCGAAGATGGACCCTTATATAGAAGGCAAAGGCAAGATTGATATTATTCTCGCCCCTGACTAAGCCATCTTTATGCAAATTAGCAAATTAACTTTGTGCCAAGAGAAAAATAGCATTGTTTCGTACTCTTGAAAATGAACGTTACGGCACTAACGAACCGCGTTACTTTGTCATTCGTGAGCTCGCTTTTTGATTGACGAATTTAGGTTTTATGAATTGAGACATGAGACTGTCTACTGAAGAGGAAAACAAGAGAAAAAAAAGTGAAACATCATTATCTATAACCAAAGATAATTTCTAAAGAATTCGAAGTGTAACATTGTATTCATTCAACAAAATACTAATACCGCTACCGTGTTGTTATACTTAGCGAACTATACCTGATCTTTTAAATTACCTCAGCAGGATCATTTTTGATCAACCCCCCACCCCCTTCATTAGCCGGCCGAAAATAAACTAAGAAAAGCTATGAATGGTCTATTCTGTAATACGATGAAACAGGAGAAGGTCTTTCGGCTATCTGAACATCTGAATGAATAGTTTCATTTATACAAGATTCCGTTTCGCCTATCAAACAACTAATTATCATTGTGAGTTAGCTGATCTTAAGGAAATCTAAATCCTGACTCTGTTAAGAGGTTAAGTGAATAACGAAGAGAAGGTTCTTCAAATATATAATTACAGTGATTTGTTAGCGCTTTACAGATTAATACACTATTTCGTCTTTGCTATACCTATAATCTTTCATCTACGACCACCGAGTGCAGAAAGTGCCGCGAGAGAGTACTGAATCATCATAAAATCTTGCGCAAGTCTCTTCCGAAAATCAATTTGTTGTTTACAAATGCCTACTCTTATGACTCATACTATTTGGTCATATTGAAATAATGTTGACAAAGAAATGAACCCAGGTGGCCATTCGAAAGCTACAACTGAAGTTAGGCGATTTTAAATTAAAACATCTGGGATGAGCGGGGAGCGTGACAAACTACTTCATGCGACGAGTGATCAGCTATAGATTTATACTTAATTTGACTCCTTTTGAAGCCCTAACGATGAGGGCTGGAAACACAGCGAGGCATTCGACCGAAATATTTCAAAAATACAGTCAAATGTCAGGGTATTTACCTGGAGGGGGGTGGGGGAGGAGGGGGTGGAGAGAGGCATGGGCGCTTTTGCAATTGACCGCCATACATAATCTCAGAGCAGCAAACGCCTCTGTGGAAACCTCTGTTATTTTATGCCTGTAACACAACATCATGAATACCTTAATTTATGTTAAATTTAGATGTTATGAGCTAAGACATATGACTGGCGGAAAACAAAGCAGCCACAAGGCGTTGATTGAATGAATCACGATATGGATTATACTGTTAATAGTAATGGTAATAGATTTGTATACCGCACATATCACATAGTTTCATGGTGGTTGACAGTTCTTCTCTAGGTTGAGATCGGAAGTCAGCCTGTAAAGGCGCCTCTGACAGCCGCTATCAGTCCATATTTGATCTCACTCACCCAACCAACCCACACATGAATATCAGGCGAAAGATGGAGATAGACCACTACACCAAGAACTACGTACCCTACTCTTTTCGAACCACATTTTAGCTATTATGCAAGATGTGACTTTCAAACTTGGCCAATTTGACTTTTAGGTGCTCTTTCTAGCAGTGTCGATAGATTTTCCCTACGTGGTAAAAATCAAAAGTTGAAAAAAAACCTGGAAAGGTTTATTCACTGATCCAGTGGGTTAAAGGGACGTTTCGACGTTTCGCTGAGAAAACTGAGAGAAACCAGGCTTCAACTATAATGAAAATGGCTGATGAATGAGCGTGGCACTACGCATTCAAATTTAACTGTCCAGATTTTCGCTGAACAGTTTTGACGTTACGTTGCGGCCTGATATTTATTCTAAGAAGCTACAATAGAGAAACGTTACTATCAAGAGGGTAGCCTGAGTCTTGCTGCCTCTCAGATATTTGGGCCGACCGCGTGACAGGTATTAAAGTAAAAAGTAAAGTATAGTAACTTTATTTCAACTCGAGGGTAAAATATAGCACACGGGGTGCTAGTTGGACGGAGAGACTAACTAAGAGTAAAAGTACAGTAATATGAATAAAAACTAATTAAAATAAGATTTAATTCAATTAAATACGTGATTCCTGATAGCATTTCTAAAATATTTAAATTGGATGAAGTTCTTATTTCATCCATGAGAGAATTCCATAACTTGGGGCCAAGCGATCTAATAGACTTGAGGCCATAAGTGGTCGTATTCGATTTAGGTGTCTTTAAAATATGACTTCCTGTCAGGTTATATACGATGGAGCTAAGTTATTTAGAGCTTTAAGGTGGCGCAAAATGGTTTCCTTGTTTTTAAACACCAACTCTTTGATGCATCAATACTTCCTCAATTTTTTGAAATTGGTAAAAAAAAATTCCCAATTATTTCTTTATCAAGTTTTTTTGACATATAAGGTTACCATAGCAACAATACAGCCTCTTAGAAACGGCCTTAATTTTGGCTTTATTTACCTGTAGCTCAAAAACGAGTTGGATGGTCCCCGTTTTTTACTATTGAATTGTAATCAGATTCATCTTCCTGCAAGATTTTTAAAAGATTTGTTCATGGCGTTCAGAGCCACTTAAAATTATCGAAAAAAGTAAGGTGGCTGTAAGCCCTTTGGACAGTTAGTTTTGAGGCAAAGATTACATACCTAATGGCATGATAGAATGAAAGCGTTGTATAACTGGTAATAGGTCCATGACAATCGTCACAAATATAGCTCCCTCAAAGCGTCACCAATTTGACACTTTCAGTTGCAGCGGTTCTTGCACCTGTAGTTCGTGTAGTTCATGTAGTTCGTGTAGTACCTGAAGTTCGTGTAGTGCCTATAGTACCTGTAGTTCGTATTACCGTATAACTTCAGCTTAGCTAAGCGTATGAGGTTTAAATGTGTTAAAAACAGATACCTGCCTACTTATTTTAAGAACAAAATTGGCAATGTGCTCATGAAAATTCAAGTACAGATTACAACTGCATCTTTAGACTAAGTACAACAAAATAGATAATTTACAGTAACAGGATAATTTAGAATAACAGGAGCTAAAATTGAAAGGTGCTGTTTTGGTTCCATAAATTCAGCAGATCTTTTAGCAACGATCTTTTTTTTTTTATAGGAAGATAATCATCTTCATCGTTAAGTAATTTCAATATAAGCGTATGGAGGTTTTTTTTAAAAGACTTTTTAGGTAGGGAACGCAGACTATTTGGAAAATAGTTCCATACTTTGGTGCAAATCTTGAAAAAGAAGAGAGTTGTTGATTAAGCCTTGATTTGTTGACATAGAAATTTCCAGCATTAGAAAATCTTGTATCGTACTCGGTATATAGCAACGGTGTTCTGAGCTTTTGCTAACCAGCCGAGTGCACAGCTAGAGTAAAAGGTGGAATGAGTTTGCATGTGGTACGACTTGCAGAATGGCATAATTATCTAATGTATCTGACTGCTTTAAATTTCATGACTTAACGAGTTGAAAAACTTAGGTCCTTGAAACCTAATTGAGAAGTTTCGAATATTAGTTCGACAGGGAGGTATGTAAAAAAAGGTTGCAATTTCTAGTATAATCCGAATGTAAGGCTTGCCGGAGTAAACAGCGTAAGTTTGTCGCGCAGAGTTAGTTCAATAGTTGTTTATCACTTGGATGTGTTTCACATTTTTGTAACAGATCATTAGCTTTGTTTTGCAACATAACTTCTTCATTTTTTCTTTGCTTAGCTTTCAGTTTTGAATATTTGATCGTGAATCCACGTACGTATTTCCATTTTAATTACATCCCATTTTAACCCTAAGTCTTCTTTATCGGCGTATTTTTCTCTGAAAAGGGGCAAGTTTTGTCGTAATTTGTTCGTGTAATCCTCGTCTTCTAGTAGTGAATTGTTGAATTCCCAAACGGTCCCCCAAATGAGATGCATTTATCCATTCGAGAACTATTTGTATCGAGTCGATGCAACTTGTCCACTCGTACGAGTTGAAAGCGTATTTTACGTCTCGTATCACGTCGACAGTATTGGAAAACCCTCGATATCGCTGCGAAATTTTAACAATCTTTGATTGGCAACAAGTGTATTTTATTTGGAAATTAGAAATTCTAACTATCGTTGACAAAAGGAGTGTTGTTTCTTTCACCTGGCCTGTAAGTTGTCTGGTTGTTCTTTTACCACAATTTAATACATGGGCACTAGACTTGAACATATGAAAGTTATTTTCTCGTGTTCACTCTCAATATCTGTCTTCGCTGCTTTGCTCACGCATGATATATCCACCTGAACACTCGAAGATAACTTTCATATCACTGTACGTCCATGAATTAATCTCTACTTTTTTTCCAATATTAATACAGTCCAGTTGACCAGTTTATGATTAAATGTGGCCCTTTTCATTTAGTCATTTGAATTTGAGTATGGTATTTTACTACATAAGTAATCACAGCAGAATGCCACATACAGTCCCAGACTGCCTATTTTCCCCAGCTTGTTGGTTCTATATTTCGTGACGAACCGGGGGCCCGTTTCTCGAAGCACCCGGTAATTATCGGGCCCGTTTAGCTAATTTGTTTTCCATTCCAGATGGGAGTTTCCAAAGTTTTGAGAATTATTCAGTAAATTTATCAGCTAAAGAAACAAAATGGACTTCATTAGAGGTCAGAACACACCCTACTTTTTTTGAAATTTTGATTTCAAACTATGGTTTCGGGCCCATTAATTTACCAGGACTTTCGAGAAACGGGCCCCAGTTCATTACATTTGCTAATATTCGCGAAGACCAAATTTAGCGAAAAACTATTTAAGAATTTGCTATGCTGCATCAATGTCCGACTGTTCGGTCGAAAAATGAACTAGGCGATGATTCTAAACTTGAATTATCACTGCAAGGTGATTCTTTAAACTAGTCATTTTTACACCTTGCATCATTTATTTTGGTATATTGAAATCACACACTCAGTTGCTGATGTTTGGAAGAAGCCATGGCATTTATGAAAGTAGAAAAATATATCAAGTATATTTCAGAAAAGCTTTCTTATTTACTTCTATAATCAATGAATCACGCAATCAATTAATAATTTATTGAGTTATTGTTTTGGGCGACCAGCTTCTAGGCCTAGGCACCCTAACCGGAATAGTTGAAATTTTTCTTATAAATAATTCAATGCATAGTACTCCTGTGCTTTTATTGGGCAGGACTCATATCTCGCAAAAATATCTGGAAATCCCGTAGCAATATCACATTATCAATTTATTTGTTATTCCGCACGCCTGTTGTTTTGTTGTCTCCTCTGCACACAACGTCTTGAAACCCACTGGGTCTAGCAGAAGATAATAACTCTATATATGAAGAAGTTAAGAGTCCCAGACCGTTTATTGCCCAACATCAGGTGAAATAAATAGCACCCACTCGGTACGTATGAAAAGGGCTAATAAGTCAAAGACTGAGTTTATGTTGGTAGGCTCAAGGTAAAAGTTGCATACTTTTAAAAGACCCCCGTCTCTTACTATGGATAGCAATTCTATAAAACAACTTAAATTTACGAAATCTCTTGGTGTATATATTGATGAAAATTTGACTTGGAGCGTACGTATATAATAATAATAATAATAATAATAATAATAATTAAATAACAATATATAATTATAATAAGAACCTTCCAGAATCCTTTGCAGCTGGAAAATCGTCAATCCCAAATAACTTGGTCAGTTTGAGGGCAGCAAGACCCCCACGTTGTCTAGAAATAAGTCTTACCATAAACTAATTATTGTACAAGACTAAGGGCGGTGACGTCATTGGTCACGTGACTTTGCTCACAAGTGCGTTTTTGCTCACTGTGACGAAGTTATTTTGTTATTGAAAAAGCAGTCAACGTGGTTTGAAGCACAATGGTGTGAGCCATTTCGCACTGCCCGGGTACCGAACAAAATATAAATATTAAGGGAGGTATATACAATTTTCAAAAAGTGGGAGTCTGGGTACAAGTGCTATCTCGCGTTGCATTAAACGCGAGGAAACAAAAATTTGGATATTGGTAGATATTTTTATGAAATATACATTTTTGTCATTTTTAATGCTGTGACGTCATCGGTCACGTGACCAGAACGGACCGAAGTTTAATATTCGCTCTAAAAGTTTACTAGAACCTTTCTCCAAGAATATTTTTAGGCGATGTTGTAGTTTAATAAATAGTGTTTTAAAAAATGGCCATGATTACTTTTTCCTAAAAAAGTGCGGCAGTAGAAAATCTAACTGAAAAGTTTGTCAGCTTCCTGCTCAACGACCATTTGAGGTAGGAATAAAAGAAAATTTTGCCTAAGGCTTGAGAGTATGCTCTTTATGATGGCGTTGTCAGTTTCTTCTAATTTCGATTGCTTTTGGCGAGGATCGATGTTTAAGATTTTTTTCAGAGGAGAGGGCCTGGAGGAAAGAACGAAAACGAGGCTATACTTTCGCGCGCTTTTTGTTCACTGCGACGCCGCGCCACAAAAGGTTAGCTAGAAAAAAAAATTCCAAGGACTGGACAACGGACTGGACTTGCATTTTCTTTAAACGGAACTTTCGACGACTTTTTTAATTATTATTTTTTTTATGGCTGCTGTCTGCTCACGAACAATGTATACTTGAGAAGGTAAGTTGATACAGATAGTTGTTGCTGTTTGTTAAAAAACAAAACAAAATAAAAGCGCGTTTGTGGTACACTTAAATGCACTTCTCACCTAAAAAGTGTTGTTTAATTCTTGAAATTATAAAACTTAAACTAGAAGTTGCAGCAATGCGAATGAAATCAAATTAATGCTAACATTAAATGAGACAATTTAAGTTGCTTAAGGCAACCGATGCAAGCTCAGTAATTTTACTAAATACGATATTTGAAGGTTAAAAACGTATCTTAAACAGTGACGGAATAAATGATTACTTTATTTTCAACCGAAACTTGAAACGTTACCTTCATTCGCACAGACATCAAAACTTTATTTTATACTGTCCATGAACTAAATTCCCTATTACAATTATAACAAAGTGTACAATAAAGCCATTATTCAAAGTATTGGCCAAAGAAAAATAGTTGCGCGTAAACAAATACTGGAACAGTTCGTGCTTTCAAATGGATTACCCTAATGAATTACACGATTCCAACACATAAATTTAATTTGAGTGGCGAAACATTTTGTTGTATCTGAAAAATTACTGTACTACAAAAAACGTTCTCACAGAGGTTGTAATGCATGGGGGTTCACATAATTTAATTCAATTTTATAAAGCTAAAAATTGTGTGTCAAAGATTTAGCAGAAACAGAGAAAAGTTTTAAAATCACGGCTGTTTGTGCGAGTTCGTGTACGTTCGCGCTAAACGCGGAAAGTACCTAAGCTTAATAACTCTGAAGACGTCAAGACGTTAAGTTTATGTCAAAACCGACCAAGAACCAGTCGAAAAAAAACAAAGAAAGATTAGCAAATAATTGTTTTAATAGATTTGGCAGTTTTACAAAGTGTTACGCTTCTGGTTTGTGGCACCTATTTACAATGGTAGTCTGAGGAAAAACCTTTTTACAACAATGTTTAAATTAGAAGCTTAAGGTTACGGTAAATTTCATTTGAATCTATTTTTTAAATTGAGGGGAAATTAAAATGTAATTTGCTATAAGAATGGGTCCAACACAAAAATCCTGAAAACCTTCTTCACAAACAAACTGGCGATAAACTTGAAAACCAAATTTGAGAGTAGGCTTAACATCTTGCCGAGCCATACAAAAGTTGGGCACATAAACAAAGACAACGCTTATCTGGCTTATCGGTTGACCGTAAGTTTTTTGAAGAAAACGACTAAATAAAAGGGCAACGGTAAATACCTTC
>JAEMWC010000719.1:237500-337500 GCA_016490735.1 Pachyseris speciosa
AAATTTTCTTCACCTTGAACTTCATTTAATTTTTTTAGCCTTTTATGTTTCTGTTGCGAAAACGTCACGATATAGAATCAAAAGAGCAGTCATTTTTACGGCTTAAACTGACAACTTGCCCGTTATTCAGTGTCAGTCAAAACAAATATTTGACTTCATACTGGCGAAAATACATAGCCTATAATTCAATTATTTTCAGTCAGAACAGAAGCTCTGGTAACCCTTGCGTAATCGACTTTTTTCACTCAAGTGACAGCTACGCCTACATCAGTTGGAGGTGTATAGACAAGACAAAACAATTTAAGTTGCAGCGACACTAGAGCTGATTAAATCTCGGTGAACAAAAGGTGGTGCCACTTCAAACCACTCTTCTGTCTTCTGCGGCTTTGATTTGAGAGAAAAGAAGAGGAAAGAGTGAGAGAAGAAGGAGAACACTTAAAAGGGAAGTAAGATATCGGTTTGCGATATTACCAACAAATGTCTTTAAGTATCACAATTGAAACGTTTCACAGAGTTATCATTGGGGCTTAATGAATATATCAAAACATAATGAATATAAAAATAAAAATACTTTATAAAATATAAAAACAAGACAGCACAAGCAAGAATGGCAATGATGTATAGCCTCTAAAAGCATATCTGCTTTGATTAAATAGGGTCTTAAATGCTTTAGTTTTTTGTCGTTCATACTCTCTAAAATGGGAAAACATAGATGCCGTTGAGGAGAAAGTGCTGCCTTTGTAATGAAATCTGCAACCCAGGGAGGGGGGGGGAGGGGTACTCCCTTATATGGGCTATTTAGGTATGTGCGGCCCCAGAGGGTATGTTTTTTTAGCCGTTTTGGTCTGAAATAGGGTTCGGTTTGTGCACCCTTGTCTTGAATTGGGTATGTGTTTTAGAAGAAGCCACTTCTTCATCATTCGGTGATAAGACCATCAAAAAGCCTTTCCCAGTTTTTGTCTTTTCAGTTACGTTTACGCCTAAAGTGTACGTGAAATAGGTCTGAAATAGGGTAGGGAAAATCACAGATTTTGGTCTGAAATAGGGTAAGGGTTTCAGGAAGCGGGCCGCACACCCCACCCAGACCTTCCCCTCCCCCCCTCCCGATCTGAAAATGGTTAGACTTTCCAGTCTTCTTGGATAAGGACGATAAACCGTACGTCCCGTCTCACAATTCTTCATAACTGATTATGTGAAAAACCGCTGACCGGTTAGCTCAGTGGTAGAGCACCGGACCAGCGTGCGGGAGGTCGTGGGTTCTAACCCCGGCCGGACCAACACTCAGGGTCTTTAAATGATTGAGGAGAAAGTGCTGCCTTTGTAATGACATCTGCAAATGGTTAGACTTTCTAGTCTTCTCGGATAAGGACGATAAACCGTAGGCCCCGTCTCACAACTCTTCATAACTAATTCTGTGGGACGTTAAAGAACCCACGCACTGTTCGAAAAGAGTAGGGGACGTAGTCCCCGGTGTGGTGGTCTATCTACTTGAATGTGGTTATGGGGGAGGGTTTGCAGTTACGGGCCTACAGTAATTGGCGCAAGCTGTTGTAGTGTCCCTGCCAGGTCTCAGGCGAAAGCTGAATAAATAAATAAATAAATAAATAAATGTGGGACGTTAAAGAACCCACACACTGTTCGAAAAGACTAGGGACGTAGTCCTCGGTGTGGTGGTCTATCTCTACTAGAATATGGTTATGGGGAAGGGATTTGCAGTTACGGGCCTACAGTAATTGGTGCAAGCGTTGTAATGTGGAAACGTTACATCGATGACGTTTTCTCCCTAAGGGACGTACACAATGCGAATTTGATCTATTTACTAAACAAGCTAACACATTCCATCCAACCATAAAATTCACAGCTGAAATTTCGGAGAAAGAAATCACATTCCTTGTCACAAAAGTATATAAAGGAGAAAGGTTCTCTGAAGAACCTATCCTAGACATCAAAACCCATTACAAGCCGACAGAGACCTTTCAATGTACACACTATACCTCTTGTCACCCACCAGGTGTAAAAAGAGGTTTCATGTAAGGAGAAGCTATCAGACTCCTACGTACAAACTCCTTGGAACGAAATTTCCAGGAGCCCATTCATTCATTCTTTATTTGCCATATATACAACAATTACAACACAAGATGGAAATAATATGGGATTAAAGAAAAAAGGCGAGAAGACCTGAAAAAAACCACGAGGCTTATATTAAAGAGTCAGGTCTCCTCAACTTAGGATAAACTAGTCTTGATATAATAATTACTCATGATGGCTAACTTTGACCGCGGGCTCACACACACACGCACGCACGCACGCACGCACGCACGGACACGCCCACACACACATGTTATTTAATTAATCTGATAATCTAATTTGAGCCATACTGAAGCTAATATTTACTAAGAGGAAATTCTTTAAGCTTTCTTTTAAAAGAAGCGGAGAAGGACGAACCAGTTATAGTATAATTCAGTGAATTATAAAACTTTGGACCTTGGAAATAAATTGAGAACTGTCCGGTGTTCCTTCTGCATAATGGCAAACGGAAAGAGTGGGCTTTCCTAGTATTATAATTTTAGTATGCGACTCGAGGCTCGCGGTTATCCTAAACAGCTAGTGGAGAGAACACTATCTGAGGTCATCTTTGCCGGAAGACGGTCGGCTTTGCAAGAACAAAAGAAAAAAACTGACGATAAAATAATGCCTTTTGTCACAACATTTCACCCAGCAGTGAAATACCTAAACAAATACTGATAAAAAAAGTGGAGTCCAATTCAAAACCAGCCATTACTGAAAACTATCTACAAAACGCCGCCTATTATATCACACAAAAAAGGAAATTGGCTAAAAGACATGCTCGTAAGAGCAAGACTTTGAATGCAAATATAAAACGCATCGCAATCGCAAAACCACATAGGGAAGTCTGTGTAGGCCTGTCAAGAACCTTTCAATCGAAACTAATAAAACAAAAAAGACCTATACACCTTTTCAATAGCTACCAAACATGTCGAACGCACTCCTCTAATCTCCGATTACTCCCATTTCTTTCTTTTTTCTTTCTTTCTTTCTTTCTTTTTTTTTTTTTTTTGGCTCAAACGTTACAAGAGATCGAAGAAATAGGTGAAATCGACAACTGCATCGAAGAAGAGTAGGTCCAGCAGACGTCGAACTTTACATGTTCCGAACGTAATGCATGCATTATAAATACATTATATAAATTATTTTTACCCACAATTCTACACGTTCAAGAAAGATGTCATGCGCAAAAGGAATGCTTTCAAACAGGATGGTGGGAACGGAGAAGAGAGCTTGTTCTTCAAGGTTGAAAAACACGAAATAACGTCAACCTGTGTATTCTGCCCAACTGACGATAAGATTGAGGAACAGTCGTGATGTTATCTCGTTGGAATGAAATCAATAACAAAAAAACGAAAGAAACATTTGTAAAACTTGCTTTCTACGGTGGTGTAATGCCATTTGTATGTTTAAGCACCTTCTCCTATTTTTGTGGATGACATTAGCGAGCAAAACAAGCTCCGAATTTGCACATTCTTCGTTTCGCCGCGGCATATTGATTCCATTAAGAATTCAAACAAGAACCGCCGACCTCTAAGGTTCTGTGTGAATTACTAAATTAAGTTCGACCCCATTAGGTTCGACATCTGAATCAACTGTAGAACTTAATGATTTGAGTTGACTCAAATGGGTATCAAGTTAAGCACATGTAAAGTTCGACGTTTAAGGTCTTTAAATAATTGAGGACAAAGCGTTGCCTTTGTAATGACATCTGCAAATGGTTAGACTTTCTAGTATCCTTGGATAAGGACGATAAACAGTACTCCCCGTCTCACAACTCTTCATAATTGATTCTGTGGGACGTTAAAGAACCCACGCAATGAAAGAAAAGAGTAACAGTTGGGGACGTAATCCACAGTGTGTTGGTCTATCTCTACTAGAATGTGGTTATGGGTAAGACACATGTAAAGTGGAGGTTCTAGCACACCACCTGAGCGTCGAATTCAGTCAAACCAAACCTTAAAAGTTTAATTTACTCCTTAGCGTCGTAAATTACACTTTTAAGGTTTGGTTTGACTTCATTCTCTGCTCAGGTGGTGTGACTAGAACCCCCACCTTACATGTGTTTGTCTGTATGCAGGCCAGCAAGCTCAAAACAAACTTTTTTCTTTATATATTCGGGCACCAAGCAGCCTGATACATTTGTGCCACACCACACCTCCTTTTAGAGAAAATCGTGTTAGGGTACACGCAGGAATGGCCACAGCACGAATTTGAGAAGAATTCCTCAACATCTTATATGGCCAAGCCAACCAGGAGTGGGGTAACAACGATCCTCCGAGGCCGAGACCGAGGCCGAGACCGAGGCCTATACATGGTATACCGAGGATGTCGAGGACGATGCTCGTAGATTGGACGTGGCATAAGCCGATGCGGCCCATCCCCAATCAGGAGTTGTTCCGCCACCAGGACGCAGCTGATCTTGCCACCGAAAATGGTAACGCGGGTCAGCAACGGATTCACTAACGCTTACCTTGACCTAGTGACCCGCCACGTCAACGACCCACAGAATAGCCATGACAACACGGTCAACGCGATGAAGAAGGCTGTCATCAACTGGCTGCGGGCCGAGCAGGCTTCAACCAGGTTGGCGACGATAAGAGAAATCAAGAAGGAAATAAATGAGCCCCGCTTTTCGCGAGGCCCCGACAGTTTCTCCCAGCCCGAACTTAACCACAAAGCGTTGCACGCCGTCTGCTTGATTGGCATCGAACAGCAATACAGCGAATCGGCCACAGCCACGGATTACGAGACTGTTATTCACGTGTGGACCCGAGCCGATGGTCCCCGAAATGAGTCAAACGCTGAGAACATTCGCCAGGCAGTATTCGACGCCTTGGTGGACTGCTGGGGATCAAACGGCCATATCCAGTGCGCCGACGGCCGCATCGCCCGCCTGCTGGGGTCGCTGGTTTTGCTCGACTTTGACCCCAGAACTGGGAAATGATAAAGTTAGAAAACATAAAAAACGAGCTGTTTTTCGCTTATACGCTCCACAATCCAGCAGATCGTTCTTGAAGCTTCCAACAGCTCCAACTCTCGTCTTTCTGATGTGGGGAAAACGTTTTTGGCTCAAACGTTACAAGAGATCGAAGAAATAGGTGAAATCGACAACTGCATCGAAGAAGAGTGGGTCCAGCAGACGAAAAAACGTATCAACAACATTCTGCAGGCCCGGATCGCCGAGATAAGCCAGAGGCTTCCCTACTCGGTGCCCAAACAGATTGGGGGAAAAATTATCGACGAAGCTTTGGGGGCACTATGAATCGGAGTAAGCATTGCTTGGAACCTCATTAGAAAAATATATTAGATTATGGTAATGAAATGATATCAATGGTGTACATTGCAAGTAAAATTAGAGAGCGAAACGATCTGGGGTGGGATATGATTAATGAAGTTATTCGTGAAGCCCCCGTGTGTGATAAAAATAGCCAAATTACAAGAATATTGGTTCCAAGAGCATGGCTCCCATACAAATATAGTTGGTTGTGTGAGTTATGCCTAAAAAATATGGTAAAATACACCATTTCAAAGTTTTGTTTTAATCTGAAGAATATGAAAAACATTTCTTTAAATGCTTTTGAAGCCAGCCGCTCACACAAAGCTGGTTTTTATTATCCCACAGCTTTCACATTTTGCCGTTATAATTTTTGTTTTATTTGTTTTTACCCCCCCCCCCCCCCTTTTTTTTTTTTTTTTTGTTGTTTTTAATTTTATTGTACCAGGAACATTTTGGGTTTTCTTTTGTTCCTTTACACAGTACAAGTTCAGATCCTTCATTTTTTGTGGTCAGCTATACATTTAATTTAAACGAATCTATTATGAGACAAATAAATGATAATTTAGTATTAAATGTCATGTTTTTTACACTTTACATTTCTTCAACAAATTTTAATGTTATTTGTCTGACCTCTTTTTGCCAAGTAGGCGTTAAAAGCTCTATAAAAAAAAGATAGCCTATAGCATGGCACAGAGCAATCATTATGTCCCAGAAGATGTAACCATTAGCCTTTTGTTTAATTTGCGTTTTTCAATAGACTCATATTGAATTTCACGTTTCTTCCTTCAAATTTTCGCTCAAGCTGCGCTCGCTGCGAGTTTTTTTTTCTGAACTCCTCGCGAACCTCTTCCCTTATTTTTTTAAGATCTGGAGGGTTAGAATCTAGCTGCTTTTTGCGAATTTTGCACGCAAAGCCTCTTTCATTTGGGCATAGCTTTTCATTTCATGTGTAGCATGTTTAAACTCCATGTCCGTAACCTGATTATCATTAAGAGCCTTGGAAACAAAGGTATTTATTGTGGCATGCTTTGCAACGGCTAAAGCACTCAGTCTGCTGTGCTTGTTAACTTTAGTTTCAAGCCGTTTGTTAACACCAGTCAAAACGGTGGAAACCGTACCGCAAACACCCCCCACAACACCGAGAGGAACACTGACCACGACTCCAACCCCAGTAAGTGCAGAGGCGACAGCTCCAGAAGACAGAGCCGTTGCTGCAACTCCAAGACTAGCAACAACATAGCTGCAGGCCTTTTGAGCCTTTTTGTATTTTTTTAGCACAACTCTGTAGTGCTCCGCCTCATCAGAAATCTGTTTTTCAATTTTGCTGAGCTCAGTCAGCCGGAAAGTTTCGGCATTGGGAAGACTGGGATAGAGTCGCGTATTCTGCTGTTCTGAAATGCTTTCGGGTGGAGCAGATGCCATAGGCAAAACATCCTCATCCGGCATGGTATAATTAGCCGAAATTTTTTTTTTAATTATCATCAACTCAAAGTAAAGCTTTTGTCCGCGGAAATCAAACAGTTCTCCATTTTCCTCTTTGAATGACAGAGTCACACTGTGCACCTTTTCGCCCGTCGAAGCGGCGCGAAATGCTTGCTGTTCGGGAGCACGATATGAGCGTGTCAAGCAGGATGTCGTTAACTATTTTAAGCAGCGCTGTCTCAGTACTGTGTGATTTCCTATAAGCCGACTGCAATACAGGAAATAGTTCGTTATCCGTAACGTGGGTGTACACCTGGTCAAATACTGCCCTCTCGGTAATCTTGGATACAAATGATAGATTACTGACTGGTCGCAAGTTTTTGTGAGCAGAGTCCTTGGCTCCCTTTTTAGCAAAGGGTTTACGATCGCTTCCTTCCACTCGGAAGGGAAGTGTGCAGTAGACAGAGATGCATTTACCATTTTCGTGATAACAGGCAGTAAAACCTCCAATGAGTCACAGACCAGATTAGTCGGCAATGGATCCAGTAAGCACGACTTTTTGGCAGAGTTCTTAATAAGGTCACACACATTGCTCTCGCTCAGGGTATCAAAAGAGCGCAGCGTTCGATCTGTGACATCTGTAGCTAACCTGTCCGGTGGCACTAGACTGCGATCTGAAGAGCTAAGACAAATCGTGTCAATGTCTCGTCGAATGTGCTCTATCTTGCGCACAAAGAATTTGCCAATGTCATTTGCCAACACAGTCTTGTCAAGATGACCAGGAAAGCGAAGCACATTATGTGTACCAAGCAGCTTTTTGGCCGCGCGAAAGAGCTTTCTCTGATCGATGCTATTATCTTCTATGAACTTAGAGTAGAAGTCTTGCCTTGATTTATTCATGAGGTTAGTAACATAGTTTCTCTTCTTCTTGTAGTCAGTAAAATCTGAGAGCAACTTTGTTCTTCTCCACTTCCTTTCAGCCTTCCTACGTGAGCGCTTAGCCTTATCAATGCCGTCGCTATACCAGGGTACTAGAGGCCTACTGACCCTAGTACGAGTCCTTAGTGGAGCATGCTTATCGAGCATCGTAGAAAGAGTGCTGCTATACTCTTTAGCGTATGCTTCTAATTCATCAGCAGTAGTTGGATCGTCCGCTGCATATAGCGCAGTAGGCGCAAGTCTGTTTTCAGCTGCTCCATATCGATGGACTTGATTTTCCGGTAGCTAGTAGTCTTCACGGAGAGGCCAGGTCTTGGTGGCGTAAGCCAGCACAAAACAGCTGCATGATCAGATATAAACTGATCGACCACAGGCGTGCTGGCGATAAGGCTCTCAGACATTCGCGTTATGACTAGATCAAGGGTGTGCCCTTCACGATGAGTGGGTTGATCAACATGCTGTTCCAGTCCAAGGCCTTCTAACACCTCTAAGAATTTTCGTGCGCAAGAGTCCTGAGCATCGTCCACGTGGATGTTAAAATCACCTGTTATAAGCAGTTGCTCCTTGCATAGCAGCAGAGTCTCAAGATATTCAGGAAACTCGGAAAGAAATACACTTGTGGGAACACGATGTTCTTCTGAATATGGCGGTCTGTAGATAATAATGAGCCGCATGTTGTGTTGTGACGATTTAACAATCCACTCGGAAAACTCGAAAGAGTTGAGGCATTAGCCTTGGAGACAGCAAGCGAATCGCGGTAGATAAGCCCAGTTCCCCCGCCGCGGCGATCAGGTCTTAGGTGATCAAGAATGCTGTAGCCGACTGGGCACAGCTCTGCTCTGACAGCCGAGTGGTTAGCTGTCAGCCAGTGTTCGGTAACGGCAACTAAATCAACTTTGCGTTCGCATATGTAATCAAAAATTACCGCTGTTTTGTTTCTCACAGAACGAGCATTGACATTACATAGTACCATTTGCTTGGCAAGTTGAAGCCCGTTTTACATGAAGGACGTAAGTTGATTAAATTATTGGGGTTCCGAGGAGTAGCAATTGGGTTCCTTATGCCGCGCGTAGAAAGTTTTGTCCCGGTGCTGCAATTCCATTGTCTGGAGGTGGTAGTGCGAGAGTTATTGTCCACAGGGCCCGGGTTAAGTTTAAAAACTAAATCACCAATAAGCGGCACGTGGAATGAGGCGGTAGTGTTGGAATAATATGTACACGGACACTTGTGTCTCTTGATGCGCAGCAATCTGAAGAATGTTGGTCGTGGCCTTCCTTTGTATTGATCTGTGTACACATATCTTGTAGATAATTGAACATTCTGTGTACAGTGCAACAAAAGGATCTTCTCAGTTAATGAGGGTCGTTTGTTCCATATGCAAAGTTCCGTCGCCAAGCTTCCAAAGATGAGTGACCATTTATGTTGATAAACGAAGTTTTTCTGGGATAATCCGCCATGTAACTGCTTCAAACTTGTCCAGTTACTGCCCCTGGGTCTTAGACAATTAACCCAACCACTCTCAAGATTGAACAGGATTGTGCAGGCGAGGAACAGGACCCAAAATGCGAAGGTCGATTCAGCGTAACTGTTCCTCATTATTATTCCCACCGACAATATTCAATATTTTATCAACAATATCTTAATATCAATATTCAATATTTTATCAACACAGCGGCCCTTTTTGGTCTTGGGGTCTTAGCTATTAACATCAATCACAGCCTTCTTATGAAAGCTTTTGATATTTTTAGTGTCCCACCCTCCAGACTTGTGTGGGAGGAGGAGATGGAAGATGAAGAAGATGAGGAATAGGCCCGGTGCAGCAAGACTTAGGTGGATAAAAAAATAATTTCATATTAAACTTTTCAACTTTTTATATTACTTACCATGTCTGCCAATAAGCTTGTCAAAACGATTATGGATGCAGCGGTTCTCACTGACCTAGATGCTGGCATCGGTTGGGTCGCTAAAAAGGTTGTGAAAGAAAATTTCACAACTGACCCCAGCAGTAGTGCGATGAGCTATGTGCAATTCACCGCCGTCATGGCGGGCAGCATAGCTCTCAAACGAAATCTCAAGGACCAAGAAATCCTTCCCGCCAACGTTGGAATTTTCCACCCAAATGTGGGTGATTTGAAAAACGGAATCTAATATATACCATGGCAACGATTGCGATTATGGCTGGTGGTGCGGTCTTGAATGCGGCGACATTCATCGGTGGCAATTATCTCGTAAAGGCGCTTTGCGGCTTGACGAAAAAAAGCGACACGACAAGGCCCTCGAGGATTATCAAGCGGCTTACGCAAAATACAGTCGCGAGCGCACCCAGCTCCTTGACTGGATCCAGACAAACGCACAAATTAAAGCTCAGGCCAAGCAAAACTTCACCAACACCGACTACGCTTTCAATAATAATAATTTAGAACTTATATAGCGCATTTTCCATGTGTATATGATCAAATGCGCTTTACAAGCAGATGAAATTGGAATTTGGAAATGTTGGTTTTTGTGGAGAGGGGAAAACCGGAGAACCCGGAGAAAAACCTCTCGGAGCAGAGAAGAGAACCAACAACAAACTCAACCCACATATGACGCCGAGTTCGGGAATCGAACCCGGGCCACATTGGTGGAAGGCGAGTGCTCTCACCACTGCGCCATCCCTGCTCCCCCAAAACTTTATAAAGAGGCTCATCCCAACCAACTTATAACTCCGATGAAAGAGCCCAAGTTCTCTGATTTCTACCTGCCGAGCGAGCAGCAGAAAAAAGGCGAACTCGTTTTTTTGGGCACTGGTGACTCTTGCTTTGGGCTATGCTGCTTTTCGTTTCCTTTGAAGTTTCATCGTGTGTTGAAATATGGACTCCAAACTCGCAAAGGGTTATTACAGCCCTGGGGCTACTGGAAAGGCATCGCCGCGATTAAAAAACTGGCTGAAGCTACAAAGGTATCTGAGGACGCTGCTGCAAAAGTGGCTGATCAAGCAGGCACTTTGGCAGATCTATCTCACTGCACCGAGGCGAATTCCTCGGTCGAAGTTTGATGTTTTCACCCCCAACAAGGTGCACCAAGCTGACCTTCTTTATTGCCGCATAACAAACTCCCCAGCTGGGCGGAAAGTTTTCAAGTATGCGCTGACAGTTGCCGACGTGGCCAGCCGAAACTTTTGACCTCGAAAAACTCTGACAAGGTTGCTGAGGCGTTCCGCAAAATTCACAAACGCTCGCCTCTGAAATGGCCGCAAATGCTGCAAGTTGATCCCGGGCGCGAATTCATGGGTGCTGTCACGAAAGAGATGGAAAACCACAAAACGTATATCCGGAGAGGGGAACCTGAAATTCACCGCGACCAGGCCATTGTCGAGCGTTTCAACCAAACCCTGGCTGAGCGCCTCTTTGGCCACCATTACGCCGTTGAAATGCTCCTGCCAGAGGATCAGCGATCTGTTGCATGGATGAAACGGCTTCCAGAAGTTGTTGCAGCCTTGAACAATGAGGAAACAAGCCTGACTGGGAAGAAGCCAGCGGTTGCTATCAAAGAAAATGTGGTTGTTTCCAAGCCTTCAACGACATATCAAAGACATGTGGGAAAGCGTGAAAAACAGCTCCCCCTCTTGTCAATGTCCGCTATCTTTACCAACCTGGCGAGTTGGAGGGCGGCAAAAAAAGAGCAACAGATCCTGTTTGGTCTTTGAAAGTCTTCAAGATTGAAAGAACTGTCATGAAACCAGACACGCCTGTTTTGTACCTTTTACACGACGGGCCCAAACGCAGTTTCGTGCGCGAAGAGTTGTTGGTTGTCCCCCCAAACACGGAGCAACCCCCCGAAGGCCTCATCTAACAGCTCCATGATGCCGTACATTTCTGCAACAGTAGTCGGCAGAGGATTATACCCGAAGGCATTTGTGATGACCCCATCCTCTGCTATCCATCTCTTCGAATCAAACGGTGATAAAGAAGTCTTGTTAACATTCATGCCGAATATTTGGTACCCTTCGCTACGCAGAATGTTCATTCCATGTGTCAGCTGCTTTTTGCCGAAGAGTGTTTCTTTGTAGTCTTCATTCAGGATTTCCTTTCTGACAACGTTCTTTTTCACTCCTTTGGCTCTTTTCATATTTTTTTTCGTCTGCTCTCATAATTGAATACATCTTTGGTCGCAAACACACACTCAGCGATCGGGGTCCCTGCACACTCGTCTTTCATTTTGCCCCAAACCTTTTTGTTGTCTTCTGAAAACAACGGGTGGTCTTTCAGGTAATCGCTTGTGTCAAAGAAATTCTGACCACGACAGCCTTCGGGCCTCATGTCTTTGTAAATGTCCTCTGTTTCGATTTCGAGCAGGAAGCTGTCCGTGTCGGTGTATAGAAGCTCGCATTTCTTCCCGTATTGCTTTATCAAGATGTTGTAGAGGAAGTCGTATATCAACAACTTGCTGTTTTCCAGGATCGTCATCCCCATGTAAATGGGTTTGTTGAGGCACAGCTTGCTTTTGAGCATGCTTATCCCTACGAGATCGTTTGCAAAGAACTCGTGCCTTGGGTAAAGGGGGTTTGCAATCAGTTTCCTTAGCTTGGTTGTCTCGTGGCTGCGCACCAGTTTCACATCTGTGCGATTGCGCAAGTTTTCCATGGTTTTCCCGAGGACAGAATTGTTTTCGAACGTGCTTTTGGCCTTCTTTTTGAATTCGATGTTCATCCAACGTTTTTGTTCGAACTCCAACACTCTGTGGACTTTTTTCAGCCTCGTGCCCTGTTCCAGATAAAACTGCAGGTTGGGAAGTGGACGACATAGTTCTTTTTGTCCTGCAACGTCAGCAATAGCTTTTTGCAGTCTGGCGGGTTGAGATGTAGGTCGTTCATCAGCTTCTTCTGATAGGGGGACAGCCATTCTTTTTTTCACGACATTTTTCTCGGGTGCAAAGGGATAACTGTTGTGCTCTTCATGGAGCTCTTCGGGGTACTCAAGGTCGACTTCAAAGATGAAACCTTTTTTGCCGTTTTGTTTAATTTCAAGGATTTCGTCCTCTGACGGAAGTCAACCACTCCACTTGAATTTCCCCACGGGAAGCGTCCCGCTCATGGCCCAGCCATACAGGCTGTTGGCGTCGAGATCCACGATGAAGGTGGTTGGTTTGCTTTCGTCGAAGTCAGGCACCAGAGGGTTGTTAGCTTTGGCGTACCTTTTGCTGACCATTGAGATGCTTCCAGCGATCCCCCGTTCCTCAAAGAGGTGCATGTCGATGTCGGTGAGGAGCTCCAGCTCGATCCCCGTCTTTTTCAGGAGAGCGTCCCACGACAGGCCGGGCGAGGTGTAATAGTGTGCAGGGTCCAGGCCGTACTGCCTCAGGCAAATGCCGCGGAAGTTTTCGAAAACATCAGCCAAAAACGCAACGTCTGTTTTCCCATAAAGGTCGTGATAGTCGCTGAGGGTTTTGCATCCGAACGTTTCCCAAACTTTGTTTGCGTATGCGAAGTCTTCGTCTAAGGTGTGTTCGCCAGACAGCTTGCTGAAGAACAGTTTTTTGGCAGGAAGGCTTGTTTCGGAAAACTTGTCCCACGAATCCATGTACTCATAGGGGTAGATGCCTTTTTTACAAAGCAAGTCGAATTTTTCTGGTTCGGGACAGAGTTTCTTTGTTATTTTGAAAGCCTCTTTCGGGGTTGATTTGACCAGTGCGTCGAGGCTGGCCAACAGATCAAATGCGTGGCTGTCGATGAACCGCAGGTTTCCCAATGAGAATGAGATGTATTTTTCCATGTTTTTGGCAATGCAATTCAGCTCCCCGACTCCTCTTACCTTCGACATTGCCTGCATCAGATGATGTGCCTCATAGCCTTTCAGGTTGTGGAACACAACAGGAATGGGGATTGTCTTTCGCTTTTTGTTGCATTCGTCGTGTGCGGCACCGCGGAATCGCCCTGTGATGTGGCAATGATCCCTGACTACATCTCTGAAGTTTTTGCGAAGCAGGGGCTTTGAACAGAAGAAACAGTTTTGATGGGCTTTGTCATCTTTTGGTTTCATTGCAGCTTTGGGACCAATAAAGTTTCTTTTTGCTTTGAATAAACAGCTTCTTTGGCTTTTCCCGTAGTTGCCTGTTTTTGTTGTCCCACATCTCAATTGAGTCAAGAAACTCTGGTTTGATCAGGTTTTCGTTGCAAATGTGGCATTTTGTGGCATTGTTAGAACGTTGCCAGTCTCGGTTTGTCATTGTGAGCGACTTTAGTGTTTTCAATGTTTCCCGCATTTTGTTTTCCAAGCGCAACAGTCTTTCGAGAAACTCTTCCACAGCGTCTTTGTTGCCGTTGCGGCCTTGCCTGTATTTCATGACTGGGCCACTTTGGCCATCGCTTCTGACAAAGGTCATTGCAAAACCACATGCTGTGTGTTTGTCTGTTTTTTTCGTGCAGGCTGTTCTTTCGCGTTGGGCTTCGGGAATTTTTTCAATCAAGGCTTCGAAGTCTGCGTAAATCACAAAAGGGGCTTTTTGTTGTTTGAAGAAGTTTTGAAACTTCAAGGTGCTTTTGCCTTTTTCGGGCATTTCAATTCTTGTTGGAGTGCCATTCACACCGTTGCAATATTTCTGGTGGTTGGCCAGAATCTTTTCTGTTGTGAAGTTAATCAGACACATTGTGCGGAAGTGTCTTTTGTCTTTGTGTTTTGTTTGGTCATAAAGAAGGGCTGACAACCTCTTCACAAAACAGTAGTGCGTTATTTCCCCTTCGTGAAGAAGCAACAGATTAGTTCTTTGGATGGTTTTGTCTTTTGTGCTGATCCTTATAACAGTCACATCGTTGTTTTCCCTTCCAAATACGTTCAATGCAATTGTTTGGTTTTGTTTTTCGTGTCTGTCGAGTTGTTTTAGTGGTGTGGGAAACATGATACCGTCCCAGTTGATTCCGTGTTCTGTTGGATACTTGCTGGGTCTTTGTGGGTTTCTCTCCGCTGGAAACAGAGCAGATCTGACAGCCCATTTCAAACATTCGTTATCAGTGTTTTGCACATTAATTATTGCCTTTTTTGCCGCCAGCTTCTTCGGTGTTGGAATAAAATGCCACCTCTCAGTGGCTCGTATCTGGCGACGTTGACATAGCCTATCGAGATTCTGTCAATTACCATCCAGAACCTCTTTCCGACCAGTTATCGATTTCCCCATTTATCTGGTCAAGAAATTGGTCATATCTTTGCCTGAAGTCCCGGACAAGGTTTGCTCCCCCGAAAACGTGAGTTTCTCCTTTGAAATAATGTTTTTGGGTTTCCAATTCCATTTGCCCTTGTTCGTTTCTGATTTCGCGGTTGAAGTGAATCTCCATCCCGAAAGATGCTTTTATGTTGCCAAGAGCTCGAGTTTCGCCTTCCAAGACCTCAATGGCTTTGTCTTCGAAAGTTTCAATGGAGAAGGCTTGAAGGTTTCTCGCCACTTGGTTGTCTGGATAGA
The DNA here is from genome assembly GCA_016490735.1 of Pachyseris speciosa. Classification (NCBI taxonomy): domain Eukaryota; kingdom Metazoa; phylum Cnidaria; class Anthozoa; order Scleractinia; family Pachyseridae; genus Pachyseris; species Pachyseris speciosa. Next base: position 252,643 of record JAEMWC010000719.1, read on the forward strand.
CGTCCATTCTCCAGACATGAAGCCAGTCTTAGAAATCCGTGGCTGACTTCTGGAACTCGTCATAAAGGACTTCTGGGAAGTCTTAGCCGTAAAGCTCGTTGAGGACTTCTTCCCCAATGTGTGCAGCGGCCATTGCTGCGTGTACCCTACACACGCTTTTCTCTAAAAGGAGGTGTGGTGTGGCACAAATGTATCAGGCTGCTTGGTGCCCGAATATATAAAGAAAAAAGTTTGTTTTGGGCTTGCTGGCCTGCATAGAGACACACACATGTAAAGTGGGGGTTCTAGTCACACCACCTGAGTAGAGATCTGAAGTCAAACCAAACCTTAAAAGTGTAATTTACGACGCTCAGAAGTAAATTACACTTTTAAGGTTTGGTTTGACTGAATTCGACGCTCAGGTGGTGTGCTAGAACCCCCACTTTACATGTGTGCGTAAAGGATTTGCAGCTACGGACCTACAGTAATTGGCGCAAGCTGTTCTAGTGTCCCTGCCAGGTCTCTGGCAAAGCTAATAAAACAAAAAACTTATACAGTTTTTCAATAGCTAACAAACATGTCAAACGCACTTCAATAATCTCCGATTACTCCATTTTAACTGGGAGTGTTTCTTTTGTTAGACCATATTGTTGTTTTAAACAAAAGAACGATTCAACTTTTTGCATTCCTTTTTTCGCTGATTCTAGAGGAAAAACTCTCATTCTCATAATCAAAGACGTTAGTTCTGGATACTTGTGGATCAGTCAATTTTCCAAATCCATCGCTATCTTTCAACCTGACAGAAAATTCGATTTCCTCGGGGTTAAGTTCGATCATTTTTTCGTCTCAAATCCGCAATTCTTTTGGGATGTGTATCCTTTGGGTACAGCGCTCTGAGAATGCTCCATGCATTAGAAAAAACATTATTACCGTCATTTAAATCATTCTTTTTTTGGTTATTCAGTATCCATACTAAATAACAGAATTCACCCCCGCAGTTCGAATAGATCGCCCTGGAATACGTTGCAACCCTTTTGCAGATGAAAGTAGAACTGAACTCGCGCGGCAGAGTCATTCGAAAGCATCAGGCCGCTTGTTTTCTTGATGCAAATACAAGTTTGTCTCGAATCCGTGTTGACGGCCGTGAGCGGTCTTTGAATTCCGTGTGGAGATCACTCATCGTTTCTGGGAAACCAGGTAACTGTAACTCGATTTAAAATCGACACGATGTGGCAGGCACTCGATTAACGATTTGTTGTAATGGCGATGGTTCTATCGTGGGGTCACTCGATCACACCAAAGTCGATCACTCATCGTTTCTGGGAAACCAGCTAACTGTGAATCGATTTAAAATCGACACGATGTGGCAGGCACTCGATAAACGATTTGTTGTAATGACGATGGTTCTCTCGTGGGGTCACTCGATCACACCAAAGTCTTGATTTAGACCGAAGACGACCCTCGATTTAGACTGAAGACTCCTTTATAAACGACCCTCGATTTAGACCGAAGACTACTTTTTAAATGACCCTTGATTTTGACCGGACTTGTTTTAAATGACCTTCGATTTTGACTGGACTTGTTTTAAATGACCCTCGATTTTGACCAAAGCCTTAGTTGGCTGAAAGAGTCCGCGAAGCTTGCACAGGACACCCCTTCGTCTCCATCCTGACGCTAGAAGCGCGGGCTCATTGATTTGTGTGCGGGGGTCTGTGCGGGGATCTGCTTCTGAAGTCGGATCCTGCCATCTTGCGGCTGCAAGGCGCGTGAAACTGTGGTCGCTAAATGTAAATTTGTTCTTTAAGGAACTCACCAGTTGACTAAATTCATTTAATAGGTCCACTTAAACAATATTTGGCAGAGAAAATTTCACGTCAAAGATCTAATTGCAATATTTTGGGGCTTACAGACATTGTGGCCTTATTCGCTAACGAAGCCCGATTTTTTTCAGATTTAGGGTGCTCTTCCGGGCATGTTCTCTCCAAAACGAAGTCGGTGACCCCCCAATTTTCTACATGTCTGACATAACTAATTCAGCATCTTACAGTGGTAAAAGTCTCAGAAAAAAATCAATGTTGGAAAATTTTCACGCGAACGTCCTTAAGGCAAAAGAGCTTGAATTTTCAGCTCGGTCAGACGCCCGGGGGGAGGTGGGAGGGGTACTCCCACATATGGGCTATCTAGATAAGACAAGATAAGATAAGATAAATTTCTTTATACACGGTATTTCCATCAGCTTAATTAATTATTATCAACTAACTCTCTATCTACTTAATTACAATCACAAGAGAATAAAAAATAAAAACAATAAAAAACAATAAAGGCTGCTTTTCTTGAGGGCCGTGTGGTAAAAGTCTCAGAAAAAAGCAATGTTGGAAAATTTTCACGCAAACGTCCTTAAGGCAAAAGAGCTGGAATTTTCAGCTCGGTCAGACGCCCGTGGGGAGGGATAGGGGGTACTCCCACATATCTCCCACATATCAAGGTATGTGCCGCGGGATAGGGTGTGGTTTTTGAGGTTCTCAATCCTTAAACAGGGTATCACTTTTGGCCATGTTGGCTTAGTGTTCCCGGTGTGATCCTTACATATGGTGCCTAAATTGTACCAGCTAACATAACAGTGCGGAAACACAGCTAAATGAAATTTTATGTTTTTCCGTGGCGGTAAGTCGTCGTTTGGATCGTCCCCATTAGCCTGCGAACACTGACAGCCAGTTCTTTCCGGTTTTTTTTCGGGTTTGGGCCTTAAATAGGGTATCAATTTTCGTTTGCTTATCCTTAAATAGGGTCAGGGTTGAAACCCTTCGCGGCACACACCTATCCGAGATTTATGGGAATACTTCCCCCAATCCCGGGATGAAAACCCGATGTAATCGTATCATTTTTTAGCCGGGCTGAAAGTCGAAGCTGCATGCGTATCATGGATTGTGTTTTAAATGCCGACAAAAGATCACCTGGAAGGTTTTATCGGGATAAAGATGATAAAGTGGAAAATTTGGTATTTGTTTTTTACTACTAATTCAATATAACTGTAGTTTTGCAAATTCGCTGCCAAGTCAGGTTTCACCTGGTCAGCTATTTCTCAGTCACCTATTTCTCACATGAAGTGTTACTTCCGGAAAATTTTCTGGGCGATACTAACAACAAAAGAATAAATTTTACGACCAACCAATTAAAGCCAAGTGATGTTAATGAAAGTGCCTTTTGTTTTCTAGCAACTATTCGAACGAGAGATATTCTTCATTTTCATACTCATCGGTGTCTGCACCATTCACATCAAAGTTAGAAGATTAAGAGTCAGGTTTAAAAATGTCCGGTCTCTCTGACTTTAACTGCAAAGTAGATGAAACGGAAGAAGTGGACGAAAGTTTCCTTTGTCCGATATGGTAAGTTACTGATTCTAGCCGTTTCTTTTATAGCCAGCATTGCGCAAAATTCCGTATCCTTTTTGTTCTCCGCTAGCTAACACTGAACCCTTCTTGGTGAAAATATACAAAAGAAAAAAAGCGTTGAGAAGTTATAGTGAAACTTTAGACGAAATAACGCATATTTTCATTTGGCACTTGTGACAAACTCTTACGATTCTACTTGTTTGGTTGGGGTTAGTTACGCCGCCTCCTTTCTTTGTTATGATTATGAAAAGTATTTAATCCTGGTTTCCATATGCTCGCAGGCGATTGCGGATCAAAGTTACCAAACGATCGCAGAGTGTTGTCATATAATTGCAAACCATTGCATCGAAAACAGCGTAAAGTTTTACCACGCATGTAGGTCATACCGATATCATTGCAGAAAACTGATGTGTTTCCATGTGATCGCAGACGATGGCAGAACGTTTTACAGAGACCGAGCTAACCTCCGGCTTAATAAAGAATAAATATGGCGAATTTGTTGTTTTGTGATTTGCGCCGGAGGGGAAGAGAAAGGAGAATTAGAACCGGAATTAAGTGAGAAATGGACGACTTCACAGACGAAGAGCTGCGTGTTCATTGTTAAAGGTGATATAAGTCGCAACCAGCTCGACGGAATCACTTCTTATCGCCACTCCACCAAGTTGTGATTTCTTCTGCTCCTTTGTGAGCTCTTGGAACTCCTTTTTTGCCTGAGAATGTAATACGTTTTTCCATTTCTTGCGGACACCGGCTGTCGTCCTCATTGCGACTCCAATAGGATTTACGGTATCCGCGATTTTTTCCACACTATATTTTTTCCTGGTTCGTGACGCTGTTGGTCAGCTTACTTTGCAGTTGTAAAAATGAATATGTAAAAATATGATATATTTAAACTGCGGATTGAAGAATTAATGGAGATGTGAATGATCATCTTCAAAAGGTTTTCTCGACCTTGCCCGTCAAAAGGGAAGTTTCCTAAACTATGCTTTGACAATCTTTACATCATGTTAAATTATTTATTTTTCTTACTCTCCCCCACTCCCTTTCGTTTCATTTATATTCTCTCCGTAAGTAAGATTAATACCAAGGATAAAAACATTCATCCACAGACAATACAATTACAACATGGATAATGTAGTTTGTCGTAGATAACATACCGTAATAGCTCTATCAAGTTCGCGGGGGGCTTATTAGAGAGGGGGCTTATTTCAAATCTTAAACACGCCATTTTCGTCTTAAAATAGTTTCTGTACAAAACTCAAACAACTGCAGTGAAACTTTACTGTTTAATACAAATCCGCAAACCGTATTATGTGTTTGAGTGTATATTGTTTAAAAACAAACCAAATGGGCCGCATGAAGTGGGTTTAGTAAGAGGGAATAGGAGGGATAATACTAATTACAAAATCTCTGATGTCCTAAAGGGGGGGGGGACGTATTATAATAACCGACTTCCAAACGGGAGAAGTATTAGAGAGGGGGTTAATAGAGACGGGGGGGGGGGGGGTTAATAGAGCTTTCACGCTAAGAGAAAACACTACGTTAATAAATATAAACTGCATACAGACTAACTAACTAAATAGATAAGTGAAGGTAAGGTGCTTTTAATTGTTAAGGCGCATTTGACAAAGGGAGCGCACGTGAACACCCATTAAAGGAGAATTTAACAAATCGAATGCGGTTTATCGTCCTCATTGCGGTATTCGCGATTTTTTCCACACTTTATTTATATTCTGGTTCGTGACGCTGTTGGTCAGCTTACTTTGCATTTGTAAAAATGAATGTGTAAAAATATGATATATTTGAACTGTGGATTGAAGAATTAATGGAGATGTGAATGATCATCTTCAAAAGGTTTTCTCGACCTTGCCCCTCAAAAGGGCAATTCAGGTGCGTTACATTTTTTTCGATTTGTGGGAGATCATTGTAGTGCTCTCAACTTGCTCACCACGGCAACAAGAGTATTATGAATTTCTAATCTAGGATTAGCTTCGTCTAACACAAAGTTAACTAAGTGGCTCATTAACCACCCTTTGAGCAACGCTATTTTAACCATCTCCAAGAGTTAACACCGAAATCTGCGGTTAAGAAATTTAACCTTCGGTTAGGCCTAACCTGAGGGGCTCAGAGCCACTTAAAATTATCGAAAAATTAAGGTGGCTGTGGACCCAATTGACTTTATTGACTTTCTTGACTTCTTTTATTCATACATAAAAAAGGCCTTTGTAGCCCGCAGTTAGTACAGCTATTCTAGGCGGGCGTACTATAGATTATTTCAAAACTTTACCGAAAGATGAATGTTCATATGCTGATAGCGATTCAACATTGAATAAACGGGGTTTAGCCGACTCGCTTTTGAGTTACAGGCACTTAAAAGCCAAAATTAAGAGTGAATCTAAGAGGTCGTGCTGTTGCTATGGTAACCTTATATGTAAAAACAATGATCGCAACTAAATTTTTTGATAGCATCTGCAAGGAAACAAACGAAAAATCGCGGGAGTACCGACCCATCACAGAGATGGTGTTGAAAAATAAGAAGACTATTTTGAACCGACTTAACTTGTCTGTTTTCCTTGGAAAGTTGAGTTAACAAACCTATTCACTCTTATCTAGCGATACTCCCATCCATACATAATTCCTCGTGTAGATGGAACTGGCTCATGATCGAATTAAAATGACTGCGTTTTTTCTTTCAGCAAAGAACTGATGAACAAGGCTTGTTCCCTGCCATGTGGACACAGCGCATGCAAAGAATGCCTAGCAAAGATGGTACAAATAGATCAGCAAGCAGTGGCAAAAACCTGTCCTGTCTGCAAGACAACCTTTGCTGGACAACAGTTTAATACAAGTGTTATTGTAAACGGGCTCATCAGCAAGATCGCAATAGTTTGCACCAACAATGGCTGTGGTTGGACAGGAGAACAAAGACAAAAAGAAGAGCACTACGACAAGTGTCCGTTTCTCCTCGTGGATTGTCCAAATGGCTGCCCTTCCACCCACCTCAGGGGTCGAATAGCCCAACACCTTTCAAAATGTCCTAACAAGAAGGTCGAATGCAAGTTTTGTAAGAAAGAAATTAGAAGAGTTTGGCTGGACGCCCACGAAAGGGACTGCACGGAAACTCCTCGAGCTTGCCCGTTAGGTTGTGGTGAGAACTTACCAAGGTTAGTATTGAATTGATATGTTATGGTGGAGAAAGCTTAAATAAGACTTCGACTAGCAGGCGTGCATGTGAACGTCTGTAAAGTTACCATGTTGTCTAATATCAGTGCTTATGTTTTCCTCTTTAAATTAATAATCTTCTTAGTGAATAAACAGATTGATAGAATCATATATTTCTTGCGGGGAAAGCGCAAAGTTTTAAGAGGTGTGAGAAGATGGGTAACGGTACGCACGTCTACATAACACAGTGAATGTTGCGAACGATCGACATTAGTCAGACAGTAATAAGATGGAGAAGAAAGCACATGGAGAAAAAGAAAAAAACATGGTCGCACTTTTTTTCTCATAAACTTAACAATCTGTGATAGGTCATGGAAAACGTAAAATACAAGAATAAGACAGTTAATTTCATTTGGAAGCCGGCGCCCTTAAAAAAGAAGATATCATGTTGTTTTTCAGATCTCACGTGCATTTGCACCTGTTTCAGTGTCCCAATAAGGCAATAAAATGTACAGTAACAGGATGTAACAACTTCTTCATAAGGGGAAAACAGTTCATTCACGACATAACCCACGCGGAAACGCACCAGGAGCTACTTAAGACCGAGATGGAAAAGCTTCGTTGTGCCATTTATGACAAGGTATGCACCCTGCATGAGTTATCATAAGGCCGGCTATTAGAGCTCAAGCAAAAAAAGATGTTTTAATTATTTGTTTTGTTCATGAATAGTTCGTTTTGCCCATAGATAACATCAGCCCGGAGGAGGGGGATACTCCCAGAAAAATTGGGTGGGGTGTGCGGTCCGCTTCCTGAAACCCTTACCCTATTTCAGACCAAAATCTGCGATTTTCCCTACCCCATTTCAGACCTGACCACAAATTTGATACCCTATTTCAGACCTATTTCATTTACACAGTTGGTGTAAACATAATTAAAAGACAAAAAGAAGGGCTTTTGTTGATGGTCTTATCGGCTATAGATGAAGAAGTAGCTTCTTCTAAAAAACATACCGAATTCAAGACAAGAGTGCGCAGACCATACCCTATTTCAGACCAAAATGGTCAAAATTGATACCCTATTTCAGACCAGAACGACTAAAAAAACATACTCTTTTGGGCCGCACATACCTACATAGCTCATATAAGGCAGTACCCCCTCCCTAAAACACCGGGAACATCAGCAATATCTAAGTGTGTAATAGTCTTAGTTCAATCCTTTTTTTTTTTTGTATTTTTAAACCTCGCAAAAAGAAAGCAATTAACTAAAAGTTCGAATAACGCGCCGTTAGTTAGTTGTTCTGCCTAACTTTTAAGAAACGAACTTGATAAGATTGTACCAAATCATGTTAATAGACAAGGTAAGCGTAAGTTGCATACATCCCTGGAAAAAAACAAACTCCTAAATAGCTTTAAAGAAAATGTAAATACAAGGCTGATTAGAGGCAGCTGATATTAATACTTTTTTATTGCAATTTAAGGTTACACAGTATTCCCACATTTCCCTGCCTCCTTTCTAGATAGATCATAAAGAAAGACGGATATAACTGCAAGTGGCATTTAACTTTGAGTAAAACTTCATTAACCTCTTGTTCCTATGCTTCTAGTCTAATAGCATAACGACAAGAAGGCTGGTGTCAACAATCAGGTGCTTCCGCTGGCGTGTGAAAGCCTTAGATTGCCAGGACAAGGAAAAGGTATCAAGCCCATTGTTTGGTTTCGACCGAAAACAGTTCCAAATTCTGTGATCGAGAAGTGACAGCCATCTTTACCTCGCCAAGGTGTCGGGGTCGTCGGCCGTAACTCTCAAAGCAAGGTGAGGCAGTTCATTGTTCAGCACATAATTAACTTTAATTATACTGTTTTAACAATTGATTTGTGTCTACATCTTTTTTTGCGGGCATGCCATAGCCATCCACGAAATTAACTGAGTACAGTAGGCGGCAATAAAATTGACCATGCAGTGTCATAACCAATATTAGCAGAATACCAGTAGTAACCGTTTCACAGAGGATGATATCACTAAATAAAATTAATAAAATACTGTCAAATTAATAAATTACTGTAAAAAATTCACACCCTTCTTTCTATAGTCTAATTTTAATGTTATTATTACACTTCAGATTCATTGTGATGAAGAAAGGCAAACCTGTGTCAGTTTTTTCTTGTGCCGCTGCCACCATCAAAAAAGGGGAGAAAGTGGGGAGAAAGGTTGACTTGGTCACAACTGGTCAAAATTGGGAATCAATTATTAATTATTAATTATTTATTAATTATATCTTAATATACATATTTAAACAATAGGACAAAAGATAAAAGGTAACCGATTTTAGATAGAGCCATGCTCATAGCCAGCCTTCAAGGGGTCTTCAGTGAATAGCAGCAAAAGAATGGAACGCATAATATAAACGAAGTCAAAACTGGGTGTACTTCAAATAAACCGCTGCCTTGGTGGCCTCAACACTGGTTATGGGCATGTACTCCAAGCTCAGTGTTATAGGTAATACGGACAGAGATTTTTCTGAGAATGGCATTTTTTACGCAGTTATCATGCTCATGCACTTTGAATAACATCATTGGAATGTCATTTTATGTCTTTGAAAAAAACATTAACATCAATAACACTGTCGTTTACATTTTTTTGAAGTCATTACTGGCAGGCACATGACCGTCCATAATGACTTTAAAAAAATGTAAACGACAGTGTTATTGATGTTAATGTTTTTTCCGAAGACATAATAGACTTTACGATAAATAAAATGACATTCCAATGATTTTATTGAAGGTGCATGAGCATGATAGCTGAGCAAATGAACAAACGGGTAAATGAAAATTTGTCCGTGAAAATGTTCTTCCGAAGATGTTATCGAATTCCAGTAAATTAACTGAATAAATTTCTATTTTCTGTTAATGAAGGGCAAAAGGTGTAGTAATGAAAGACGCTATTTTATGCTGTTGCCTGCTTGGTATGTGAAAACCAACCTTTAAGCAGCTACACCCATATCACCGAGACCATCTCAGTCACGGCATTCGTTCCGCATTCGTTTTGCTTGAGGCAGTTAATATCAGGCATATTAAGGCATTGTTAGCCGCAATGTTTAACTTGGATCTGTTAAGAAGGGAAGTTGAGGCACAATTATTCTAAAACATGACCAGCAACAGTTTTGTGGTTGGCTAATAATATTAAACACTTATGACCTTCGAATTTCAAAACAAGTTGCGACCAGAAGTAAACCGTGTTAACGGTCAAAATTTTCTCACTAAAATGGTCGCGTCAGTTTCATTTGTTCGTTAATTAGGAATAAGCCAGACGAAGAAGGACTTTGGGTTTTGGTAGTGCTGTAGTAGTAGTCTTTATTTCACTGATAAAATACATATCAAGTGTTACATGGATTATATATAACTATTAAATACTTAAAAATGCGCCAAATATGCATTAATTACCAATAGCTAAATTGTAATTAAAACTAAGTCTGTTAATAAAAGAATTCTTAAAACGCTCAGTATTACAAATTGGAAATGTAGGCTTGACTTGTCTAAGCTTAAGGGTAGCAGGGTTAATCCTAGGAAGGGAGTGATGTAAAGGATGACGTTCCCACTCGCTTAATATCTTAAAAATACCTTTATCGGACTTTTCTAAGCAATTAATAATGGAAACAGGAGTGGACGTGTATCTTCGTTTATGACAACGATCAAGGAAACATTGTATGGTATTAAGTTCTGGTGGAGATGAACCATATACAGATATTCCATACATAAGCTTAGGCAAAACTAGAGTGCTGAATAATTTATCCAACTCGGCCTGACAATCAGCCCTTCCTTCCTTAGAGTTCTCAGAATATATAGACATTTATTAGCTGCGGCCAGCTTATTCTTGACATGAACAGAGAACCTACAATTTTCCTGAAATGTACCCCTAAAATACATAGTTCTGGATGTTGCGGGATATTCTTTACTGTCTCTAGTACATTATTGTAGCCTTTCTTTCGAAAAACCATTTCTTTACATTTAGAGAAATTACATTTCATGCAATTATTGATTGACCATTCTGTAAAGTTGTTCACTACATGAATTGCAGTATTACTTTCACCATCCTTCCAAACAGGAATAATTAGAGTGGAATCATCTGCATACTTGAACAACGAAGAGTTAGACTCTGGATCTGTTTGCAGATCATTTATGAATATATTAAATAAATAGGGGACACTAACACTTCCTTGCGTGGTGCCTTTGTTCACGCTGATCCAATCACAAGCAATGCTATTGCAGACAACCCGTTGTCTCCTATCAGTGAGAAAACTTAAGTACCAATTAAAAATATATGGATTAAGCGGCAGGAGTTTAAGTTTGGAAAATAACAGATCGTGTTTAACAGTGTCAAAGGCCTTGCTGAAATCCATCGCAAACACCCTTACCGCATTGCATCCCTTGTGATCCAAAGACTTAAGAATTTCATGTTGCATTGTTAACAGAGCGCCAGTACAGCTGCCACCTTCTCTATAAGCAAACCGTGTGGGACTCAAGCTACTCTCGACAATGTTCTTAACGTAGGACTTATAAACAACCTTTTCGAATGCTCTAGCAATAACCGGGGTTATGTTTATTCCTCTAAAGTCCCCATTTTCCTTAGGAGTTTCAACCTTGGGAAGAGGGGTTATGTTGGCACTCTTCCACGAACTCGGCCATGCATGGGTTTCAAGGGACAGGTTCCATATTTTAGTTACCACAGGAGTAAGAATTTCAGCATGGTCCTTCCATATCCAGAAAGGGATCTGATCTGGACTGGTGGCTGTCTTCTTTAAACCTAAGAGTGATCTCCATACCTGCATCTCGCCTACGCGTGGTATTTCAGCATCAGATGGAACCGGTATGGGCTCTGGTTTATGATAATTGTTATCAGTGCACAATTGACCGAAAAATTAATTTCCGCTTCGCTTAGTGTGCAACGAGAGGAAGCTTTGTAGCTGCAGATGGCATTTGTTATTTTCCACCACTCTCGACCTCCGATACCATTAGAAGAATTTAAATGAACTCTATTATCCATGATGGCTTTAGAAATTCGCTTCAATAGATCTTTTTGAGAACCTGTTCCTTTGGCCTTGATCTTCAACAAATATTTAATAAGTGGACTCATCCAAAAAGGATCGCGTGACGACATTTTTACTGTTCTTAAAGGCATACAAGCATTCATAAGTTCCAGAATTTTTGTCTCGAGGCTTGTCACAGCGTCCTCGATATTGTTGGCCAGTATAAAACCCCAATCCACTTGCTCAAGTTCAGAATAAAGATTGGCCTTGCGATGTTCCCTGCAATCCCTAAGTTGAACTTTATATCGAAGTGGTTTAAGTTTTATGCCAGGTGGTAATATCACTCCCTTATGATCGGTCTTCGTCAGCATTTGAATAGGATAGCAAAGATTGAACAGGCCTGGATTATTGATGAAACAGTTATCGAGGCACGACTCTCCTCTTGTGGGAAAGCTTACCAAAGGACGCCAGCCAGAAAGCGATTCGAAACGGGTAATGTCCATTTGATTGAGATCTCCTCCACAGATGAACAAACCGTCCGGAAAACTTTCCAAGAAGGAGTCCGCCAAGTCAATTATACAACTCATCAGACTCGTTTCTTGATAACTATGTAGCGGTGGGTGATAAACTCCACAAATTAGCATATTTTGTCCCTTAGGCAGGCAAGTGGTAATAGCAATCAGTTCAAACTCTTCCGATCTATATACATCGATAACATTAATATTGTTTCTGATGTAAATGGCAATTCCCCCATTTTTACGCATATCCCTTCCACTCCAGTTCCTGTCTCGGCGGTATAGAGCATAATTTGACATGGCGATAACCGCGTCAGGAACATCGAGTCTTAAATGAGTTTCAGAAACCACACATATGTCAACATCATTCGTATGCAAAACCATTTCAAGGGCTATGGAGGATCTGATGCAATTTTTGGTCTTAAGAAGGCTGCAGATATTAATAAACAAAAATTTAGGAACAGCGTACCTTTCATCCGTTTGCTGATTAAGACTGGCATATCTTGTAACTGGAATCAATACACGATCTTGACCATTCGGCGCTCTGTTGCGTCTTTGTACGTTAAAGCGGCTGGTAATAACAACAGGGATATTTTGTTTAGAGGTTCTAAGCCCAGCCCTTTTACCGCGATAATGTAGTAATTGATGTTCCTTTAAATCCTTCAGTACTTGGCGGTCGATCAAAACGATGTTGTTTCCGAAGGGATAAGAGAGTACTCCTCGCGTAAGAGATATGCTTCGCGGAACCGAAACATGAACCCTGTTGTCTGCCGTTATTAACAGCACATTTCGGCAAATGTTTCTCACTCTTCCTGTCATCTTCCGGCCCAGGATTAGTAGAGATATCCTTGAAAATTGTAATGTCAAGCACAGGTTCCAAGTCTGGAGCACTGAGTAGGATATAACCATGTTTATGTAGGACAAAAATTCCACGACGCAACCGTGCTACCTGTTGCCTCGTGTGCTTGATCCAACATGCCGTTTTCAACTGCAAACTTTCCCTAAATCCAAGCCTTCTTGCGAATTTGCCTTTCCTTGGCGATCCAAGAGCGTAAGCAGAATGATAATCACCAGAGGCAGGCTTAAAATAACTAATAAAAATTGAAATAATTATAAAAATGTACGGAGCTAATTTAAGTTTGGCCGCCATGTTCCGGCGCCGGCGCACGTGTGATGGGGTATTCTATTTTTAAATAATTAATCTAATGAAGTTAAGAAAATCTGACGCACAAATAGAATCTCGGGGGTGGAGGCAAAGAAATTGGACCTTAATTATTCATTATTCTTGGGTTTTTTTTCGAACTATTCATTATTCTTTTTAATCTTTTGTGTGTTTTTCATTATCGTTATTTCCTCAACGCTTACGAAGGATTTTTCCTCCTTCAATTCCAATTCAGATTTAAGTGTAATACATTAGGAACTGGAACGTGGAACTTCCATACTGCGTTTGTGCAACAGCGTTTTCACAAGAAGTTTTATTTTAGGATAAACATTTCCCGAGAATTGGCATCGGATAGCCAACCACAAGCGATTGCGTAATGAATAAATTGTTAATACGTTCGAAACTATGTTCTAAAAATATTTCAGTAATTATACTTAAAGTAATAGAGGACGTTAATCGGAGCGGGGGCAAGGGGGGGGGGGTCTTGTCACGAAGTCACGACAGTAAGTTTTCGATTTCACGAATCACGAAACTTCACTAAGATCACGGAAAAAATCTGATCACAATGCAGTGAAATTCAGCTACGAACCCAACTTACACATTCACGATTTATTTCTTATCTATTCACGATTCACAGCCAAGAACTTTTCACGACTCACGGAATACACTTCAATCACGATTCACGGAACAGTTTTCTATCAAATCACGATTCACAGAGCACAAAAAAACCGGATCACGGCGTCACGAAAATACCCTTGCCCCCTTCTGATTGGAAACAATTATTTTCGTGGGAAAAGCTTATCTAAGAATAGACCCTCTTGTAAAAACGCCGTTGCACTGCCATATATTCCTGAGGTATATATGGCAGTTGCACGCTACGGGTAATGGGCTCCTGTCATAATGTAGTACTGCCACATTTTTCTAAGAAATCTTCTCAGTTCTTTTTTTTTTCAAACTGCACTGATATTTATTCAAAAAATCAGGTGTTTTACTCTTCGGTGCTATGGCTATTGCTATCACGATATCCCTTCCACTTTAGCACGTAGCCTCTTCCGCCGGCCACTCCATTGCATGTAGCACGTACCTTGCACTAGTTATTGTTGAGTGATCAATACAAACATAACCTAAATTATGTTGGGAAAAGCATAAAACAGCCAAAGCATGATACATATCAATATAACGCTTTCGTGGGACAAATTATGACATTGTAAATGAGAAAGAAACGACTTGTCTCTAAAAGCGCAGTGCCCGTGGTTGACCGTGGTTGTGTTCACAAGTTTGTAGCTAGAGTTCCCAACTGTCTCTGATTTGTGTGCGGGGCTGAACATCTGCCAGCCTGCAGAACAGGCGATATTTTTTTGCGAATGGAGGCTCCAGCGATGAGTGCGCGGAACGCTCGGCTAAATAAGCGCCTTTTATGCAGGCTGTGGTGAGTTATGTTGTTTTTCGTGTGAAAATAGTAATATTATAAGTCTTTTTATTTCTCCGTTTGCGGAAAGTGAAAATTGATAAGTTTCGTTGCAAAATGGTCGCGGTTACAGTTTTTGTTGTCGTCAGGTTCAATCAAAGAATAAGTTTTGTTGTTGACCTTATAAAAATGCCGTTGCACTGCATATATTCCTGAGGTATATATGGCAGTTGCACGCTACGGGTGATGGGCTCCTGTCATAATGTAGTACTGTCACATTTTTCTGAGAAATGTTCTCAATTATTGTCTTTTTTTTTCAAACTTCACTGATATTTATTCAGAAAATCAGGTGTTTTACTTTTCCGTGCTATGGCAATTGCTATCACAATATCCCTTCAACTTTAGCACGTAGCCTCTTCCGCAGGCCACTTTATTGCATGTAGCACGTACCTTGCACTAGTTATTGTTGAGTGATCAATACAAACATAACCTAAATCATGTTGGAAAAAGCTCAAAACAGCCAAAGCATGATACATATCAATATAACGCTTTCGTGGGACAAAGTATGACATTGTAAATAAAAAAGAAACAACTTGTCTCCAAAAGCGCAGTACCCATGGTTGTGTTCACAAGTTTGTATCTAGAGTTCCCATCTGTCTCAAAAAGTTAATAGTTAAGAGTTAAGTCAAGTTAAGATCTCATAATTACTGCACCAAAATACTTGGCCTAGTCCGTTACAGTGGAACCTCGATTTAACGAGCCTCTATATGACAAAGTCCTCTATATAACGGATTTCAATGAGCTCGTTAATACAGGGCCCGCGGGGCAGTTTTTAAAGTGGGGGGCGCTCCCGCGTTCTAAAGTGAGGGGAGGAGACTAACTTTAAAACTGTAATTCCGTTTAATTCATAGGCTTTGTCCAGCGGTTACGTATAGGCTCAAAAAATCGAGTGATATCCTTTTCTACACTTTTCAACTCAATTCAAGCATTTAGAGAAAGGGGTTAGTGACAAAATAAATGTTGTAATCACACTTTACGTAATCTGTAACCGAAGGTAGGGTAATCATAATCCCACATCCCACATCCCACATCCCACAAGCTTTACGTTTTCACTGCTAGTTTTATGGATATGTGGGTACTTGAGCCTGAGCATTAGCTATGCCATGCTGATGAGGCCTAACAAGGCCGAAACAGCTGTCCATGGCTGCTAATGCTTGGGCTCAATCTTTGCTTTGGTAGATTTAAGGGGTAATGCCCGCTACCATGTGGCCTTAGTGCCTTTAGAGTAGCTTCAGCTTACCAAATCACATTAATTTGTGAGGTATATCCTTGTCACTCCAGCCACATCCCACAAGCTTTACGTTTTCACTGCTTGCTTTAGGGTAATCATAACTTTGGTTCATTTATTAGTTTACCGTCGCGGAATCGGCCGGATTCTCTGAACGTACCGTAATTCCTTTTTTGAGTCGTTGCGATCAACAATTCACTTGTCACGTCAGCAAAGCAAAGTTTGTATGTTCTGTCTTTGTGAGTGTTTACAACTGTAAGAGTCTTTTCTTTGAGCGGTTCTCGAGTAACTCTTCAAAAGTTACTTTCACAGACAACAAAGAAAACTTTAAAACATGCCTTAAAATTTACCTTAAGAAAATGGCGGAACACATACTCTAAGAAGTTAACTATGCGGACAGACAAAATAGCTCTAACACAGAAATAGAGAACGCACAACTTCTACCCTTTGTGACGCAATTTCACCCATCGTTACCGTGTTTGAGAAACATACTAATGGAGGAATGGCATTTACTACAAGAACAACCGTTACTCAGAGAGATATTCAAGTAACCTCCCTTAATTTATTATAGAAAAGGAACATCGCTTAAAGATATGCTTGTTTTACACAATGGGCACACAGCTGGAGTCAAGTTGGTCTGTCAACCCCATTTTAATCACCAACAGAAGACTACAACGATGTGTATGAATTGAAAATATAGTTTTTTTAAACTTTAATCCATCAGACAGGATCGAAAGGAACCAATCATAAATTTGGATGTTTTCCCGCAAGGTCCGCCACCTTTAGCCAAGCACTATTATCTCTTGAAAGTACTTTTCTTGGAGATGTCTTTTACTTAAGTTATTACTTTTTCCACAAAAAGTGGGGGGTGGCCTACCCAGCCCCCCGGCCCCTCCCCCGGCGCGGTCCCTGTAATACGTACACGGCATACAGTGGTATACTATGAATTTCTGTCATCCCGGCAGTCTTCAGAGAAAATCAACTTGTCGCCAGTGTAACTATCGTCAGTCCACATGACACTGTCAGTAAACACCAATTCTTTTCTATATTTGTCCTCGACGAGGGGATTCTTCAAAAGCGGGAAAAGGGAAAAACCCACTGTACTGTTTTGCAGATCAGGCAATCACTCCCTCAGCCTTGAAGTAAACTTCACGCTGCAGTATAGATCGATCAAGGGGCAGCTCTGAGTCTTGCTGTTGTGGAGCATTTTGGCGCTCCATCAAAGCGCTAGTTGCAACACTGGAAGCATGCTCACGTTCATCATCATTGAACATAGCCTAAACCGGCCGTTAGTGCACCCTCAGAGACCAGAGGCTCACGTTAGCTAAGTTATACGGAAGATGGCTAGTGTCCTCTTTGCTTTTGTCCCTGACAGAATGTTGTCGGATACTTCTCCCTAGAGAGGTTGCAAAGTCCCTCATCTCTATTGTTTCAAAAACGGTCATTGTCACTATTCCATCTTCAACCAACGATACAGGTGGCTTGGGTGGAAGAGGGGCAAGTGAAGTAACGGAAATGATCTCGATACATCCTCTTCTCAAGCTCCTTACACAAGAGGCGCATAGAATGCCTTCATATGTTCCCGTGAAAGAGAAGAGTGTAAATGATGCATATGAAAAAATTCATATATGAACTGCGGAAATGAAATCAAATGAAGAATGATACTCCCGTTGAAGTTCTGAATTTTTTCAGGCTTCTTTACGCAATTGCATAAATTGTACTAAGAACTGCGAGGATCATTCGTCATTTGAGTTCTTTTCTTTGTTGTATTTTAGGTGTAACCGTTTTGGAGAATTGCTAATCAAGAACTGCTTCTCAAGAGCCTCTTTCAAGAATTGCTTTCCATCACCGCAACAACCTCTACGTTCATTAAAGTGCGTTAAAAGCCATGCTGGAGTGTTTTTCTCTTCTGTGTGGAAGTTACAGTAGCGTTATGATTTTATTTTAAATATATTGTGTTACTCGACCTATATTTTCTTTTTTTTTTTTTTGTGTGTGTGTGTGTGTGTGTGTGTGTGTGCTTGTATCATAGCAACAAAGAGGCGCATTGGATCCATGGTAATACGAACAACCAAACTTGGTTCATTGAATTAATAAAATTTGCTAACTGCTGGACAAAGCTTATGAATCAAACTGAGTTAGATGCGTTTGAACCATTTTCATAGTCAAACCTCCATTTAAAAGGTGAGGGCACCCTCAAACTTTAAAAACTACAACGTGGGCCAGTTATTGGGAAAGGGATGGCGGAGCGCAATGCGGCAGGCGTCACTGAAAGGGTGAAACCCAAACGTATTGATATTTAAAGCTCTATCAAACACCAGTGTTGGACTTGCATAACACGCTTTTTTGTCTATACGGAGCTGTCCCTGTGAGCCGGGGGAAGGAAACTGAATATTTTTTCTCTGTCAGGCCTGGTATGCATATAGTAATATTATCGTCAGTTATATTAAACGGAACAATAATGAGATAACACTGAAAACGCTGGGATTCAAACAGGGTATTTTCCCTTAAAACGCACTATGTGGCGGGCATGAAAATTTTCTGGAGAAATGATCATAAATTTCGTATCTTTAATATTAGAGAGAACCCTTTAATTTCATTTTGTTTCCTGAAATCGCTGAACTGATTAACTTTCGGAAAAACTTCCCGAGATCTCAAATAAGCGTGAAGAATTTCCACTATGGCATTTTCCGACGTAATCTCACTGGAGAGGCGGGTGGATTTTTTTATGTCCTTGGGGTAGCAAACAAAGGAGCGGACTGGCAGAATATCAACCCAAGGTTCTGACGCAGCAAGGACTTTCATTGAACGGATTCATGGCAACCTCTCTTGACTACAAAATATTGTCTCAGTGTTAGGATGTCTGTTTCAGTTACGGTAATGGTAGATAATTCCTTTACCTAAGACTACGCCACGCCCACTCAACTAAAACATGGCACAATTGACCTGCTTCCAACGTGATTCGTGACTTCATAGCTCAGTTGGTTAGAGCATCGCACCGGTATCGCGCGGTCAGGGGCCCAAACCCCGTTGAAATCCTGAATTTTTTAACCTGCGCACTCAACTGGATCTACGATATAGATGTAAATTCCTGCGCTAAGGCGTATCTGCTCTCAGACTAACGAAACTTCTTGTAAAAGCGAAACGCAAAAACAAAAGAAACTTAGATGGGGGGAGTTCATTTTGCCCGAATGGTCTGTTTGTTTGTTTTTTCATTATTATATTTGCGTTCGCAGAGCGCAGTTCTAATCCAGACTGAATCGAGATTTTTGGACAATGGTTGAATGGTTGGATGGTTGGGTCTTGACAAGAGCTGCCCCTGCAATCTGCAAGCAATCTGCGGGGGCGAACAAGAATGACATCATCGCCAAGCCAACTGAAAAGCTTTCAAAATGGCGGCCGTCGGCGAGGAAGACGAAAGTGATGTCTAAATGTCTTAAATGAGCTGCTACAGCCTCGAAATGGCGAAAGTAAAAATGGCGGCGATACAACTACAATGAGTGGAAAATTCATCAAGTAAAAGCGGAATTGAATCGCCGAAATGTTTCGAAAACAAGACCTGTTTGATCGAGTTGTTGAACACGATGAAATTGGGGTTCTGCCAGAGACGGGTTTACCTAAAATATAGAATCCCGAATCCGGAATCCGGAATCCGGAATCCGGAATCCGGAATGCGGAATCCGGAATACGAAATATGAAATCCGGAATACGGAATGTACAGAAGTTTGGTAAAAAATTTTGACAAAGGTTGAAGTCACTTGGGTAATAATATGGTCAACAAATTATATGATGACTTAGCCTGAGTTTTGCAGCCATCAAGCAATCAAGCAATCAATCAATCTAGGGCAGCATTTTAATACTTTGGTTTTGCTTTTAATAAACCGCCTGATTCCTTTAAAGCACACAGCTTTCAATCACACTTCAACGATACTTATCAATGTTTTGTGCATTTTGAACATTTTAAATTAAAATCATTTTAATTAAAAGCACCTTTTCTTATTCTTTTTGTCGATGAATAGTGTTAGGCCTGTCCACAAGTTGACGGCAACTTTTTGAACAACTTTCGATTTTCGATCAACCTTTTTTGATTTCGAGCAACTTTTTTTCCGTTTTCAATGTTTTGTTATTGATTTCAGCTAGATCTTTATAAAACAAGAGCTATTTTAAACGCTTCGTGACCAAAAAGCAGAGAAAAATCACTTTGCATATCTTGACTTAATTGCGCGTGGGAACGCTTACGCCTGATTGGTCATTGTCTGTTGCTCCATGCTGGAATGTTTGGGAACTGTATCGGCGCGTACATTTCAGGTTGTCGAGTTGCCGTCGATAAAACGTGGAACATGGGACATTCTGGAACATCCCGGTACATTCAGGAACATCTCCAAAAGACGAAGAAAGATCACTTTAAAAAAAAAAAACTTTTAAATATACAGAAAAAAAGAAACTAACACGAAATAAATATAATCCGAGAGATTAATTGGAGAAAAAAATAAGACAAAAAGACAAATATTTATTCCAAAAACAACAAAAAAAGACGTTTATAAATGCCCCACCTGGAAATGATAGCTATGGGGGCTGGGTGAGGATTGTTTTAGTGCTTTCATTTGGTTACAACATTTTCACCCTCATACAGTTGTACCGTCTTCTGTCATTGCTCTTTTTTTCGAAAAAACCTAAGTCAGTATGGTGCCCAATATACCTTGAAACTTTTATATAGGAACCTTGAGCACGCAAAATCCGCTGCTCTCCACTTCTGATTGGTTAAGGATATCTACAACAACTGAGGACTTGGTCAGGCCTACTTTTACAGTAGGCGATAAACGTGGTTAATCTGCTCCAAGAAAGATTTTCTTCTCAATAGCAATGCTTCTCACTCCGTTTTTGCAGCGATGGCTGCACTGCATGGGCCTGTTTGTTTCTTAAGGTTAAACTAGTGTAAAATCTCGCGGATCAGCTCTTTAAGTTGCATTTAATGATCCTGCATACGGTCTTTCTTAATAGTTATCCTTATATCCCTCCACATCGACTCAACTGGAAAGAACAAACCAAGTCCCAGACTAAGACTTCACTCCTGTCACCTACCTCCTCCTGTAAGACATCTATCGTCTTCATGGTCAGTGCTTATAGCTTAAGATCTTTGATTGCACCTGTCCTTTCTATTCCGAGAGAGTCGGGAACTTTTCAGCACTCGGCAGCAACTACTTTTAATAAGCTCCCTGTAGCTATTAGAAACATAACTGAGTATAACTCCTTTTGTCGTAGTGTGAAGAGACATTTTTTATTTTTATTTATTATTATTATTATTATTATTATTATTATTATTATTATTATTATTATTATTATTATTCGGTTCTTTTAACCCTCTTATTAATTATTAATTCCAGTTCTAGATTCCGGATTCCGGATTCCAGATTCTGGATTCTGGATTCCGGATTCCGAATTCCGGATTCCGGATTCCGGATTCCGGATTCCGGATTCCGGATTCCGGATTCTATGTTTTAGGTAAACCCGCCAGAGACCTCTGCTAGCAGGGAAGGTTCTTTGTGGCGACGATTGGCGATTGAAGTGGATGATCTGCCACCTTACCTCTCAAGAAACGACCTCGACTGAAATTTGTTATATCAGGATAAACAAATGTCTGAGAAATATTTTGTACACCTTTTTACACCACGGATCGGTCATTTCGATTTCGTCACTGAAACAAACAAATATGCCATGCTGAAGCAGGGGCCCCCAACAAGCCAAATCAACCAAAAGCTGTAGAAAGGCATTTTTAAGTACCTTATGGTGTTTGAAGTCTGTTTAAAGCGATGTTTTCATAAGCTAGAAGAAGTTCATCTGTTCGGATTTCCTAGCTGAAATTTTAATTACCCGAAAATTTTAGGGAACAAAATCTTCCTTTGAGAAAATGCAAGCTGTTCTAGGGAACTATTTTCTTTCCGAAAATGCTAGCTGACGTTTTTGACTGCCAAAAACAGCAATAACGACCCTTCCGAAAACCTTAGGGGCTATGATTTTCCCATTGCGAATCTTTTAGGCCACGTTTTAGTTACGAAAATCCGAGTGCACTCTTTAATCGACACCGAAAGTGCAAGGCAAATTACCCTCCACCGAACAGATATCTACCGAAACTTGTTGTTGGATGCCCCTGCTGAAGGAATGTCTGGGGATTACTGTCTGGATAAAGCTCAAACAATTGCCGATTTCTACAATAATTTGTTCGTTGCTGCTACAACTATTTTCATAAACTATGTTTTAATATCGTGTTAGTCAAAGTTGATATTTTTGAGGCTTTCCAAGATGCTGTCAATGTGCTGTCAGTGTTTATTTATTCTATATATTTATTTATTTATTCAACGTGCTTGTATCTGTATTTTATCTCTTCACTTATCCCATACTCACAATTATTATACTTACTCTTTAAACAGTCCTACCCGCTACCCGCCTAGATTAGCCTTAGCTATTTGCGGGTTAGCGCTGTTTTGTATTATGTTGTTCATTTTAATAAACTTGAACTTGAACTTGACTTGACTTCAAAGATCATCATGGACCACATGGCCCTCCATATGGTGGTTTTAGGGTTAACATACCAAACCTACCAATACTCGAACGCACTTTCTAATATACGATTACTACTAGTATCATGTTAAAAGCCGCGTTTTAACTCGTACTTGGATGTAAATGTCAATAGAAGCTTTCTGAATTTCTGCCTTAATGATACCTGAATATTGAAAGGCCGTTCGCCGACCTCTAGCCTCCCAAGGAGACGTTCTTTTGGCTCGTCGCGCAAACTGGAGAGGAAACATTGCGTGACGAGCCAAAATAGTGCGAGTTTGCCGTTAATAAGTAACTCATGAGCCCCACTAGCACTACCGTATATGGACTGGCGTCGATCTTGTTCAGGCAAGTGAGGAATGAAGAGTCGAGCGGCGGCTCTTCGGCCTGTACATATTCTTGTTTGCCAGAGCTATTTAAGGCTTAAAATGGCCCCGACATTATCCATGGGGATGAACAGAACTGGTTTTTAACTGTCATGATGACAGAGGGTCTGTTTTAGATGCAAATTATGATGAGTTAAGGTCAATGACGTCGAAGAAATGTAAGCTTACATGTACGTAAGTACTTATTAATTTAGATATAATTTGTAACAACTTTAGCGGGTTTTACGCCGATAAAAGCGTACATGATCATTAGAGAACTAGAGAAAAACGACTACAAACCTTTTGGACTACTAAAAATCTTTCATGCGCGAAAACACGAGCTAAGCGCTATCGTGATCGAAGACAGCGAGCGACACGGCAGTTTACACAGTCCAGTGAGTTAAATATTGACCACGCGCTGGCAATTAGATAAGCTTAAGCTTATTAAAAAGCGTAAATTTATCAAAAACAAGTTCCTCCTTAGTTTTATTTTGTACATCTTTCGTTAGTCTTGGGAAAGATTTCCGCACAGCCCCATACGTTAATTTATACATGCCTGGGCCGTAGCCAGACGAAATTATTTGGGAGTTTAATCCTAGAGGTGCCACGGGCCACTCTGAGTGGCCTCGTGTGGCATCAACACTAAAGGTCGCCACACACGGAGGGACTAGTCCCTGCGACTAGTCCCCATTACTAGTCCCGGGGACCAAGTCCTTTCATGTGAACTACCCATTTTCATTAAAAAATCTAGTCGCAGGGACCAAAATTTGGTCCCTGCGACTTGTCCCATGAATTCAAACCATGTTTGAATTCGTGGGACAAGTCGCAGGGACTTGTGTTGGAATATTTATGATAATTTATGCTGCACGGTGGACTGTTCTGATTGGTTGAGTTTACAATTAGATTTAATATATGTGCCGCCATCTTTGTTGTTCGGTTCAGGTTATTGTGCTTGCCAGCACGTGTTTACAGCAAGTAGTTCGATTAAAAGTCCTTAAAATTTATGCGTTGGATAGATTTCTTCTAACAGGTTATGGGCCCAGGACGTTAAGTTATTGCTGTAAGGATTTTAGGCTGTTTTGCCGTGGAACTTGACGGAGATGTCGTCAGAAATCGTAAAGATTGAGAAACTGAACGGGAAGAATTACCAGACATGGAAGTACAACATAAAGCTCGTCTTAATGGAGCGTGGTCTGTGGGGATTTACACAAGAAGGTCAAGAAACACCGCCTGGAGATTCTGCAACTGCGGCTGTTAGAAATGCTTTTCGCTTACGATCTGACAAAGCTTATTCGCTGATCGCTCTGAACGTGGAAAAAGATCTGCAAGTCCATATTTCTTCGGTTACCAACCCACTCGAAGCATGGAAAATTTTGCAAAAGCAGTTCGAATTTGTATCAGTCACACAGATCGTCCGAGTAACCCGTAAGTTTTACGCAGCTAGTATGAAAGAAGGCGCAGATTTCATGCAACATTTAACCCACAGGACTTCCCTTGCTGAGCAGTTACGAGTAATGAAGGAGGAAATCTCTTCGAAGAAATTTGCCACTGTCGTGTTGGGAAGTTTACCCGAGTCGTACGATAATTTCCTGACGAGCTTAAATGCCAGAAACGCCGAAGATCTCGATTGGGAGCATGTCAAAGGGCTGTTGATTGAAGAGTATATGAAGCGGGCTGAAAAGAATGAGAAGCGAGAATCCGACAATGTTTTTTTTGTCAAAAGAGGACAAAGTTTCCGCAGAGGAAGGTATCAAGCACGTGGTAGTGGTCGTGGTGCACGTTTTCAGAATTTCAGCGTCACTAAAGATTCTCAGCCTCACCGTGACGAACGTGAAAAGCACAGAGGAGTTAAATGCTTCAGATGTAACCAGGATGGACACATTGTGAAGAACTGTCCGTACAATAACCAACAGAACACTAGAAGAAGAGAAAGTTCAAATATGGCTGAACTCGAAGGAGTTGCACTAATCTCAAGCACGATGAATCGGTCGGATGAATGGTTTATTGAACGTTAAACGACAGAAGCATTCTGGAGAACTATGTTCAATACCAACAACCAAAGAACATTTACCTGGGAAACAGCACAGTAATTCACGCTCTTGGCGAAGGGAAGGTAAGACTTCCTACAGTAAACAGTTCCCAAGATGTTGTCCTTGAATTGCACAAAGTGTTGTTTGTACCAAAGTTGACCAAGAACCTACTTTCAGTACCTACAATGGCATTGATGGGAGCAGAAATTCGCTTTGACAAAGATAAATGTTTAGCACTGAAGGATGGGCAGGAATTTGTCATTGGTAGTCTATTGCGTGACAAGCTGTACACAGTCAATACCATCGAGTATGCTCAAGCTACAACAGCTGACAATGCACCATCGCTTGCAGTTTGGCATTGTAGATTAGGTCATCTAAACAACACCTATGTGAATCAGTTGAAGAGTAACGAAATGTTCAATGGCATGAACTATGATGCAGACACCCAAAGCCAAACGGAATGTGAAGCGTGTGTCCTTGGCAAAATGCAGAAAAAGCCTTTTCCTAAGCAGAGCCAACCAATAACCCCGCTTTTCTGGCGTAGATTTATAGATGACATCTTTTTTATTTGGACGGAGGGAGAGGAGAGACTCACAGAGTTAATGGGGCTTCTGAACTCGTTTCATAATACTATTAAATTCACTTTTAGCTGGTCGTTTGAGCAAGTCAACTTTTTAGATGTTAGTGTTTTGTTAAACCAGGGGGTAATTTCCACAGATTTATATCGTAAGCCTACGGACAAACACCAATATTTGTTTCATTCCTCTTGTCACCCTAATACATGTAAGAAAGGTATCCCTTATGGTCAGGCCCTTAGAATAAGACGTATATGTTCCACGGATGCTTTGTTTGATAAACGGGCTAAGGAATTGTGCAGTTACTTGGTTAAAAGGGGTTATAACAGGGAGCATGTGGAGAGGCAAATAGATCGAGCGCGTAGAATTCCCAGAGAACAAACCCTTAGGTATAAGCAGCCTGCCTCTAATAAACGTATTCCTTTTGTGGTCACATTTCATCCGGCACTCCCTTGTATTTCTAAAATATTACACAGGCTTCATCCTGTTTTGCGGTCTTCTAGGCGTTGCCAGCTGGCCTTAGAGCAGGTGCCTATGGTGGCTTTCCGGCGGCCTAAATGCCTTAAGGACATTCTGGTACATTCCGAACTTAAGACACCAGTTACTGTTAAGGGTTGTGGTAGATGATAGACGATGCAGGGTTTGTGATTTCTTGGATGAGGGTATTTGTTTCAAAAGTAGAGTTACTGGGAGAGATTTTGTGATTAATTTTAGTCTGGATTGTAATTCAGACCACGCAGTCTACCTATTGTCTTGTGCTATGTGTCAAATGCAATATGTGGGATCTACTATCAACAAATTTAGGACTAGATTTAATAACCACAAGTCTAGGATTAATGCGCACAGAGGACTATCCTCTGAGAATAAACTCAAAGACGATGTTATATACAGGCATTTCAATCAGGCAGACCATCATGGTTTGAGTAATATTAGAATACAGTTAATAGACAAGTGTTCAAGAGAGGAATATCTTAGGGATAGGGAGTCCCAGTGGGCATACCGTCTTCGATGTATTTATCCACTGGGTCTTAATAGTGATGATTTTTTCTGTAGTAGGAATCCTCGAAGGGATTTATTTTAATATCGCTCTCATTGCTTCACTTATATGTAACGCGCGCGCTTTACAGCGCGAGAGCAGCTTAAAGTCTCGTATTAGCGTCTCACATCAGCCAGCGTATATCTTGTAACGGTTTTAACCGCTTTCACATCAGTTGCCCTGATGAAGTCTTTTATAAAGACGAAATATTGGCAAAGTCGTATTCTCCAGTTCTTGGCTATTATATATATATATATATATATATATATATATATATATATATATATATACAGACAAGGTTAATTTGGGAACAGAAATCATCAACTAAGTAATTAAGTGAAAATGTGGCTCAGCCAGGAATCGAACCTGGGTCTCCAGATTACCGGTCGGATGCCTTAACCACTAGGCCACTGAACCAACCACACTGGGTTGACACATATTTTTACTGTACAACACATACACAATGTGGCCTTATTTTTATGGTAAGGTCCTAGGAGACAATTTCACACATTTTCTGCAACCAGGATCACGTCACTACTCCCGATCGATCAGCGATGCAAGGCCAAATCCCCCTGGAAATTAATTAAGTACAGTAAGATAGGGAGGGGATATATAAGCAACTGATTGCCTTAATTACTTAGGATCACCAGCCTATTCCCATTTGGATGGCGATTCATTAGCGATTTCTGAGTAATACAAACAGACAAGGTTAATTTGGGAACAGAAATCATCAACTAAGTAATTAAGTGAAAATGTGGCTCAGCCAGGAATCGAACCTGGGTCTCCAGATTACCGGTCGGATGCCTTAACCACTAGGCCACTGAACCAACCACACTGGGTTGACACATATTTTTACTGTACAACACATACACAATGTGGCCTTATTTTTATGGTAAGGTCCTAGGAGACAATTTCACACATTTTCTGCAACCAGGATCAAATCACTACTCCCCGATCGATCAGCGATGCAAGGCCAAATCCCCCTGGAAATTAATTAAGTACAGTAAGATAGGGAGGGGATATATTAGCAACTGATTGCCTTAATTACTTAGGATCACCAGCCTATTCCCATTTGGATGGCGATTCATTAGCGATTTCTGAGTAATACAAACAGACAAGGTTAATTTGGGAACAGAAATCATCAACTAAGTAAATATGTGTCAACCCAGTGTGGTTGGTTCAGTGGCCTAGTGGTTAAGGCATCCGACCGGTAATCTGGAGACCCAGGTTCGATTCCTGGCTGAGCCACATTTTCACTTAATTACTTAGTTGATGATTTCTGTTCCCAAATTAACCTTGTCTGTTTGTATTACTCAGAAATCGCTAATGAATCGCCATCCAAATGGGAATAGGCTGGTGATCCTAAGTAATTAAGGCAATCAGTTGCTAATATATCCCCTCCCTATCTTACTGTACTTAATTAATTTCCAGGGGGATTTGGCCTTGCATCGCTGATCGATCGGGGAGTAGTGACGTGATCCTGGTTGCAGAAAATGTGTGAAATTGTCTCCTAGGACCTTACCATAAAAATAAGGCCACATTGTGTATGTGTTGTACAGTAAAAATATGTGTCAACCCAGTGTGGTTGGTTCAGTGGCCTAGTGGTTAAGGCATCCGACCGGTAATCTGGAGACCCAGGTTCGATTCCTGGCTGAGCCACATTTTCACTTAATTACTTAGTTGATGATTTCTGTTCCCAAATTAACCTTGTCTGTTTGTATTACTCAGAAATCGCTAATGAATCGCCATCCAAATGGAAATAGGCTGGTGATCCTAAGTAATTAAGGCAATCAGTTGCTAATATATCCCCTCCCTATCTTACTGTACTACATATATATATATACATATATAAATCTTCACAAACACCCGCCACACATAAATGATCTTCATACGATCTTCATGAACTAATATATATAGGAAAACTATGTTTCGATTATTCCGTAGCACAGTGTGGAGTTAGAGTCTACCTTGGCATAAAGTGCTCAATGCTGTGGTAGCATAGCTAACTATACATAAGTTGAAGGATTAAACAGGACGCATCGATTCTCTGTGACTCTGAGTTTCGCGCCTAAGCGCTCGTCAGACAGAACTTTATTCAACTAAGAACATACCTTCTTATATACAAATGAGGTGAGTGGCTAATTATTTCGCTAGTGTGATGATCTGCTCTACGCGTGAAAGAATCTACGTGTAAAATAAAGATTCTATTGTTGGCGGCTTGTGAAATTTGCTAAGTAAAACTTATTCTCGTGCGGGCATTTGGAAATGAGTTCTGTTCTTTTGTTTAATAAAAACGGCTTCTTGGATCTAATTACTTAACTTAATTAGAGCCAAGAAGCCAAATGAGTTCTGTTCTTTTGTTTAATAAAGACGGCTTCTTGGCTCTAATTACTTAACTTAATTAGAGCCAAGAAGCCGTCTTTATTAAACAAAAGAACAGAACTCATTTCCAAATGCTGCCACGAGAATAAGTTTTACTTAGCAAATTTCCCAAGCCGCCAACAATAGAATCCTTATTTCACACGTAGATTATTTCACACGTAGAGCAGATCATCACACTAGCGAAATAATTAGCCACTCACATCATTTGTATATAAGAAGGTATGTTCTTAGTTGAATAAAGTTCTGTCTGACGAGCGCTTAGGCGCGAAACTCAGAGCCACAGAGAATCCAACCGTCCTCTTTAATCCTTCAACTTATATATATATATATATATATATATATATATATATATATATATATATATATATATATATATATATATATATAGTACAGTAAGGTAGGGAGGGGATATATTAGCAACTGATTGCCTTAATTACTTAGGATCACCACCCTATTCCCGTTTGGATGGCGATTCATTAGGGATTTCTGAGAAATAACAAAACCCGCCGAGATCCATTCGTTACTCGTATGCAAATAATCGGTATGAAAAGAAACCCCATTTACACTCAGCCAAAGGCGAAGTGTTTTTAGAGGCTTTATATCATTGTCAGTCTTGTATTATCTTATCTTTATATTTTAATATTCATTAAGCCACAATGCTAACAATGAGTACTGTTTACATCTGTAAAAACCAGTTTCAAATTGGATACTAACACACTTGTTGGTATAGTATCATTAAGCCCGCCGCACACGTGAGGAAACAGCTGAGCCAAATGCCTCGCGAGGCACATAGCTCAGCCGTTTCCTGTCGTGTGCGGCGAAATTTGGTGAGAAATTCGCCTCGCGAGGGCGTGAGATCCATATCAAACAAGTTTGATATTTTCTTCACTGCTTCGCGAGGCGAAAATCTCACGAAAACTTCACCGCACACGAGAGGAAACGGCTGAGCTAACTGCCTCGCGAGAAATTTTGCTCAGCTGTTTCCTCACGTGTGCGGCGGTCTTTAGGAATTTAATAGTTTTCCTCTTGTTTCCTCTACATTTTAGTAATATTGTAAGGCGCCTAGAACAGCTAGTGATATATACGCTATAGAAATAAAGTTTATTATTGCCGTTTACAAAGAGAACAACACGCTGTTAAAGAAGTAAAAATTGCGAGTTAAATCGTGTTTGTTTTGATTAGGTAACGACGCGTTTAAGTACTTTTGTCGTATCATTAAAATTAATCGTGCGTAACAAATGCTTCTGCAGCTAAAGTTAATTATGCGTAACGAATGGTGCTGCAAGGCACAAAGCTTTTTAGAGTGAAGTGTGTTTGTCATTTCTAGTAGTGTAAAGTTATCTTTATATTTGTTAGTGAGTGATCGATGATTCAGGAAAGACTTGATCTTGTGTTAGAGTTATGAAACAGTATGTTTAGAGGCCGACGTGACCACTTCAACAAAGGGGCCACACTGTTGCCAGGCAAAATGCACGTACTGGAAAACATAAAGTGTTTCTAGTACGTGTTGTCGTGCGACTGCTGTACTCCTAGTCCTTAGTGTATGTTAGTGTAGAATCGAATTAATGCGAATTAAAGCTGTCACACACACTGACTCCAAAGTATATTCAATCCTTTTTGCTAGAATTAGAGTTAGTTTGAGTTTTACTGCCTCTTATTAATTGCCCACACAGTATCAGTGAATTTTTAAAGGCTATGTAACCTCTTATAACAGTTATAAGTTAGGCTGTCATACACAATTTCAACGACTCGACAGTTAACAAGATAAATAACGACCTTTGAGGCCCACTATTTTTAGTTTAGAGAACTAGAATAATCTATCGAAAACGCTCTATTATGGAAGGAGATATAGGTGCATACATGCGTTATATTTGTGGATCTACATGTAGACACTTTTCCGACGTTTTCCTGAGTGTGTAATTCTGCTCTTCGTTCACTTGCGAAAATTCGGACCAGCGAAGTTTTGCAATCGCACATTTTCGTTTAGCATTAAGTTTCGCGTTGCTAAATGTCGCCGATATTTCAGTGAACTTTCGCATAATTTAGAGAAATTTTGGAGACATCTTAGCGAAATATCGTTTTAAGGACAATGAAAATTCGCAAGAATTAACAAATCCCGAAATTCGCCCAAATTAGTTTGCATTACGTTTGCACAGTACTGCACATATAACGCGGCCAATCAGTATTCTTATCGGTACTTTAGGAAATTTGAGTGAAAACATATCTGATTCGGTGAATAAATATATTAAGGACGAGAGGGCCGGGCAGGTTGTTTTAGGCGTTAATAAAGTATCTTGGCACCTACCCGCCTCAAAACACTTGGTTCTTACATTGGACTAAAGATGTCTTTTTACTTAACCCTTTGACTCCCAAAGACGCATATTTGCGTAAAATATACCGCTTTTGCTTTTATGATTTATTTCTCGTTTAAATTTTGCCACAAAGACATAATAATGTGTAAATAGCACTAAATGATGCTTTTTGCAATTATCAAATCCAAAAACCCGACAACAATACCCGAATTCCGCTGCATGGCACAGTTTTTTTGGCAGCAAAGCCCAAAATGCTAGTCTTTTGACCAAAGAACAACACCAAAAATTAGACATTTTCGTGGTCAACTTTTTAATAAAAAACATTGCCCAAAACTCAAAATTCTACATTTACAGCAAACCTTAAAGCCAGGCCTTGGCATCTGGAGGGAAATTTTTCTCTCACTTCTTCCAAAAGCCACGCTTTAGCCATTTTATTGGAGCCAATCTCGCGTATCTCAAGCTGTCTTGTTCACGCCCCAAAAGAATTCTGGGAAAGTCAACTATTCCAGGAACATAGAACCCTTCCATTTCCTATTTCAAAGTCGGGCCACCCAGTACTACCAGGAAAATATGACGTCGATTGAACTTTTTACCAGTCAAAACTAGCCCAAATTGCCTTGGTAGGCCCTGGAATCCTTCCACAAAGTTAGCAGAGAGACAGCTTCGGCCATCCACCGCCATATTGGCTACGAAGCAGATTTAGCGTCTCATTCAGCAAGAAACCGTCTCTCACCTCTGGCTTCTTTCAAAGGCTTGCCTTTACCCACATTCCAGCTTAAGGATGCCAGCCTGGGGGCCTTTGTGGAGGAAAATGGCTCGAAAAAACCTCATAAAGCGGCAAATTTACCACAATCAAGTTTGTTGACTCGGTAAACGAACAACAGCCGCTAATGTGCGTGACGTCACACCTTTAGAATGAGCCCACAGTGACACAAGGCCGCTGTTATTTCCATGGCAACTTCTTAAATGGAGAAGATTAGTCCTCCAGACTAATTATCACTAAAAATTTACTAAAAAAATGCAATAAATTGGTAGTCAAAGGGTTAAGCTGATATACTTCATCGGCAAGTGGTAGGGATATTTCAGACAATTGTTCTCCGTTGGATGGTGTCACTGAGCTAAAAATACTATGGTGACAGTTAGCTGCTCTGCGAAAATCACTGGGAAATTAAGTTTGAGTGCGCAGCGCCAAGTTCATACAAGAGCCGGTTTCATTTTGGTAGCATTTCGTAAGCAACTATAAACATTATGATAAACACTAGTGATCGCTATTCTTTCAATCAACGTTATGTCGGCTTTCTTCGTTTTGTGGTCAGTCATGTGTCTGAACTCATAACAAGTACATTCTTAAATTAAGATATATTAAGGTATGTATGTACAGATCACAGCCGGGTATAAAATAATAATATCAGAGAGATGAACGTTTCCATGCATGTTGTATCACAGGTATAAAATAACAAGGAATCAGATTACCACAGACGAGTTTGCCGCTCTGATATTATGAACGTTACGCAACTCATAACTCATATGTCTGTTGTGTACAGGTTCTGGAAAACGACTAGATTGCAGAATACCCCGCCACTTAATATTACTCAGTCACGTCTTGCTACCGCGGTCCGCGGTCCGCAGTCATTCGTGCGTTAAAGTTGAAGCTAATATGCACAACAAACAACGAACAGAGGTGTGTGTTCTTTAAGCGCTAATGCCCAAAATCTTGACCATTGACCATTTATATTGACCATACTGTATTGACCGTTGCCTTCAGATACACAGATTTCACATCAATTACTAAATTACTCATTCATTCACTACGGGACCGCGGACCGCAGTAGCACTACAGTTTAATACTTAGGGTGCGGATATAAAATAGAACTACCCACAGGTATAAAATAACAGAGGTTACCACAGAAGTGTTTGCTGCTCTGAGATTATGAATTTATGTTACACTGATATGTCTCCGGATTAGCCTTTGGAAAACTAGTAGTGCTAATGTTATCTACGATTTCGTAACAGCCATGAAATATCCCGATTAATTCAATCAACGAAGTGTCGGCTTTGTTTTTCGCTTTTTGGGGGCCAGTCATATGTCTTAGCTCATAATACCTAAATTTAACATAGATTAAGATGTTCATGATGTTCTGTTAAAGGCATAAAATGAGAGAGGTTTCTGTAGAGGCGTTTGCTGCTCTGATATATGAATATTACACCATATGTCTGTGGTACAGGCTTCTGATAACTGTCAGTAGTGCTAATGTGATAAGATTACGTAACGCCCATGAACATTATGATCCACATTGCGATAGTTTCATGTTAAACTCTGTCGAATAAGAATTCTGTAATGTATCCTGGAAATGAAGAACAGAGTAAGGACTACATACCTTTTTATGCCATGTAATTGCTTTGTGAATAGTGTAAAATACATGAATTGAACTTTCCCAGCTGTCAGTTGGATACAGCCTTTCAGTTTATGCGTTGCTTGGAAGGTATCCCGTATGAGTTTGATGAAGGACATTTCAGCAGCTTTGAATTGATTTATTTGAGTTACTTATCCTTTTGTTTCGAGGGAAAATTGAAGAAGCCGTCCATGCTACTTCAAGCTCACTCCGTTGTTTACGTATTTCAGCACACTTGACTTTGATGGCCGGTTGTTCGAAAAAAGATTGAGACGAATTCAAGAGTTAACCGAAGTGATCATTTCGCTCTTGGAAACGGTATTAAATGAAACGAAAATCAATAAATAAATAAATAAGTTGAAGCTAAGTGGCAAAAATATTTTTTATTGGCTGATAAATGAAAAGAAATCAACGTTTGCACCGACTAAGACAAGGGTTTAGCTTAATCGTGTTTTGAACAACTGTGCCTCTTTGTAGAATAATCGCAGTTCTGAGTAAAATCAATTGTGGAATTGTTTCGTCCTCATCAACCTGGCAATCCGATAAGTAGTTTCGATTTCATTTCGAAACTATTTTTGTTCAGTGATAAGTCTTCATTATTCTATCATTCCTTACCAGCATGTTGTTTTCCTTAAGTTTTTATTGCCTAGTAATGCACTCTAACAATATTAGTGTTTTGGTTGAATGAATACAATGTGTTGCACTTTGAACTCTTTCGAAATTATCTTTGCTGATATGCAATGATGTTTTAGTTTTCTTGCTCTTGTTTTTCTTTGTTTTTTTTTCCTCATCTGTTTACAGTCTCATGTCTCAATTCATAACACCTAAATTCGTCACTCAAAAAGCGAGCTCTACGAATGACAAAGTAACGCCGTTTCTTGTTGGAGTTTAGTGCAGTGACGTTCATTCTAAAAGTTAAACTCGCTCAATAATATTTTCAAGAGTTTGAAACAATGTCTTATTTTCTCTTGGCACACAAGTTGATTTGCTTATTTGCATATATATGGCCTAGTCAGGGGTGCAAACAATATTAGTCTTGTCCTTTTTTGTAAAAGAAAGGTCAAAAAGGGTCTGTCTTCGCCCAAGGACTCACCATTCTTTTATCACACAGACAAGTTTTAATTAACTGCCCTTCTACAAGTTAATTAATTAAAACTAGTACGAATAAGTACCAGTCAAGAAAGGTAATCAGAAATTTCAAAAGTTTTTTCCTTTAGTTTTGATTAGTAGTCTTCTTTATCCAAACTATATAATAACCGTCGAAAAACAAATGAAATGAAATGAAATCTCGGTGTGTTGAGTTTTAATCACAGGCCGAGAACAATTAACATTCCAGAAACACCTGTAGTGTTTACTCAGTTTGCACTGTGAGATCATGGTGAATGAAATAATCTTGTTTCCTCTGGGCTATTCAATAACGTTACTTATATGTTATATAAAGTATTATTATAGGCTAAGCTACGTAATACTATTACGTAACTTAAGACTACGTAACGTAATACTATTATGTAACTTAAGCTATATTTATTTTATGACTGGCTCTTTCAGCGGTCAAGATGAATCAATTCTCCTGCTATGATTGGCTACCCGCGAGGTCAAGATGGGGGTATTGGCCTCGTTCTTTTTTTGCGTGTTTATAGACCTCGACTTCGTCTCGGTCCATAGACACGCAAGAAAAAGAACTTGGCTAATATCCCTTCATCTTCACCTCACGTTTGGTCAATAACCCACATGTATCAACTCTTATTTCAACTCTTCCTCAAACGACAACAAAAACAAAAACAGACGAGAGTAAATTATTCCAATTTTAGCTCCTCCCCAACGCTTGATTCGGATGACAATAGAGTCTAAAGTAAGGAACTTGATATATCGTGAACGGGTCAATTGTGCAACTTATTGGCGTCGGCGTGAAGCTAGCATGCTGACGAACCCCAAGAAAGGCGAATTAGCTCCGGGATACGTGGTGTGGTAACGCGTGATTCGGATGACAAAAGAGTCCCAGGGTACGGAAACGGATCAATTGCAAAAATGATTGGCGTCGGCGCGAGCCTCAGGAAGGGAAAAATTGCAACCGTGTCGAGTTTCGGTGATGTTGGTGTCTCGCAAAGTCAACTTTTTTCACGTAGTATCAGCCTTGCATTTGCCATATCCTCCTCCCCTTTGTAGAACGAAAACAGGAAACGCTGGCATTTATGTACCCATTTTAGCTCGTATGAACGACAAGAAACTAAAGCATTAAAGACCCTATTTAATTAAAGACGCGCCGCTTTTAGAGGCTATACATCATTGCCATTCTTGCTTGTGCTTTATTGTCTTTTTATTGTATAAAGTTTTTTTACTTTTAAGATTCATTATATTTTTGTATATTCATTAAGCCACAATGATAACAATGATAACTTGAAATGTCGCAATAATCAAAGACGCGCCGCTTTTTAGAGGCTATACATCATTGCCATTTTTGCTTGTGTTTTGTATAAAGTATTTTTACTTTAAGATTCATTATATTTTTGTATATTCATTAAGCCACAATGATAACAATGATAACTTGAAATGTCGCAATAATCAAAGACGCGCCGCTTTTTAGAGGCTATACATCATTGCCATTCTTGTTTGTGTTTTGTATTAAGTATTTTTACTTTAAGATTCATTATAGCGGAGCTCCGACGGCCCGAAGGGCCGTCAAGCGGAGCACCATACCTATAGAAACCCGTCAACTGCTTTTCTCATGGTAAAAATGGCTAGCGGTATTGCTCGTGGGCGCGTACGCACGACGACGACGACGACGACGACGGAGTCGCCCAATAATTAATAATATCCTAATAATAATCATAATAATCCAACATGGCGGCCATACTCCACCTGGCCCAGCTGACCAGCTACTTTACAGCGTACATCTTTGATACTGGACATCCATCTTATAGCCAATTGACACCTGCCAAAACAAGGTATCCGCTGACCAGTGTAACGTGACCATATCGCGGGCTCAAGTTAAGACCTCATCGAGGTCAGCTGTTTTTTTGAAGTTGACCGCTGACCAGGTACTTGCTTTCGATTGGATCGCAGGCTCAAGCCAAGTGTGGGACACCCAAACCAAATCGAGGCCGTTAAAATTTTTCGCGCGCTTTCTGCGGCTGGTAATTTCACATTCAGTTGGTTTCTTTATTTTGAGCAAAACAACTTCATCTTCTTCGATCGAAGGTTGTCTTTCGCGTAAAAAGCATAAAGATCAAGACCTTATCAAAAGATACTCCGGAAGGTGAATTTTCAAGTGATGAAAGGAAGGACGGAAGATTTTTCTCAGGAAAAGCTTCAAAGATTGTGCGGTTGAAAACAGTATAATTCAACGCTTCAAGGGCTTTCACTTCACCGCGGCATCTTGCATCTCACCAAGAAAAGTGACTTAACAGTTCACCGGTATTAATGGGAGGAATGAGTAGCTCAAACTCTCTGGAAGAAGCTCTTTCTTTGGACAAACCGTTTGCTATTTTTGCGGATGCTTGTTTTTACTTTACTGAAGCTTACGTATTTTCAAGTGGTAGAAACCTCTACAACACAGGACAGTGAGGTAAATTAAATAAATAGAAGCTTAACATTTGGTTTAATCGTTGTTACTTTTGTTAAGGAATGAAACTTGTATTTTTCTCTCGAATGGATATAAATAACAATTATCTGTACTCGTTTTGGACGCAAAGAAGTAGTTGAATTGTTTGTTTGTTTTGTTACGTTGTTTTCTTTGCAAGCGAACGAGTGTTTTTACTCGGCTTGGCTGACTGTTTTTCGACCTTGGTTCCTCAATAGCGTTAAGAAACTTTTGTCCTTATCTTATTAACACGTAATCGCAATGAGTCCTCGTAAAATTAAGGATTAAAGGCGGAAACTCAAGCTCGAGTAAAAATAAAAAATCCGATCAAATGCATGTGCATGTGCACTTCTCAAAATCTGACAAAATGCTGCCAAAACAGTCAAAACCCAGCGCGCTTCACTCGTCATTTGAGAAAAGTCTTTAAGAGATCTTCGTCGAAAGCAGCCTGTAAACAACAATTAAGTTTCGGCGTCTTTAAACATGTCGGCTTAATTTGTTTGAACCGGTAAGAATCAGCGTTTGGATGTTAAAAACAGCGAAATGGGTTGACTGGCTGGCTGGTTTTGATAAATTCCTGTTGACTGCTGTAAACGAAGAGTTTGTACCCTTTATTTTCTTTTCTAGAGGTATTTATGTCAAAATAAATACCGATTTTCCTAGCTTTATCAGTACAAGCTATTTTAATTACTTGCTAGTCTTATTTAATTTCTCCACCTTCTCCTTCTTCGAGCAAACACTCGCCGGCATCGTACTTTGTTCGCTTGTAGTGTTTTTGTTTTGTTTTGTTTTGTTTTTTTTTTTTGATCCGCTTTGAATCCCTTTACGCTTTCATCTGAAAGTAGTTAGGACTCAAGAATGTCTGTCTTTTTTTTTTTTTTTGCAAACGTTTACTATCGAAAACTCTTCGTTTTCCCTGCTGCTGCTCAATTGTTTTGGACACAAATTAAACTGGCCCAAATAAACCCTTGCGAAGTTGCTCGGTGAGAGTGTGCCGCTCCGATTCTAGGCTTGGCGTGGCTAAATATATATATGGCCTTCAGCTTTTCTTTTTTTAATCGCTACATAGCAGACTGTAATGGTGTTCCATCGAACATCATACATGCACCTTCTTTAAGCAGTTTTAAGTCCTATCTATTACATTATTAGTGTCAATTTAAGGGCCTGTTCGCACTACGCGAAATTTTGTTTGATTTGCCAAAACATCTGTCAACGCGAAGCCATTTCTAGTGCGAACGATTTTTTGCACTCACCAAAATTTTTGCAAGCGCAACGAAACTTCAAAGATTCCGTCGACTAGCTTAGGAGGCTGTAAAAATTTTGCCAGGCGAGAAAATCCTTTGTTCGTTGACATCCATCCGTCATTGGGTCATCAAATTGATGACGGACTCCTTCAGTGTAGTTTTTGCGGTTGCCTTGCATTAGAGCTATCTGTCACTAAAAAAGATTTCGCATCTTCATGTGCGAACAGGATTACGAAAAAAAAATTGGTGATTACAAAATTTTCATTTTTTTTGCAGACGCCAAACTCAAATTTTTGTCTTAGTGCGAACAGGGCCTAAATCAGATGTAGCTTGTGAGTGACAAGTATGTAATTTAATTAGGTTTGCTTTGGATTACTTCATACTTTTTAGTCTCAATCTCAAATCAGGGGTGACTTGTAAGAGACAAGTATTTGATTTAATTTGATTAGGTTAGCTTTAGTCCACGTTTAAATTTCACCTCTTAGTTTTTAGAATGTGTGATATTAGATAACATTCTTTGTATGGGAATTTAGTTTCTCCCAATTATTCTCCAGTCATGCACTTTTTTGTTTTGTATCAGCTTAGTTTTATTCGCATGACAAAGTATTATTAAACTTAAAACTTAAAATTAAACTTAAAGTAAGCTCTTTCTCATCAATGTACACATCCTTTGGACTTCCTTCTCCTGCATACAGTCTTTCAATTAATTTTATTAGTAGCTGGTCACACCAATATAGTGGGATGTTTGGATGACATTTGGCATTAATGTTTAATGGAATCTCTGATGTTTGATGAAGTATGTTAAGATCAAGTTAAGACGGCTAACACAGATTTCCAGCACTTTTGCTTTGATGAATCACCTTGATAGTGGTATCAACCAAATGCCCAATATTTTATTATCAAATTGTTTGGTCTTGCACTTAACTGGCCAGAAGAGCAGCTGGATTTCTTTTTGAAAACACTGTAGGTGCATTGAGTGATGAGCTTAATGTTAGCAAGCATTTTTTTTTGTGATAGTAAGGTCAAGAAGTAATTGCTCAAAAGAAATATCTTGGTCTTAATTCATAGCATCTAAATATTTTTATTGATTTCCATGTATCTTTCTTTCATAATTTTTGTGAGGCATACATATATCCAGAGGATACACAATTTCTGATTTCTGACTGTCTCATGGGAGGCTGTGGATAATTGCAATTGCATTCATTATGAACTGATGATCTGAATCACTATATATCTGATGTGATACTGATTCCAAGGAGCAATTACCAGGCTTCTCCACCAATTTCTAGTGGCTCTAAACCATACCTAAGTAGCTAAGTATGTAACTAAGTTGCCTACAGTTGAACAGGGAAACAGACCTGTCCTTAGGTATTGCTCTAAGATGTTAAGAAATGTTTTGTTTTAAAAATTTATAGATGAAAACTAGCGTTGCAGGTTCTTTTTTACACAAGGTATTAAAGATTATTTTTTAAAAAACCTACCTCAATATTTTTATTTTGCTTTTTTAACATCTCCAAACTCAGTTTGGAAAGGAATTTTTATTACCTTACTGAATAGAACGCTTGTTTTTAGGAGGGGTGGGGGTACAAATCCGTAAAAGGGGATTCATATCTGCTAGCAGTTCTGGACTAGTGGGTCCAAATCTGATCCACAAGCAGATCTGGACTGGAGGGTGCAAATCCACGTGGGGTCCAAATCCATTGTGCCACTGGCTCAGATCACCTTTCCATACTATTTTTTACAGCATTGGGTCTGTAGCTTGAGTGAGGTCAGATGGGTGATATGACATTAGCAGACTATATGTAAATGCCAGTAGAAAAAGAATGCTTTTGGAGCTCCGCTTTTAGGCTTGGCTAAATATATATATTATTTTTGTATATTCATTAAGCCACAATGATAACTTGAAATGTCGCAATCTGTGAAACATTTCAATTTTGATACTTAAACACATTTGTTGGTAATATTGCAAACCAATATCTTTCTTTCCCTTTTAAGTGTTCTCCTTCTCCTCTCACCTTTCCTCTTCTTTTCTCTCAAATTAAAGCCGCATAAGAGAGAAGAGTGCTTTGAAGTGGCACCACCTCTTGTTCACCGAGATTTAATCAGCTCTAGTGTCGCTGTTTTGTCTGGTCTGTACACCTCCAACTGAAGTAGGCGTGGCTGTCGCTTGAGTGAAAAAAAGTCGATCACGCAAGGGTTACCATAGCTTCTGTTTTGAAAAATAATTGAATTATAGGCTATGTATTTTAGCCAGTATGAAGTCAAATATTTGTTTTGACTGACGCTAAATAGCCGTCAAGTTGTCAGTTTAAGCCTTGAAAATGACTGCGCTTTTTATTCTAGATCATGACTTTTTCGCAAGCGAAACATAAAAGGTTAACGCTAATGAAACGAAGTTCAAAGTGAAGCAAATTTAAGAATTTTAATTACTTTATCTCAGCTAATTAAATTAGATGTGATAATAATTCCACGTGAACAAAGATTTATGGCACGTGTTTCGTGTGGGATTATACACACAATGCCGGCTTTGTTAGAAAAGGGTTTCCAGATTGCGATTGGTTCAAGTGGATTTTGGGTGTGACATTCAGGTTTATAGCAGCGATCTCAGAGCTGATGTCTCATTCACCCTGGTGATTTGGAAGAGAACAGATCGAGAACAACAAGAGCCGTAAGGTTGATATCTTAATTCACGTCTACTATCATGGTAAGCACTATTCAGGAAAAGATTCCATTTGTTTTTCACTGATGACTTTACTCTACTGCTTATTCTTGATTAAAAACTTATCTGAGATTCACCCCGATTCCATTCCGTAGAGTGTAATTAAAAAAGACATGAAGATCAAGCTGCGTATGACAGGCGCTGTAAACGGGCACCACTTCGTGATTGAAGGACAAGGAAATGGCAAGCCTCACGAGTAGGTGAAAGTTTAAAAGTGTTTAATCATAGTGTTCACTTTGACGGTGGCATTATATATTGTCTCATACAGTGCTTAGTCAAGGAAACGTTTTATTTTCCTGGGATCTGCTAACGGGCGGAATCTAGAACCGAGAATTCAGGAAACCCTCATGCCTTTCAGGTAACAAAGTGAAGCTCCGTATTTCTTTCCTTTGATCTTACTGGCGTTAAGGCAACGAACTGAGAGCATAACGAGAAAGTCAATATCAAGACATTCAAGAATTTTCTTTAACCTTACCCAAAAACCGATACCTAAAGTTTACCCAACCTCACTCTCTGTTCCAAGAATCATAGGGCTAATTTTTTTTTTCTATGCGCCAATTTGTAAGCTCTATTTGCTATGTATTTCTCATTAAGCTAGGGAAAATTTAATTGAAAATAAACTCTTTATTTAATGCCACATTGAAGGACTCACCCTCTGTGGCGTGAGCACACTGTTTAGTGTCTCGTTATTAATAAAACCTCTCAATTTCTAATTTATCAATTTATTTACGCCTTGTTTCTAAGGTACTTTATTTCTCTGAATGAAGGTTTGTGGTGAAAGCTCTCACTGTCGAAATCAAAAATTTACTTGTTAAATTGTTCAAAGCTAGTGACAAGATGCTGTTGCACCACGAGAATTTTAGATTAGAATTTCTGAACTGTCCTTCATATAGATTAGGCAAAGCAGATGTCTGCCGTAATTACTTCCTGGCACTGTTTCACCAAAAAAACCCAAACTACTGTATGGCATATAAACAGTATGTTTTCTTATGCCTTTGATTTCCTGTTCATGTTATAGGGGAACACATACTATAGACCTTGTAGTCACACAAGGTGGGCCTCTGCCTTTCGCTTACGATATCTTGACAACCGCATTCCAGTACGGCAACAGGGCATTCACCAAATACCCACCAGAGATACCAGACTATTTCAAGCAGACTTTTCCTGAGGGGTATTCCTGGGAAAGAAC
The DNA here is from genome assembly GCA_016490735.1 of Pachyseris speciosa. Classification (NCBI taxonomy): domain Eukaryota; kingdom Metazoa; phylum Cnidaria; class Anthozoa; order Scleractinia; family Pachyseridae; genus Pachyseris; species Pachyseris speciosa. The sequence continues at coordinate 294,952 of JAEMWC010000719.1, forward strand.
CATGGTTTTTGAAGACCAGGGCATTTGTACCGTAACGAGCGACATAAGGTTAGTAAGACATAAAACTGATGCCTCCTGCAGTGCGAAGCATAACACTGTGTTCCAGTTTGATAAAATTCGTTCAATTTTAATTACATCATTTTAATTTGTGCCTCCTTTTTCATCTTTTGTAACCATTTTGTTGGAGTTTTTTTCATAAAAACATCTAATGGTATAGTTTAACCTTTCCTATTGCCTTCTTGTTGCAAAGTGTCAGTTATGAAATACTTTGGGCTACAAATTTAAAGCTCTTTTCCAAAGTGGTTCTCTCTGTTTATAACTATATTGAAGGAAATGAAAAAGTTGCTTCTGATATCATTGCCTCCCTCATACCTTAATGCACTGGTTTCTATTACATTCTACTGCTAACTATGCCTTTTTGGGTATTTTTACCTGGTCACATGCACTGAGTATATCTCACTTCTCTTTCAACAGTATGGATGAAGTGGAACCCAACTGTTTTTACTATGACATTCGATTTTACGGCGCCAACTTTCCCGCCAACGGTCCAGTTATGATGAAGAAGACGCTGAAATGGGAGCCATCTACTGAGGCAATGTACGTGCGTGATGGGGTGCTGAAGGGTGATGTTAACAGGTCTCTGTTACTTGAAGGAGGTGGCCATCAGAGATGTGACTTCACAAGTATTTACAAGTAAGTGTTGATGTGTCAAAGTGACAGAGAATAGAGAATATACGGCGAAATTCTATCAAGACATAAATAATTTTTAGTGCTTGCTATTTGAGAGGAATCTGCGACCTTAGCTCTGATTGTTCGATTATGGTTGCCCATTGTAAGGATAAGTGTTGAATACTGCTCCAAAACTATCTTGATTCTCAAATGACTTAACCAGGACATATTCCCATCTTGGAGGGAATACGATTGTCATTTGCCAGATGAGTGAACTTCGAAAGCTGGTATCAGCTGCACCCAACCCAGTGTCACTGATTGGAGTTCCTTTGCTCCTTTGCAGGGCGAAGAAGGCTGTCCGCTTGCCAGACTATCATTTTATAGACCACCGCATTGAGATATTGAGCCACGACAAAGATTAAAACAAGGTGAAGGTGTATGAGAATGCTGTTGCTCGCTATTCTCCACTGCCGATCCAGGCCGGCCAGTAAAGGCTTAACAAAAAGCCATGAAGACAGCAAGGAGAAAAAGGAGTTTCTCGTTTTTTTTTTTTTTTTCGTTATAAAAAGTATTTACTCGGAATTAGTGTTTTGGATACTTTTGATTCTAGGATTCTAGGATCCGGGATTTTTAGAGACTAGCTCTATAATGAAAGTTTGTGTAAAACAAAACCTAGTTTTCATTTCTTTTTGTGGTGGGATTGCTTCATAAGCATAGCGGACTTTTTAAACTCAGTTGTAGAAAGAGGCAAATAAGAAAAGTGTAGTGAGAATTAAACTTGTTGTCGAAGCCGGATTATGTAGAGGTTTCTTATCCTATTATTGCCTTGTGGGGGAGTGACGTGTGTCTCGTAAATGTTATTAACAGCTCATTTCTTTTCTTTGTCCTTCCTCTCGCGTCTTTATTCAAAAATGTAAAGTACAACAGGAATGGTGAATGATTAAAAACGCCAACAAAAATCCATCACTCCGTCAGTCAGTCAGTCAGTCAGTCAGTCAGTCCTTCAGTCAGTCAGTCAGTCAGTCAGAGTCAGTCAGTCAGTCAGTCAGTCGGTCGGTCAGTCAGTCAGTCAGTCAGTCAGTCAGTCAGTCACTCCAGCACCCTTTCTTTCCAAGTGTAGGTAACCTTCAAATTCTTTCTTTAGCCTGAATAAATTTGTTTATATTTCAAGCATTTCTGTGAAAACAAAATTGGATTGGGTTGAATCTTCGACTTTTCTCTTACTCAGTTTGTTGCAAGATCGAGTGTAAGGAGTCTGGGTCGAGCGAGGGTATAATGATCATGATTTCTACTCAGAAACTACTGAACTGTAGCGTCTCAGTTTTACCTGCTTTTGTTACTTTTATATCTCGGCCATCGGAGCATAAACCACAATTAAGTTGTCGGGCTTTGTGCTCGGCTCAAAATACCAGAAGATCAGCAAAAGCTCAGAGCACCGTTAGTAAATACCGTGTACGCGTATCGGTTTTTGCAATCGTACGTGGGTGAAAACAAACAAAACGCGCATTGTACTGTGTATCGTTTGTCTTACAGACCATATTGGTATTGTTTGACTCACGATAAGAACAAGTGTCTATTGATTGAGAAAAATTTGATTTGTTTAGATACGTAATATTTCCATAGAAGTTAAATGAGGGAACATAACAGAACGGAAGATGAGGTTTATCAAATGGAGGTAAATTGCGTGATCGTGGGCTTAGAACTGAACTAATACTTTATCTAGCATGAGAGTTTTGCGAGTTTTAATTTTTGCGGATTTAGTGGATTGTCCGCGATGCGCAAAAATAAATTCCCGCAGAATAAAACGCCGCTAAAATTTGCTCCCTTCAGTCCAATAAAGCACGTTGCTTTTTAATGGAAAAGTTTTTACTGGGGCGATATATATCAGACGTAAATAAGAACTATCAACAGCTTAGAGCTTAGTGCCGGCTTTGATAAATAGTATTTATCAGTATTTATCACAAACACAACTAGACGGTACGCGGAACGTGAAAACTGTACATGTCAATATGCAAAATTAAGTGAAATGCCTCTTAAGTAAAACGTACCATTACTCAATAATATCGTAAATACTCTTTGTCTTTGGCCACCTTAGCTTAACAAGATATAACACACAAACTGCGGTGATAAACATGACAATAGAACGAAAACGCCTAGCCCGGTACCCTTTCATGAATAAAAAGGAACTTTTATTCGCTCTCGGGATACCTTACCAATCGAAGCCAATGTTCCGGTCAGGGAGCTGCGGAAGATAGGGGTCCTTACTATTAATTTACACAGAATACCCGGGAATTCTGGTTAAAAGGAACTTTTCAGAAATTATAGGCAATCGGCTTAACTCACTTTTTCTCAGTCTTTTAGAGATATCGAGTTGATATTAGTACATTTTATGATTTGCCCATTTTGCGTTGGGACAAGCTGCAGCACTGAATATTTACACCAAAAGTTTCCACCCGGATGGATCGTGTGAATGGTAATCGCCCTTGACAACAGCCGGTTGGGAAAACTCGGGTCACACGAAAGAGAAGGGGCCGCCGGCTCCTGGGAAGTGTAATGCATCCCTTATCTCGATACTCAATCGGTTTCGGGTAACAAGAGGGCCTCAATGGGGTTAACCGTCAACCGTCAAATGGCCCAAAACTTTTCCGTCAACCGCCAAAAACGGAATATTTTTACCGTCAAACGTCAAATGAGCGAGCCAAAATTAGCCCTCAAATTTCTCAGATATCCTTAAACGATCGAGACCGATTGACTTAAATGAGGTCAAGTCATGCTGTTAATAGATCTTAATAATTGATCGTTTTAATATATCACAGAAATACATATTTTTACTTGTTAGTCTCAAGTAAAACCGGCTAGCGACAGAACTGACTTCCGTCGGTTAACACTTCCGGTGTCGTCAAACGTCAGTCTTCACGGGTCACTTCACATGACCTCGCCATAGTTGAAGACCAACAAGAGGCTACAATTAGCCTAAACTCGGGCTTGCAAAAGACAGTATTGTATCCCTAACTTAGCGCTAAACAACAGAATAGAGGGAAGTCTTTCTTTCTTACATCGGACGCATTGTGTTTAGCTTGTGTTGGAGTCTATTTCTTTAGACCCCTATCAACATATATTCCTCTAAAATACAGCTCAGCCATTGAGAACAATAATTATAACACTTGTAAAAAATATTTCTCAAAATAACAAGATGGATAATTGTTTGATAAAGGAAACGCTAATCGAACGATGTAGGATTTTTTCGCATAAACGTTAATGGAGTACGTCTCGGTGAAATGTGAGTAGAAAATTAATTAGCAGAGTGAAACTGTTTACAAACACTTCTCCTTTGTCGTCTCATGTTATTATAATCGGCTCCGAAGCACAAGACCTAGAAAACTCAGACCCCCCCAATCTGGAAAACTCAGACCCCTCATGAACGGCGATAATTCATTTTGCCCACGTTTATTTCAATTAGAAAATTTGTATAGTTATGAGGGGGTCTGAGTTTTCCAGTTTGGGGGGGGGGGGGGGTCTGAGTTTTCTAGGTCTCGTGCTCCGGAGCCGATTATAATAACGTGAAGTGTTTGTTATCTGCGATAAATAGACGGTGTAACATTACAGCGCACTGAACGGCGATAATTTATTTTGTCCACGTTTATTTGACTTTGAAAATTTGTATAGTTTTGAGGGGGTCTGAGTTTTCCAGATTGGGGGGGGTCTGAGTTTTCTAGGTCTGAGGTCTGAGGTCTGAGTTTTCTAGGTCTGAGTTCTCCAGACACTCGATACGGGGAACACGGCGGCAATCCATCTGGAGTTAAATTTTGGTCATGTTAAAAGCTTTCTTCTCGCTGTTGAACTTGCAAACATTCGTATAGACACTTCTCTTAACATATTAGTTGTTAAGACTTCAAAGACACAAGGTGAATCGACGTTTTCCGATACGTGACAACAGGCATCATTCTTGCTGTTGATATGAGATTTACACTTCCGAATCACTCGGCCGTGAAAGGTCAAACTCCCTTTGTCTGTAGTCTCTAATTTTTGGCGCTCCCCTCGCGTCGCGTCTCCTCGCAACTTCGCGCGCGCACGTGCCCCACAATCCGTCGCCAAAATTAGACACTACTCGCAGTCTACTGAAGCAGACACGAGGAAACACGGCAGTCCATCTGCCGTTAAGTTTACTCATGTTAAAAACTTTCTTCTCGCCGTTGAACTTGCAAACATTCGCATAGACACTTCTCTTAACATATTGTTTCTTCAGACTTCAAAAGACACAAGATGAATCGACATTTCCCCATACGTGACAACACGCATCACTGTTGTTAAAAATAGTTAGCGCTTGCGCAGAAACGCCGGAAGTGCACTTTGTGGATGATACTCGACGACGAAAAAGAAGAACCGTCTGTAATCTTAGACCCGGGCGACGCGCGAGACGCGCGCAGCCCGAGTAATAACCTTATTTTTAGTGCACAAATTATAGGATTAAATCCAGTATTCAAATATGAGAAAAACATATCGTTTTATTAAAACTTACAGTCAAAGATCACTCATCGTTTCTGGGAAACCAGGTAACTGTGACTCGATTTAAAATCGACACGATGTGGCAGGCACTCGATAAACGATTTGTGGCTCATCGTTTCTGGGAAACCAGGTAACTGTGACTCGATGTCAAATCGATACGATGTGGCAGGCACTCGATAAACGATTTGTTGTAATGACGATGGTTCTATCGTGGGGTCACTCGATCACACCAAAGACTTGATTTAGACCGAAGACGACCCTCGATTTAGACTGAAGACTCCTTTATAACCCTCAATTTAGACCGAAGACTAGTTTTTTAAGTGACCCTCGATTTTGACCGGACTTGTTTTAAATGACTTTCGATTTTGATTGGACTTGTTTTAAATGACCCTCGATTTTGACCGAAGAAGAGTCCGCGAAGTTTGCACAGGACACCCTTTCGTCTCCCTCTTGACGCAAGAAGCGCGGGCTCATTGATTTGTGTGCGGGGGTCTGTGCGGGTCTGCTTGTGAGGGTGAGTTCAGCTTGCAGAACAGGCGATATTTTTTTGCGTATTTCAGCAAATGGAGGCTCCAGCGATGCGTGCGCGGAGCGCTCGGCTAAATAAGCGCCTGTTATGCAGGCTGGGGTGAGTTATGTTGTTTTTCGTGTGAAAATAGTAATATTATTAGTGTTTGTTTTCTCGTAAGTTTCGTTGCAAAATGGCCGCGGTTACAGGCACTACCACAAAAATTGGGTTAGGGTGTGCGGCCCGCTTCCAGAAGCCTTTCCCCTATTTCAGACCAAAATCTGCAATTTCTCTACCCTATTTCAGACATGACCAAAAATTCGATACCCTATTTCAGGCCCATTTCACGTAGACGGTCCTGAACCATACCCCATTTCGGACAAAAATGGCCAAATCGATACCCTCTTTCAGAACAAAACGGCTAAAAAACCATACCCTTTGGGGCCGTATATACTTATATAGCCCCCACCCCCCTCCCCTCCCCGGGTGTTAAGAACTCTCGGGAGAAACGAGAATTTGTTATCACCAAAGGTTAAAGGAACTGGGATTGGATTGTTTCAGTTAGACAACTGCTCGTAGGCTGCAGTAAATAAATTCACTACGATGGGCTCTTGATAATTACAGGTTGTAAATGAGACTGGCGAAACTACTGCGTGAAAATCAAATCGCGCGACAATAGCGATCACTGACGCTTGAAAAACTGAAAAAATATTACCCGTTCTTGAACAAAATGTCGAGGATTGCAAGTGTGAATGATCATCGCAGAACTTTATGAACACTACTATACAGTAGTGACAATAAAGCCTGAAAAAAAATTCAGGCTTGTATGGGATACGACCCTGCGACCTCTGCGATACCAGTGCAGTGCTCTACCAACCGAGTTAACAAGCCATCTGGTAGCTGGTAATTTTGTTGGTACGTAAAATACCCGTGAGATATGAAAATATGACAATGAATATATGAAAATCATACATTTCAATTGCGTATTAAAGAAATGAAAATGATTATTGCAGTAGTGCAGAACACTAACTAAGCAGTAGTGAATATAAAGCCTAGAAAGAATTGCCGTACAAATTTATTTTCATATAGTCATTCACATTAAGTGTTTCTATACTACATAATCTACATATTGAGATGCCAACACCGGTAAGAAATTAGTGATGACATCGTTGTGGCCCCTCCACTGTCTCCACATCCTTTCGTCCAAGTAAACTTGGAGGTCTTCTTTTGAAATTCCCCGACGCTGTTTTATCGGACCTTTCAAAGTCGCCCAAGTCGATTCTGCCTCCTGAGTGTGGACCCTGGTGACAGGATCGACAAAATTATCTGCATGAACCACAACCCTGTGCTGAGAGACAACATTAGGTAAATGCTGTTCCAGGTTCTCATATTCCGCCCAGTCATCCGTGTGCACCTCGGTACCTGGAAGTAGACACTTGGCCAGGATTGGGAGAAGTGTGGCACGGTCCCTTTTATTTACCACCTCGTAGTACCTCCTTGCTGGATGGGTATCGCAGCAAATTACTCCGAACACCCAGACATCTCGTGCTCGTCTTCCTCTGTTATACTTAAAGAAATAAACGCAACTAATAAACAACATAACATGGAGAGGCCGCGAGTGCGCCTGGCAATTTTCCTCTTTTCATTTGACACAGTCCTTCTAACAGGGCACCCAACGACTGCGAGTAGTCCTCTAATTTCGGCGATGGATTGTTTCGTCTCCTCGCAATCAGCTCGCGCGCGTGTATTTCTCCCGTTTCACAACTCATCGCTGAAATTAGCGACTACTCTCAGTCTACCCAACCAGGCACTGTCACAGAATTTGTTCTTGCTCGACATTTGCGAAATGGCTGGATAATTATTTATGCGTACGAGAAGGAAAGTTGGTCCTGCAACTCGCATAAGAATTCCATGGTCAACCAAAAGCTGTAGAAAGACATTTTTAATACCTTATGGTGTTTGAAGTACGTTTAAGGCCAAGGCGAACAACCCTCCACCGAACAGATATCTACCGAAACGTTTCCTTGGGTTCCCTGTTCGAAGAAGATCGCTACATTTCGTTAGACAGCTACTTCAAACAGAATTTATGTTTAAATAACCCCTGTCGTTAGTGTTAGTTTTGCAATCAACTCAATTTAGAAGACATTAGTTCAACTAATAGACTGCGAGTAGTCTCTAATTTCGGCGATAGATTGTGGGGTAGGCGAAAGACACGCGCGGGCGTAGTTTCGAGGAGACGCGACGCGAAGGGAGCGCCAAAAAATTACTCCTCGCGTCGCGTCTCCTCGAAACTTCGCGCGCGCGTGCCTTTCACCCGCCCCACAATCCATCGCCGAAATTAGAGACTACTCGCAGTCTATTCAACTAACTAACTAGATCGATCATGGGAAATGTGGCCCAAAATTCATTTTGCATTTAGAGTACCGTCAACCATCATGGGTGTGGGAAGTTCAAGCCCGTGTGCGTTTTTTAAAGAAACCCCAACCACCTATAATTTGGTCCGGCAAAGTGTGTGAAACATTTTGCTCTAATTCGATTGGTAGGAATGTCCCAAAAAATTAATCCTGAGTTTTTGGCCTCTTCGCAGTTTTCACACCTTGTCAAAGGCGCGGTAAGGCGGTGCCTATCGTTAAAGGAGAGCACGGGAACGTTGAGTGACAGACACAGTATTTGTCATTTGCCATTGATGATGAGGAGAAATAGGCTTGGTGCATGAAAATAGTCTGAATTGAAATAAACCCAAACCACCTTCTGGACATCGGCATTTCTCGCCTTCACGCACTCATATTGCAAATCATTTTCCTGTGCCAATTTCTTCTTTAATCCCAGTAGAACATTTCAAGCTACATACCTTTGCCTTGTGGTTAAATTTGCTTTCGTCGCACTTGACTCTATACTCTACCAACTAGGTTTTTGTTCATGCTTGTCATGCAGGCCGCGTGTTTTCTACTCTGGTCTATTGACCAGAGATAGATTAAAAGCGTCAATTCCCCCAGTGCGATTTTTGGGAACTTGGCAAAAAAACTATTGGTCCTTATACTTCCGTTTTTTCTTGCAAGCACTGCATCTCCTTCAAGAAAGAAAGAAAAAAAAAAAACAAAACAAAACAAACTGTGTCTCAGAGGTCGGTTTCATTTACTACCGAACAGGAGTAGCCGCGGGCCGGCCAGGGACTGCTGTTTTCGGGACAGAAGATGAATAAAGGGTAATATTTGACGATCTTTTGAGAAACAAACCAACCAAACAGCTGTCCAGACCGTCCTTATAAGAAAGTCTCAGAATATGTATGTTGCTATTATTATAGATGTTATGACTTACCACTTATGTCCATCAATATGGTCTGCTTCTCGTTTGATTAAGTCCATGTCATTGTTGCATGGATTGCAACGTAACGGGTTTGCTAACAGTCCACGATACTGCAACCATCTAATCGTTCGTGAAGTCGATCGACGTTTTAGTCTAACAAAAAAGTCTAGATTCATGTTTAGAAATTTGCTAAAACTGTAGCTGGTTTCTCCGCGCGAAAGAACACGTACGGAGTAATACTTATCTTCCCACGCAGTCCTTTTTAGGGGAGTCATATTCAGGTGAAATACGAGTCCCCTAAAAACGACGGCGTGATCGTTCTCACACATTTTTTTTTCTCCTGACATGGTCATGGTTACCTCAGAAACGAGAAAAAACAGCTCTGCAACTAAACGTTCAAAAAAACGAATAGGTGAGCTAATTTTCGTCTCAAAACACAACATATCACAAATACTGTCGTGCATTCGGTGCTCGCAGGCTTCTGGTACCCGCCAGTTTTGCCACCTTGGTGGGTGACCAAAACGCTATGGCAGTCACCATTGATGCTCGACGCTCGTAAAAAACAACGTTTTGTCCTGGTGTGGGTTTCACGGAGTTTGTTTTAAAATTTAACCATGGAATAAATCAATTCTAAAACAAGTAAAAAAATGTTGCCGCCCTGGCGATTCGAAAATTTTAAAACTGAACTCGCATCACTATCGCAAGCCAAAAATCACTCGTTTTTGTAGCCGCTCCTTTGGCCATCACGGTTCAGTTATTAGCTGGAATGAAACATTTCTTTTCTAGTAATCAATAACTCTTAAATTGCTAAAAACAAAAGGGTGAAAAGGTCATAGTGAATTTAACAAAGACTTTCGTGGGAAACATCGGAGTCAAGAAAAAGGTCACTTGTAGAGTATTTTTAGAGTGTTTTTCCGTGCAAACTTCGGGATACCACATTCAGAACAAATTCTTCTTTGTAAACAATTAAGTTGACTTGAACAAAGTTTCGGACAGGATTGAAATTCCCAACGCGGCTTAAGGACATTCGCGCCAATTGTCCGGCTGTGCGCAACTTTCTCTGCGCATCTCACGTAGTCTTCAAACTCCGGTAGATTCCAGTTTCTGTTCAGTCATGTCGCGCGACAGAGTGACTTTGGAATTCGACGACAATTAGATTTTATTTACGACTATCTCCACATTGAGAATGAATATATGAAAATCTTAAATTTTGAACTGCGGATTAACGATTAAATATGTGACTGATCATCGCAGTTATGAACACTGCTTAAGCAGTAGTGAAAATAAAGTCTGAAAAAAAATTCAGGCTTGTACGGGATTCGAACCCGCGACCTCTGGTGTGATCGAGTGACCCCACGATAGAACTATCGCCATTACAACAAATCGTTTATCGAGTGCCTGCCACATCGTGTCGATTTTAAATCGAGTCACAGTTACCTGGTTTCCCAGAAACGATGAGTGATCCCGATTTGTTGTAATGGCGATAGTTCGCCTATCGGATCACTCATCGTTTCTGGGAAACCAGGTAACTGTGACTCGATTTCAAATCGACACGATGTGGCAGGCACTCGATAAACGATTTGTTCTGATGGCGATGGTTCTATCGTGGGGTCACTCGATCACACCAAAGACGGAGACTTGATCGTATATAAATGACCCTCGGTTTGCCTTGAAGACTCCCTTCATTCGTTTTTACAGAACACTAAACATCAAACCCTGGATATGGATCCTCGATGAGGACAAGAGCCTCGTTTACTCCAGTCCCTCGATATAGACAGAAACCTCGTTTACTACATTTTGTCTTGGGGGACAAAATCATATGGCTGATTACTACTAAGAGGAAGTGAACAAGGGACAGTAGCAATTATTAAAAGTAGGGTTGTTAGGATGTGCTTAGCTACTTGACACCCGACACCCATGTCAATGTGCATAAATCATTAAGGTTGGTTTTAGGCATTAAATTCAGTAGTCAGGATAGGAATGGATTACAAGTTGACATTTTTTGATTTTCAAGTCTTCTTTCCGTCAATCTTCTCACAAGGGAAAAGTAAGAAGAGAATAACTCAATTGGTACAAACCTTAATGCTTATTTTCTCCTTTAACACTGCTCCTTAAACGGTGGTAGCTCTCTTGTTGAGCACTATAGAGCACTATGTGCTCTTAGAACAAACGCCGAAAAAAAATTTTGGTTTATAAAAAAAAACCCTGCTCCATTAAACATCAAAATTGGAGAAAAAATTGAGGTGATTAACACCTATGAAAGATCTTGATTGCTTAACGGAGGAGGTACTTTTCTTATTTACATGAATGGCCCGTGTTACAAGAAGAGGTAATTTTCAAATGATTTCTTTATTGGAAAAGCAACTAGTATTTTTTATGGCGATTTTTCCTAGACATAATGCAGAAACTTGAAAAAACTTAACCTACTTTTTTCAGGTTGTAACCCTTTTAAACCTCATCATCCATGGCCATAGACAACCACAAATAGTTTCAATGGACATATTATTAAGTGAACACTACCAATTTGTTTTTAATGCTGCACTGTTGCAACACATGACTTGGTTTACACTCAAAGTACGTGGCACTGGCCCTTTAAATTTTATTGAAAATTGTACTTGCATTAAACAAACTTCCCAGAAATGAATAAATCGCGTGCACGATTCCCCAATTAGCATGGTTTCCAGCAAAGTTATGGATTAATCATCACTTGTTTTCTGACATTATTATTAATCATTAATGCTACTCGGCCCCATGCTATCACTAATAGAATTCTAGTCCATGATGTAAAATCAGCTTTTAATAACACGTGAACATTTCTTTAATAGATGAACATCAATATTTGTCCTTTACGTTCTTCATGTTATCTCTGTTCTGCTTTCACATCCTTGCCTACAAAGAGATAAAAAATGCCTTAGTCATTGTTCAATAAAGAATTGCTGATTTTGCTTGAACACAAACAAATGACTACAATATAAACAATTCTTACCGAATCAAATTTAATTTCTTTCAATATTTTTAGAGATCTATGAAATTTGGTAGGAAATGAATAAAGCTATGTGCCAAAACACAACAAAACTTTCATTAACCTACCTCTTTGGAAATACAGCTCACTCAAACATCAATGTACACACCTGAAACAGAAACAAAAGGAGTGAAAGTACGTCTTTCTCAAGAAGACATACTTCCACCCTCACCCACAGCAAGTGCCCATGAAAGACATTACCAAACCAATTGGATGCAATATTTTATTACTTGTGAACATCTCATACATTCCTTGAGACCTCTGTTCAATTTATTTATTTATTTGATGTATACCTAGACATTTTTTTGCATGATGTTCTGTATTTTCCTAAGGAAGCAAATAATCTCTTGAGAGTGCAAGTCCAGCATCCTCAGCGAGTCAAAGTCCAGAATCCTCAGCGAGTCAAAGTCCAGAATCCTCAGCAAGTCAAAGTCCAGAATCCTCAGCGAGTCAAAGTCCAGGATTCTCAGCAAGTCAAAGTCTGGTAAATTAATCAGACTCATTCTCAGCAAGTCACCTGGACCTATTCTCAGCGAGCCAACTAGACCCATTCTCAGCGAGATAACAAGACTCATTCTCAGCGAGCCAACCAGACTCATTCTCAGCGAGCCAACTGGAAGTGTTCTCAGCCAGTATAAGCCAAGTATCCTCAGCGAGTCAAAATCCAGAATCCTCAGCGAGTCAAAGTCCAGCATCCTCAGCAAGTCAAAGTCCAGCATCCTCAGCGAGTCAAAGTCAAGAATCCTCAGCGAGTCAAAGCCCAGAATCCTCAGCGAGTCAAGACCTAGAATCCTCAGCGAGTCAAGGCCCATGGACCTCTTCTCAGCGAGTCTACCAGACCTGTTCTCAGCGAACCAACTGTGCCTATTCTCAGCGAGCCAACTGTGCCTATTCTCAGCGAGCCAACTGGACCTATTCTTAGCGAGCCAACTGGACCTATTCTCAGCGAGCCAACTGGACCTATTCTCAGCGAGCCCACTGGACCTATCCCTGGCAATCCAATCTGGCCCAATCTGGGGAAAACGAGAAATACAAGACATCTTGCCTAAACTAGAAATGCATGTGACATCTTGCTATCTTTCTTTTCATGAATGTTTAATTAAAATTGTCATCTTTCATTTCTTACTCTTTTCTTCACTTTTGGTTTTCTTGATAAGGAACATCGTTACAAAGTTTAGACAAAGTCGATGTAACTCAAGCCATTTGAGCAACAAAACCAGAGTGTAAATGATGAATATATCTTACACTGGAATTCAGAACATTTTCAACTGAAAACAAATGGATCTTTACAATACCTTTTACTTCCATAATCCTCAATATGCAACAAATAGGTCTTCCAAATACTTTTTAACAACAAGCCCAGTAGCCTCAGAGAGTCAAAGTCCAGAATCCTCAGCAAGTCAAGGCCCAATTAAAAATAAACAAGACCTATTCTCAGCGAGTCAACTGGGCCCATTCTCACTGTGCCTACCAGACCAATCTCTCAACAATGCATCAAGACCTATTCACTGTAAGTGTAGCATTTCTATTTTTAGTTTGCCATTAAACTGCACCTATTCCCAGCATGGAGAAAAATATTTATTCTCATTCTTATCAATTAAACATTCATGAGGAATTTACATGTTTCATTCACAGCCACAAAAGTATGAATTAATGTAACATCATCTTAACCTCTGACTTGCCAATTTTTTCCAAATGATCAATATACCAGTATATCCAATAACAGACAAATGTTTCCAATAAACTGTGCAATTAAAAAACAAAGATGAAGTAATTGTTTACAGGTGAAATTTTGAAACCTCCTTTTTTCTTCTTCTTTAATTTGCTTACTTGGCAAATCTGTTTTTGCCCCAGGTTAAGAAATTAAAAACTTGCCTGGCCTACTGCCTGAGAGACATGTTTCTTTGTAAACAGTGAAAGTAAGGATGATACATTACTCTATGAAATTTGCATCTATCTGTTTCCAGGCCGTTTTTCATAGTTATGTAGATACATATACTGTTGATTTATTGCCTGTTCATTTGTGCTTGGGTAAGACTCTACTTTATTTGGAAACGACTGATGAGACCTACATCAAAACCTTTCATGATGCACTCACCAGTTTTCACTGGTTGACAGCTGATTCCCTGACAATTGTCTTGAGCAGAGTTTATCACTTCTTCTTACACCTGAAGGATACAATGTGTTGAGCATTGTTTAAGTGAGCTTCTCAGTTTGTAGCCCCAAAATACTTGGAACAGTATTGTGAAACAATCAAGTTGAACTCATATATATGCATGCATTTTGTGACTCAAATTCTGTTTGTTTTCGGAATGGGTTAATATGACAGTGATACATGCAGGGCCATAGCTGATAACGACATCATAACACCCCATCAACATTGATTTTGCAAAGGCTTTTTTGACCTTAACCCAATTGATAACCATTCTGGACAACTGGTTATCCCCTCTGGACATTATCCTCTCTGAACAAGTGTATAATAAGTGATGTTCTTCTGCTAGATTTTGCAAAAGCTTTCGATAGTGTCCCTCATCAGAGGTTACTACATAAGCTTCACTACTGGCAACCACGTATAAATGTGTATGTATGTATTGATGGAATTTCCTCGAATTAGCGCCCACCCTCAAATGAGCACCTAACCCCTCAGCCAAAATAGAAAATAAGCGCCCCCCTCGAATAAGCGCCCTCCCCTCCCCCTCACTTTCTTAAAAAGTAGGGATACAAGGAAGACCTGTTTACATTGTCACTTTATAAATGCAATCTTCTAAGCTTCAATTACATCAGCATCACTAAATGTAGGAGAACAGTGTATTTTCCGTAAGCCCCTTTCCAGTTATTTCTATCTCTTTGTGTATCTTATTTGCACTAGCCAAAATGGAGTTACAGTTCATTTTCAGAAAACTTAGTAACGCCCCCTCGATTAAGCGCCCTCCTTCGAATAAGCACCTCCTCTTTTAAGCAAAAGTTTAAATAAGCACCTGGGCACTTATTTGAGGACATAAGGCATGTAGCTAGTATGAGAACCAAGCCAATTGCCTTGGTAAAAAATTAATGTTGACTTAATGGTATTTTTTTCCTTATTGTGTGTGAGAAAAAAGAGAAGAGAAAGCACAAAGCGAAGTTTGTTTACACTAATCCAGGAGGTTGCCATATTTGCCAGATCATTTCAGTGTTGGAGATTTGCCACACGATTTATTCATGCATAAAATGCCTGTCGTAAAGTGGAATCATGAGTTGGTGAGCCCTGCAAAACTTGAAGATGAGACTGCTAGTTACGATGGCCCACAAGTGCACTCCGAATTCCAAATGACACTCCACATTTTTAAATACACTACTCCGAATTCTCAAACCTCACTCCGAATTCTAATTCTAAATGCTCACTCCGAATTCTGAAACCTCACTCCGAATTCGAAAACTTCACTCCGAATTCTAAAAGCTCACTCCAAATTCTAAATGCTCACTCCGAATTCTAAAACCTCACTCCGAATTAAAAAACTTCACTCCGAATTCAAAAAGCTCACTCCAAATTCTAAATGCTCACTCCGAATTCGAAAACTTCACTCCTAATTCTAAAAGCTCACTCCAAATTCCTAAACTTCACTCCAAATTCTAAAAGCTCACTCCAAATTCTAAATGCTCAGTCCAAATTCTAAAACCTCACTCCGAATTCTAAAAGCTCACTCCAAATTCTAAAAGCTCACTCCAAATTCTAAATGCTCACTCCGAATTCTAAAACCTCACTCCGAATTAAAAAACTTCACTCCGAATTCAAAAAGCTCACTCCAAATTCTAAATGCTCACTCCGAATTTGAAAACTTCACTCCGAATTCTAAAAGCTCACTCCAAATTCTTAAACTTCACTCCGAATTCTAAAAGCTCACTCCAAATTCTGAAACTTCACTCCAAATTCTAAAAGCTCACTCCAAAACCTCGAGCGTGTGGAAAATCAGGAATCAGGAAAGCCGGAATCCAGAAAACCGGAAGGCCAGAAATCAGAATTGACTTCTCGTCACAGTTTTGCAGTATTATTACATAATTTTGTTTTGATGAGACAAAGGACAATATTTCAAATCAATTGTTTCTTCAAATGATCTGACTGTTTACAGTGGTGACTATTCTATATGACATGAAGAATTTGGGGTCAAAATGCTTTTGTGTATCATTGTATTCCGTTGCCGTGACTGGCATGAAGTTGTCTGTGTATAAAGTCATGTAGATAAACTTAGATGTTTCGTTTTGTTTTTCTTTGTAACTTGTGGCACGTTGATTGTCTTATGAGTATGAACGAGCTTTTGGCGCAAATGTGAGACGTTCAAGCGGGCCGTGAATTTTCGGATCGACGCCCGAATCCCGTTACAGTCAATATTGATGTGTCCTTTTGACGCTTGTATCTGCAGTGCTGTCATTAAGGGCCGGGAAAAGGGGAATTTCTCCGGCCAGTTCTGATAATTCTGGATTAGGCTGCCGGCTACTTTCATAGAAAAACAGCATATTAACTATACGACAACAGCTGGATTCCCCGGCTACTTTTTGCACATCCCGCCTTGTTCAAAACTTAGTGACACCCCTGAGATTATCTGTCAAAAGGCCACTGCTTGTGGACATCTTTCTGGCTCCTAGCTCATTCATACTCATAAGACAATCAACGTGCCACAAGTTACAAAGAAAAACAAAACGAAACATCTAAGTTTATCTACATGACTTTATACACAGACAACTTCATGCCAGTCACGGCAACGGAATACAATGATACACAAAAGCATTTTGACCCCAAATTCTTCATGTCATATAGAATAGTCACCACTGTAAACAGTCAGATCATTTGAAGAAACAATTGATTTGAAATATTGTCCTTTGTCTCATCAAAACAAAATTATGTAATAATACTGCAAAACTGTGACGAGAAGTCATTTCTGATTTCCGGCCTTCCGGTTTTCCAGATTCCGGCTTACCTGATTCCTGATTTTCCACACGCTCGAGGTTTTGGAGTGAGCTTTTAGAATTTGGAGTGAAGTTTCAGAATTTGGAGTGAGCTTTTAGAATTCGGAGTGAAGTTTAAGAATTTGGAGTGAGCTTTTAGAATTCGGAGTGAAGTTTTCGAATTCGGAGTGAGCATTTAGAATTTGGAGTGAGCTTTTTGAATTCGGAGTGAAGTTTTTTAATTCGGAGTGAGGTTTTAGAATTCGGAGTGAGCATTTAGAATTTGGAGTGAGCTTTTAGAATTAGGAGTGAGCTTTTCGAATTCGGAGTGAGCATTTAGAATTTGGAGTGAGCTTTTAGTATTCGAAGTGAAGTTTAGGAATTTGGAGTGAGCTTTTAGAATACGGAGTGAAGTTTTCGAATTCGGAGTGAGCATTTAGAATTTGGAGTGAGCTTTTGGAATTTGGAGTGAGCTTTTAGAATTCGGAGTGAAGTTTAAGAATTTGGAGTGAGCTTTTAGAATTCGGAGTGAAGTTTTCGAATTCGGAGTGAGCATTTAGAATTTGGAGTGAGCTTTTTGAATTCGGAGTGAAGTTTTTTAATTCGGAGTGAGGTTTTAGAATTCGGAGTGAGCATTTAGAATTTGGAGTGAGCTTTTAGAATTAGGAGTGAGCTTTTAGAATTCGGAGTGAGCATTTGGAATTTGGAGTGAGCTTTTAGTATTCGAAGTGAAGTTTAGGAATTTGGAGTGAGCTTTTAGAATACGGAGTGAAGTTTTCGAATTCGGAGTGAGCATTTAGAATTTGGAGTGAGCTTTTGGAATTTGGAGTGAGCTTTTAGAATTCGGAGTGAAGTTTTCGAATTCGGAGTGAGGTTTTAGAATTCGGAGTGAGCATTTAGAATTAGAATTCGGAGCGAGGTTTGAGAATTCGGAGTAGTGTATTTAAAAATGTGGAGTGTCATTTGGAATTCGGAGTGCACTTGTGGGCCACCGTAGCTAGTCGTTAGTTCTGTTAGTGTTGATGCCACACGAGGCCACTCAGAGTGGACTCCCAAATAATTTCGTCTGGCTACGGCCCAGGCATGTACACATAAATTGACGTATGGGGCTGTGCGGAAATCTTTCCTAAGACTAACGAAAGATGTACAAAATAAAACTAAGGAGGAACTTGTTTTTGATAAATTTACGCTTTTTAATAAGCTTAAGCTTATCTAATTGCCAGCGCGTGGTCAATATTTAACTCACTGGACTGTGTAAACTGCCGTGTCGCTCGCTATCTTCGATCACGATAACGCTTAGCTCGTGTTTTCGCGCATGAAAGATTTTTAGTAGTCCAAAAGGTTTGTAGTCGTTTTTCTCTAGTTCTCTAATGACCATGTACGCTTTAATCGGCGTAAAACCCGCTAAAGTTGTTACAAATTATATATAAATTAATAAGTACTTACGTATATGTAAGCTTACATTTCTTCGACGTCACTGACCTTAACTCATCAAAATTTGCATCTAAAACAGACCCTCTGTCATCATCAGACAGTTAAAAACCAATTCGGTTCATCACCATGGATGATGTCGGGGTCATTTCAAGCTTTAGCTCTGGCAAACAAGAATATGTACAGGACGAAGAGCCGCCGCTCGACTCACTTGCCGCTCGTCCTCACTTGCCTGAACAAGATCGACGCCAGTCCATATACGGTAGTGCTAGTGGGGCTCCTTGAGTTAATTATTAACGGCAAACTCTCACCGTTCTCTACGCAGACGTTCTTTTTGGCTCGTCACGCAATCTTTCCTCCCCGGTTTGCATGACGACCCAAAAGAACGTCTCCTTGGGAGGCTAGAGGTCGGCGAGCGGCCTTTCAATATTCAGGAATCATTAAGGCAGAAATTCAGAAAGCTTCTATTGATATTTACATCCAAGTACGAGTTAAAACGCGGCTTTTAACATGATAATTTGATTAGGGAGCTTTAGCAACGACGACGGCGACGGCAATGAAAACGTCACTTCAAAATATAACTTCTCGTTTTTGTAACGCTTTCGCTATTATTCCAATTTGTTTAACTTGGAAAATACTGGCGAACTATTCAGGGACTAAACTGTTATGAAGTAAGGAAAAAGAAAGAAAACTTTACAGTCACACGCTCCTGTTCTCGAGAAAACCTAAAGTTTGGTCATGTTTAACGTTGTTGTTTTGCAGAGGACGGGAAAGAAATGTACCAAAATGTAAAACGCACGTGCAGAGCCATTGTTTGTGCTCATTAAACCTATTGTTTTGTGGCGTTCTCGTTGCCGTTGCCGTCGTCGTTGCTAAAGCTCCATAATATAATAATGAAAAAAAGAAACAAACCAACAAACCATTCGGGCAAAATGAACTCCTTCATCTAAGTTTCTTTTGTATTTGCGTTTCGCTTTCACAAGCAGTTTCGTTAGTCTGAGAGCAGATACGCCTTAGTGCAGGAATTTACATCTATATCGCAGATCCAGTTGAGTGCGCAGGTTAAAAAATTCAGGATTTCAACGGGGTTTGGGCCCCTGACCGCGCGATCCCGGTGCAATGCTCTAACCAACTGAGCTATGAAGTCACGAATCACGTTGGAAGCAGGTCAATTGTGGGTTCATATGTTCCCGTGAAAGAGAAGAGTGTAAATGATGCATATGAAAAAATTCATATATTAACTGCGGAAATGAAATCAAATGAAGAATGATACTCCCGTTGAAGTCCTGAATTTTTTCAGGCTTCTTTTCGCAATTGCATAAATTGTATTAAGAACTGCGAGGATCATTCGTCATTTGAGTTCTTTTCTTTGTTGTATGTTAGGTGTAACCGTTTTGGAGAATTGCTAATCAAGAACTGCTTCTCAAGAGCCTCTTTCAAGAATTGCTTTTCATTGCCGCAACAACCTCTACCTCCATTAAAGTGCGTTAAAAGCCATGCTGGAGTGTTTTTCTCTTCTGTGTGGAAGTTACACTAGCGCTATGATTTTATTTTGAATATATTGTGTTATTCGACCTATATTTTCTTTTTTCCTTTTTTTTTTTTTTTTTTCTCGTTTTTTTTGTGTGTGTGTGTGTGTGTGCTTGTATCATAGCAACAAAGAGGCGCATTGGATCCATGGTAATACGAACAACCAAACTTGGTTCATTGAATTAATAAAATTTGCTAACTGCTGGACAAAGCTTGATATTTAAAGCTCTATCAAAGACCAGTGTTGGACTTGCATAACACGCTTTTTTGTTTATACGGAGCTGTCCCTGTGAGCCGGGGGAAGGAAACTGAATATTTTTTCTCTGTCAGGCCTGGTAAGCATATAGCAATATTATCGTCAGTGATTTTAAACGGAACAATAATGAGATAAAACTGAAAACACTGGGATTCAAACAGGGTATTTCCTCTTAAAACGCACTATGTGGCGGGCATGAAAATATTCTGGAGAAATGATCATAAATTTCGTATTTTAATATTAGAGAGAACCCTTTAATTTCATTTTGTCTCCTGAAATCGCTAAACTGATTAACTTTCGGAAAAACTTCCCGAGATCTTAAATAAGCGTGAAGAATTTCCACTATGGCATTTTCCGACGCAATCTCACTTGGAGAGGCGGTGGATTGTTTTATGTCCTTGGGGTAGCAAACAAAGGAGCGGACTGGTAGAATATCAACCCAAGGTTCTGACGCAGCAAGGACTTTCATTGAACGGATTCATGGCAACCTCGCTTGACTACAAAATATTGTCTCAGGGTTAGGTTGTCTGTTTCAGTTACGCTAATGGTAGATAATTTCTTTACCCTCACGAGGCAAGACTACGCCACGCCCACTCAACTACAACATGGCATTCTACGCGCCTCTTGTGTAAGGAGCTTGAGAAGAGGACGTATCGAGGTCATTTCCGTTACTTCACTGGCCCCTCCTCCTCCCAATCCACCTGTATCGTTGGTTGAAGATGGAATAGCGAGAATGACCCTTTTTGAAACAATAGAGATGAGGGACTTTGCAACCTCTCTACGGAGAAGTATCCGACAACATTCTGTCAGGGACAAAAGCAAAGAGGACACTAGCCATCTTCCGTATAACTTAGCTAACGTGAGCCTCTGGTCTCTGAGGGAGCACTAACGGCCGGTTTAGGCTATGGTGAATGATGGTGAACGTGAGCATGCTTCCAGTGCTGCAACTAGCGCTTTCAGTGGTGCGCCAAAATGCTCCACAACAGCAAGACCCAGACCTGCCCCTTGATCGATCCTTACTGCAGCGTGAAGTTTACTTCAAGGCTGAGGAAGTGATTGCCTGATCTGCAAAACAGTACAGTGGGTTTTTCCCTTTCCCGCTTTTGAAGAATCTCCTCGTCAAGGACAAAAATAGAAAAGAATTGGTGTTTACTGACAGTGTCATGTGGACTGACGATAGTTACACTGGCGACAAGTTGATTTTCTCTGAAGCCTGCCGGGATGACAGAAATTCATAGTATACCACTGTAGCCTGTGTACGTATTACAGGGACCGCGCCGGGGGAGGGGCCGGGGGACTGGGTAGGCCATCCCTCACTTTTTGTGGAAATATTAATAACTTAAGTAAAAGACATGTCCAAGAAAAGTACTTTCAAGAGATAATAGTGCTTGGCTAAAGATGGCGGACCTCGTGGGAAAACATCCAAATTTATGATTGGTTCCTTTCGATCCTGTCTGATGGATTAAATTTTAAAACCACTATATTTTCAATTCATACACATCGTTGTAGTTGGTGATTAAAATGGGGTTGACAGACCAACTTGACTCCAGCTGTGTGCCCATTGTGTAAAACAAGCGTTTCTTTAAGCGATGTTCCTTTTCTATAATAAATTAAGGGAGGTTCCTTGAATATCTCTCTGAGTAATGGTTGTTCTTGTATTAGATGCCATTTGTCCATTAGTATGTTTCTCAAACACGGTAACTATGGTTGAAATTGCGTCACAAAGGGTAGTATTTGTGCGTTCTCTATTTCTGTGTTAGACCTATTTTGTCTGTCCACATAGTTAACTTCTTACAGTATGTGTTCCGCCATTTTCTTAAGGTAACTTTATAGATAAGGCGGTTTTTAAAGTTTTCTATGTTGTCTGTGAAAGTAACTCTCGAAGAGTTACTCGAGAAAGGCTCAAAGAAAAGACTCAAGAAAGGCTCAGTAATCTTACAGTTGTAAACACTCACAAAGACAGAACATACAACGCTTTGCTTTGCTGACGTGACAAGTGAATTTGTTGATCGCAACGACTCAAAAAAGGAATTACGGTACGTTCAGAGAATCCGGCCGATTCCGTGACGTTAAGCTAATAAAAGTACCAAAGTTATGATTACCCTACCTTCGTTTATAGATTACGTAAAGTGTGATTACAACATTTATTTTGTCACTAACCCCTTTCTCTAAATGCTTGAATTGAGTTGAAAAGTGTAGAAAAGGATATCACTCGATTTTTTGAGCCTATTCGTAACCGCTGGACAAAGCCTATGAAATTAAACGGAATTACAGTTTTAAAGTTAGTCTCCTCCCCGTCACTTGAGAACGCGGTAGCGCCCCCCCCCTTCCTATGCCCTCCCACTTTAAAAACTGCCCCGCGGGCCCTGTATTAACGAGCTCATTGAAATCCGTTATATAGAGGACTTTGTTATATAGAGGCTCGTTAAATCGAGGTTCCTCTGTAACGGACTAGGCCAAGTATTTTGGTACAGTAATTATCTTAACTTGACTTAACGCTTAACTATTTACTTTTTGAGATAGATGGGAACTCTAGATACAAACTTGTGAACACAACCATGGGCACTGCGCTTTTGGAGACAAGTCGTTTCTTTTTTATTTACAATGTCATACTTTGTCCCACGAAAGCGTTATATTGATATGTATCTTGCTTTGGCTGTTTTGTGCTTTTTCCAACATGATTTAGGTTATGTTTGTATTGATCACTCAACAATAACTAGTGCAAGGTACGTGCTACATGCAATAAAGTGGCCTGCGGAAGAGGCTACGTGCTAAAGTTGAAGGGATATCGTGATAGCAATTGTCCATAGCACGGAAAAGTAAAACCCCTGATTTTCTGAATAAATATCAGTAAGTTTGAAAAAAAGACAATAATTGAGAAGATTTCTCAGAAAAATGTGAAGTACTACATTATGACAGGAGCCCATCACCCGTAGCGTGTAACTGCCATATATACCTCAGGAATATATGGCAGTGCAACGGCATTTTTACAAGGGTCAACAACAAAACTTATTCTTTGATTGAACCTGACGACAACAAAAACTGTAACCGCGACCATTTTGCAACGAAACTCACCAATTTTCACTTTCCGCAAACGGAGAAAAAAAAAGACTTATAATATTACTATTTTCACACGAAAAACAACATAACTCACCACAGCCTGCATAAAAGGCGCTTATTTAGCCGAGCGTTCCGCGCACTCATCGCTAAAGCCTCCATTCGCAAAAAAATATCGCCTGTTCTGCAGGCTAGGCAGATGTTCAGCCCCGCACACAAATCAGAGACAGTTGGGAACTCTAGCTACAAACTTGTGAACACAACCACGGTCAACCACGGGCACTGCGCTTTTAGAGACAAGTCGTTTCTTTCTCATTTACAATGTCATAATTTGTCCCACGAAAGCGTTATATTGATATGTATCATGCTTTGGCTGTTTTGTGCTTTTTCCAACATAATTTAGGTTATGTTTGTATTGATCACTCAACAATAACTAGTGCAAGGTACGTGCTACATGCAATGGAGTGGCCGGCGGAAGAGGCTACGTGCTAAAGTGGAAGGGATATCGTGATAGCAATTGCCATAGCACCGAAAAGTAAAACACTTGATTTTCTGAATAAATATCAGTGCAGTTTGAAAAAAAAAAAGAACTGAGAAGATTTCTTAGAAAAATGTGACAGTAATACATTATGACAGGAGCTCATTACCCGTAGCGTGCAACTGCCATATATACCTCAGGAATATATGACAGTGCAACGGCGTTTTTACAAGAAGGTCTATTTTTAGATAAGCTTTTCCCGCGAAAATAATTGTTTCCAATCATCCAATTTACGTCCTCTGTTACTTTAAGTGTAATTACTGAAATATTTTTAGAACATAGTTTCGAACGTATTAACAATTTATTCATTACGCAATCGCTTGTGGTTAGCTATCCGATGCCAATTCTCGGGAAATGTTTATCCTAAAATAAAACTACTTGTGAAAACGCTGTTGCACAAACGCAGTATGGAAGTTCCACGCTCCAGTTCCTAATGTATTACACTTAAATCTGAATTGGAATTGAACGGGGAAAAATCCTTCGTAAGCGTTGAGGAAATAACGATAATGAAAAACACACAAAAGATTAAAAAGAATAATGAACAATTCGAAAAAAACACCCAAGAATAATGAATAATTAAGGTCCAATTTCTTAGCCTCCACCCCCGAGATTCTATTTGTGCGTCAGATTTTCTTAACTTCATTAGATTAATTATTTAAAAATAAAATAACCCATCACCAAAACCCAAAGTCCTTCTTTGTCTGGCTTATTCCTAATTAACGAACAAATGAAATTGACGCGACCATTTTAGTCAGAAAATTTTGACCGTTAACGCGGTTTACTTCTGGTCGCAACTTGTTTTGAAATTCGAACGTCATAAGTGTTTAATATTATTAGCCAACCACAAAACTGTTGCTGGTCATGTTTTAGAATAATTGGGCCTCAACTTCCCTTCTTAACAGATCCAAGTTAAACATTGCGGCTAACAATGCCTTAATATGCCTTATATGAACTGCCTCAAGCAAAACGAATGCGGAACGAATGCCGTGGTGTAGATGATTAAAGGTTGGTTTTCACATACCAAGCAGGCAACAGCATAAAATAGCGTCTTTCATTACTACACCTTTTGCCCTTCATTAACAGAAAATAGAAATTTATTCAGTTAATTTACTGGAATTCGATAACATCTTCGGAAGAACATTTTCACGGACAAATTTTCATTTACCCGTTAGTTCATTTGCGCAGTTTTCATGCTCATGCTCCTTCAATAACATCATTGGAATGTCATTTTATTTATCGTAAAGTCTATTATGTCTTCGGAAAAAACATTAACATCAATAACACTGTCGTTTACATTTTTTTAAAGTCATTATGGACGGTCATGTGCTTGCCAGTAATGACTTTAAAAAAATGTAAACGACAGTGCTATTGATGTTAATGTTTTTTCCAAAGACATAAAATGACATTCCAATGATGTTATTCGAAGTGCATGAGCATGATAATTCCGTAAAAAATGCCATTCTCAGAAAAACCTCTGTCCGTATTAACTATAACACTGAGCTTGGAGTACATGCCCATAACCAGTGTTGAGGCCACCAAGGCAGCGGTTTATTTGAAGTAGACCCAGTTTTGACTTCGTTTATATTATGCGTTCCATTCTTCTGCTGCTATTCACTGAAGACCTCATGAAGGCTGGCTATGAGCATGGCTCTATCTAAAATCGGTTACCTTTTATCTTTTGTTCTATTGTTTCAATATGTATATAAAGATATAAAATAACTTTAATAATTAATTCCCAATTTTGACCAGTTGTGACCAAGTCAACCTTTCTCCCCACTTTCTCCCCTTCTTTGATGGTGGCAGCGGCACAAGAAAAAACTGACACAGGTTTGCCTTTCTTCATCACAATGAATCTGAAGTGTAATAATAACATTGAAATTAGAGTATAGAAAGAAGGGTGTGAATTTTTGACCGTATTTAAAACAGAGAATTTTATTAAGTAATATCATCCTCTGTGAAACGGTTACTACTGGTATTCTGCTAATATTGGTTATGACACTGCATGGTCAATGTATTGCCGCCTACTGTACTTAGTTAATTTCGTGGATGGCTATGGCATGCCCGAAAAAAAAGATGTAGACACAAATCAACTGTTAAAACAATATAATTAAAGTTAATTATGTGCTGAACAATGAACTGCCTCACCTTGCTTTGAGAGTTACGGCCGACGACCCCGACACCTTGGCGAGGTAAAGATGGCTGTCACTTCTCGACCACAGAATTTGGAACTGTTTTCGGTCGAAGCCAAACAAGGGGCTTGATACCTTTTCCTTGTCCTGGCAATCTAAGGCTTTCACACGCCAGCGGAAGCACCTGATTGTTGACACCAGCCTTCTTGTCGTTATGCTGTTAGACTAGAAGCATAGGAACAAGAGGTTAATGAAGTTTTACTCAAAGTTAAATCCCACCTGCAGTTATATCAGCCTTTCTTTATGATCTATCTGCAAAGGAGGCAGGGAAATGTGGGAACACTGTGTAACCTTAAATTGCAAGAAAAAAGTATTGATATCAGCTGCCTCTAATCAGCCTTGTATTTACATTTTCTTTAAAGCTATTTAGGAGTTTGTTTTTTTCCAGGGATGTATGCAACTTACTCTTACCTTGTCTATTAACATGATTTGGTACAATCTTATCAAGTTCGTTTCTTAAAAGTTAGGCAGAACCACTAACTAACGGCGCGTTATTCGAACTTTTAGCTAGTTGCTTTCTTTTTGCGAGGTTTAAAAATACAAAAACTTTACGCTGTTTACGATGCAATGGTTTGCAATTATATGGCAACAACACTCTGCGATCGTTTGGGACCTTTGATCCGCAATCGCCTGCAAGCATATGGAAACCAGGATTAAATACTTTTCATAACCATAACAAAGAAAGAGAGGCGGCGTAACTAACCCCAACCAAACAAGTAGAATCGTAAGAGTTTTGTCACAAGTGCCAAATGAAAATATGCGTTATTTCGTCTAAAGTTTCACTATAACTTCTCAACGCTTTTTTTTCTTTTGTATATTTTCACCAAGAAGGGTTCATTGTTTGCTAGCGCAGAACAAAAAGGATACAGTATTTTGCGCAATACTGGCTGTAAAACAAACGGCTAGAATCAGTAACTTACCATATCTGGCAAAGGAAACTTTCGTCCACTTCTTCCGTTTCATCTACTTTGCAGTTAAAGTCAGTGAAACATTTTTAAACCTTTCTCTTAATCTTCTAACTTTGATGTGAATGGTGCAGACACGGATGAGTATGAAAATGAACAATATCTCTCGTGCGAATAGTTGCTAGAAAACAAAAGGCACTTTCATTAACATCACTTGCCTTTAATTGGTTGGTCGTAAAATTTATTCTTTTGTTGTTAGTATCGCCCAGAAAATTTTCCGGAAGTAACACTTCATGTGAGAAATAGGTGACTAAGAAATAGCTAACCAGGTGAAACCTGATTTGGCAGCGAATTTGCAAAGCTGCAATTATATTGAATTAGTAGTAAAAAAAAAATACCAAATTTTCCACTTTATCATCTTTATCCCGATAAAACCTTCCAGGCGATCTTTTGTCGGCATTTAAAACACAATCCATGATACGCATGCAGGTTCGACTTTCAGCCCGGGCTAAAAAAAGATACGATTACATTGAGTTTTCATCCTGGGATTGGGGGAAGTACTCCCATAAATTTCGGATATGGGTGTGGCGCGAAGGGTCTTCAACCCTGACGCTATTTAAGGATAAGCAAACGAAAATTGATACCCTATTTAAGGTCCAAACCCGAAAAAAACGGAAAGAACTGGCTGTCAGTGTTCGCAGTCTAATGGGGGACGATCCAAACGACGACTTACCGCCACGGAAAAACATAAAATTTCATTTAGCTGGGTATTTCCGCACTGCTATGTTAGCTGGTACAATTTAGCCACCATATGTAAGGATCACACCGGGAACACTAAGCCAACATGGCCAAAAGTGATACCCTATTTAAGGATTGAGAACCTCAAAAACCACACCTTATCCGCGGTTAACACCCTAAATCTGAAAAAATCGGGCTTCGTTAGCGAATAAGGCCACAATGTCTGTAAGCCCAAAAATATGCTAATTAGATCTTTGAAGTGAAATTTTCTCTGCCAAATATTGTTTAAGTGGACCTATGAAATGAATTTATTCAACAGGTGAGGTTCCTTTAAGAACAAATTTGCATTTAGCGACCACAGTTTCACGCGCCTTGCAGCCGCAAGATGGCAGGATTCGATGTCCCGTTGACAGAAGTCTGGAAAGTTTTTTTAACTTCCCACACTGATTTTTTGCTCATTTTTGGACAATGTGGAGATAAAATATGTGACTGATCATCGCAGTTGTGAACGCTACTGAAGCAGTAAAAAAAATTATAAAGCCTGAAAAAATTCAGGTTGGTACGGGATTCGAATCCCCGACCTCTGCGATACCGGTGCGGTCTGGTGTTGTTGCAGGGTATCGCAGAGGTCGTGGGTTCGAATCCCGTACAAGTCTGAATTTTTTTCAGGCTTTATTTTCACTACTGCTTAAGCAGTGTTCACGACTGCGAAGATCAGTCACATATTTAATCGTTAATCCGCAGTTCAAAATTTATGATTTTCATTGGAAATCATTCTCTGGAACAGACTAACGTAACTAAGTTTCTAGGAATATACGTGGACGAGCACCTCACTTGGAAACACCACATTAGCTATGTCTCTAAACAGATTTCTAAGTCAGTTGGTATAATATTCAGGGCCCGATTCTACCTATCAGTAAAAACCAAATTATCTCTGTACTACGCATTAATTTATCCCTATATCACCTATTGTAACTCTTCTTGGTCGTCCACGTATGTGTCCAACTTAAATAGGATTTTCATTCTGCAAAAGCGTGCTGTGCGAGCCATCACCAATTCCGATTATCGAGCACATTCTGCTCCATTGTTTGCTAAATTGGGTATCCTTGATATTTTTCAAGTGAACTCATTTCAAATAGCCAAGTTTATGTTTTACTATCATAATCAATTGTTGCCTCCAATGTTCCTCAACTTGTTTGAGACAAGTAGTGAAATTCATAATTATGGCACCAGGACGGCTGGATGTTACCGCCCTCATTTCTGTCGTACAAACATTAAGCAATTTACAATTCTCTTTCAAGGTCCTATGATTTGGAATTCTCTCCCTACTTCAATTACCTGTTCAGCAAATTTTGTTACCTTCAAGAAAAAAATGTTAGAATTTTTATTTAAACAATCCTGAATCTGTCATGCCGCACTCACACAGCACCAAATTATACTTATATATTATCCTTCGAGGTGGCCTCTCCTATAAGCCTTGTGGTTTCCTGAGGTCTCCTCGCCACTAACTTAGGTGTATTAAAAGTAAATATTGTGAAAATGGCAAATAAATAAATAAAAACTAAAAACTACTCCGTACGTGTTCTTTCGCGCGGAGAAACCATCTACAGTTTTAGCAAATTTCTAAAAATGAATCTAGGCTTTTTTGTTAGGCTAAAACGTCGATCGACTTCACGAACGATTAGATGGTTGCAGTATCGTGGACTGTTAGCAAACCCGTTACGTTGCAATCCATGCAACAATGACATGGACTTAATCAAACGAGAAGCAGACAATATTGATGGACATCAGTGGTAAGTCATAACGTCTATAATAATAGCAACATACATATTCTAAGACTTTCTTATAAGGACGGTCTGGACAGCTGTTTGGTTGGTTTGTTTCCCAAAAGATCGTCAAATATTACCCTTTATTCATCTTCTGTCCCGAAAACAGCAGTCCCTGACCGGCCCGCGGCTACTCCTGTTCGGTAGTAAATGATACCGACCTCTGTGGCACAGTTTTTTTTTCTTTTTCTTTCTTTCTTGAAGGAGATGCAGTGCTTGCAAGAAAAAACGGAAGTATAAGGACCAATAGTTTTTTTGCCAAGTTCCCAAAAATCGCACTGGGGGAATTGACGCTTTTAATCTATCTCTGGTCAATAGACCAGAGTAGAAAACACGCGGCCTGCACGACAAGCATGAACAAAAACCTAGTTGGTAGAGTATTTCGCAGTTTGGAAGACGTCTGTTCAATAGATATTGGTAGAAATCCAGTCATACCGTTTGGTGGCAGATGTCTCGTCAAGTGCGACGAAAGCAAATTTAACCACAAGGCAAAGGTATATAGCTTGAAATGCTCTACTGGGATTAAAGAAGAAATTGGCACAGGAAAATGATTTGCAATATGAGTGCGTGAAGGCGAGAAATGCCGATGTCCAGAAGGTGGTTTGGGTTTATTTCATTTCAGACTATTTTCATGCACCAAGCCTATTTCTCCTGATCATCAACGGCAAATGACAAATACTGTGTCTGTCACTCAACGTTCCCGTGCTCTCCTTTAACGATAGGCACCGCCTTACCGCGCCTTTGACAAGGTGTGAAAACTGCGAAGAGGCCAAAAACTCAGAATTAATTTTTTGGGGCATTCCTATCAATCGAATGAAATTAGAGCAAAATGTTTCACACACTTTGCCGGACCAAATTATAGGTGGTTAGGGTTTCTTTAAAAAACGCACACGGGCTTGAACTTCCCACACCCATGAAGGTTGACGGTACTCTAAATGCAAAATGAATTTTGGGCCACATTTCCCATTCTAGTTCGTTAGTTGAATACACTGCGAGTAGTCTCTAATTTCGGCGATGGATTGTGGGGCGGGCGAAAGGCACGCGCGCGCGAAGTTTCGAGGAGACGCGACGCGAGGAGTAATTTTTTGGCGCTCCCTTCGCGTCGCGTCTCCTCGAAACTTCGCGCGCGCGTGCCTTTCGCCCCACCCCCCCCCCCCCCCCTCTCACAATCTATCCCCGAAATTAGAGACTACTCGCAGTCTATTAGTTGAACTAATGTCTTCTAAATTGAGTGGATTGCAAAACTAACACTAACGGCAGGGGTTATTTAAATATAAATTCTGTTTGAAGTAGCTGTCTAACGAAATGTAGCGATCTTCTTCGAACAGGGAACCCAAGGAAACGTTTCGGTAGATATCTGTTCGGTGGAGGGTTGTTCGCCTTGGCCTTAAACGTACTTCAAACACCATAAGGTATTAAAAATGTCTTTCTACAGCTTTTTGTTGACCATGGAATTCTTTTGCGAGCTGCAGGAACAACTTTCCTTCTCGTGCGCATAAATAATTTATCCAGCCATTTCGCAAATGTCGAGCAAGAACAAATTCTGTGACAGTGCCTCGTTGGGTAGACTGAGAGTAGTCGCTAATTTCAGCGATGGGTTGTGAAACGGGAGAAATACACGCGCGCGAGCTGATTGCGAGGAGACGAAACAATCCATCGCCGAAATTAGAGACTACTCGCAGTCTACTCGTTGGGTGCCCCTGTTAGAAGGACTGTGTCAAATGAAAAGAGGAAAATTGCCAGGCGCACTCGCGGCCTCTCCATGTTATGTTGTTTATTAGTTGCGTTTATTTCTTTAAGTATAACAGAGGAAGACGAGCACGAGATGTCTGGGTCTTCGGAGTAATTTGCTGCGATACCCATCCAGCATGGGGGTACTCCGAGGTGGTAAATAAAAGGGACCGTGCCACACTGCTTCCAATCCTGGCCAAGTGTCTACTTCCAGGTACCGAGGTGGACACGGATGACTGGGCAGCATATGAGAACCTGGAACAGCATTTACCTAATGTTGTCTCTCAGCACAGGGTTGTGGTTCATGCAGATAATTTTGTCGATCCTGTCACCGGGCCACACTCAGGAGGCAGAACCGACTTGGGCGACTTTGAAAGGTCCGATAAAACAGCGTCGGGGAATTTCGAAAGAAGACCTCCAAGTTTACTTGGACGAAAGGATGTGGAGACAGTGGAGGGGCCACAACGATGTCATCACTAATTTCTTACCTGTGTTGGCATCTCAATATGTAGATTATGTAGTATAGAAACACTTAATGCGAATGACTATATGAAAATAAATTTGTACGGCAATTTTTTCTAGGCTTTATATTCACTACTGCTTGGTTAGTGTTCTGCACTACTGCGATAATCATTCACATTTTCATTTCTTTAATACGCAATTCAAATATATGATTTTCATATACTCATTCTCATATTTTCATATCTCACGGGCATTTTACGTACCAACAAAATTACCAGCTCCCAGATGGCTTGTTAACTCGGTTGGTAGAGCACCGCACTGGTATCGCAGAGGTCGCAGGGTCGTATCCCATACAAGCCTGAATTTTTTTTCAGGCTTTATTTTCACTACTGTATAGTAGTGTTCATAAAGTTCTGCGATGATCATTCACACTTGCAATCCTCGACATTTTGTTCAAGAACGGGTAATATTTTATCAGTTTTTCAAGCGTCAGTGATCGCTATTGTCGCGCGATTTGATTTTCACGCAGTAGTTTCGCCAGTCTCATTTACAACCTGTAATTATCAAATGCCCATCGTAGTGAATTTTACCCCTCACGGAAGGGGATCCACCCTCCTATGTCCATAACCCCCGAAATTTTACGACATGCGCAGAGTACTTTACCTTGAAAAACTGCTGTTTCCTGAAAACGTGGGCTTCTTTCGTTACTTGTTTACGACGAAAGTTGCGAAAAAAATGTCAATGGGGCGAAGAAAATTTATCGGCAGGCAGTTTTCTGGTAAATATCAGCCGGCGAAGAAAATAAAAACAGAAGAGACGAAAACAGTTCAGGTGTTGGTGGTCAGGTTTCAGCAACAGCAACTCCAGAAAGTGTTTTTATCAAGTTTGCAAGCGAGATTGAGAGGATCGACAAACTCTTTCGTGAATGTAAACGACTAACAGCAGAAAACACAGGACTGAAAAGGACAATCCAAACGCTTCGAAAAAGTATAGATAAGCGTTGGTTAAGGAAAAAATGGGTAAATCATAGTTAGTAGAGGAGTCTTCTCTACTAAATATGGGTGAATGTATAATTCAAGTCAGTTTTTTAATTGGCATACTTATTATCACGGCTGCTTTGAGTGGGCTTCCAAACACGGAAAATGTAAACACACGCATATGCAACGGATCTGTTTTTGACGTGAAACAACTAACCCGCATCCGGCCTGTTTATTCATTTTCAGTGCAGATATAATGCCTTTTAAGGCTTTATAAGCTTACGGTTAAAGGTTAAGTTAAACTGGGCCACACAACGAACATTCATTGACATTTGAGTAAGACAACGTTGAATATTTAATAATGTCACGAAGAAAAGCCACGGAACTTGTGAAAATCGTTTGTACACTTTTGCGGGTAGCTAGCGGGGTGAAAAACGTTAGTGCATTCTCCTTAAAAGAGGGTAAAAGAAGAAACTTTTACTTTAGAGATACTGAAAGACACACCTTAAAACTTACTACAAAGTATGTTTAATTGACCGCTGTAAAACCGTCGTTATAATTTCGCAGCTGTTAATGCCGTGTTAATTCGGTCTGGTGAATTGTGCATCCAGACTTTGCTTTTATTTTGGACACTAAATAATGTAGCAGAGCTGAAAGAAACAAACCATTTTAGATATATGCCAACACAAAAATTCAGTTATCTCAAAGCAACATTACCCGAAGGTAAAATACACACGTGAAAAACACTTTAAATGGCACAGTATCCGATCTTGTGCGGACCGCTGTGGGGTCAGCCTATTTGATCAAAATTACCGCGAGGTACCGAGAATATTCAAGTCTTTGTCGCCCTTCTTATGTCGAGTTCAATCTAGTTTTAATTCTTCGACTTTTCATACCTTTCTCTAGTTAAATTTAAGCTTAGGTACATGTAAGATTTTGAGTTCAAGTGGACAAAACCTTTCCACTTGACAAAAAAACACCAATGTTCTCGACAGTAATAAAAAAAGTAACATTCACAGGTGTAAATGAAAACACAATCAATAAATAAAGTACCAACATCTAAATGTAGAACTGAAAGTTTAAGGTTCAGACTTTTCAAAATATGAATTAAATGAAATAATTTGTTTTCAAAGCCAAATGTCAATAATTTTTTTTGTGACTTTTCCCCTTGTTTTCAGTATTTGTACAGAGAAGGTTCAGTGATTTGAAGAAAGAGACTCTGACCCTACAAAAACAAGTTACAAAACAAGACAAACTTTTGAACACCACATCCTTGAAGAAAAACAACATCATCAAAAAACTAATGGGGACAAAAGCTGTTGCATCAAAACTGAAAAACCAACTCAAACAAAAAGAAGTTTTAAACAGTTATTCCCTTGTGGATACATTTGCCCAAGGCAAAAATGGAGCAAACCATAGGAGTGTAATGTTCATGGCTTGCATTAGATATTTACAACATGCATGTTGGTTATCTAACCAAAAGGCATCAATTGCATTACATTTAATTTTCAGTATTTTATTTAATTGTAGTCCCCCTACAAGTCTGATTGTTTCCCCTACTACTTTGTCAGACTGGTATGTTCTTTTAGGGGAGGCAGACAAATTAATTCTGTGTAAAAGGTTTGCAAACGGCAAATATGAACCCATGGTCCCAGTTTCAGTAGGCAGAAATCACATGACTCATGCTACAAGAAAACCTGAATATCAAGATGTGTGAGAAAATGTTGTCATCAAGTCATCAAAGGACTCACTTTTATTTCATTGAAATACAGCAAATCACACACAGCCTATGTTTACTCCTAGTAGCATGAGCCCTTGATAGTTTAAGTGAATATTTGAGGATAAATTATCCTAATTAAACCAGGAATATTGTCTTTAGGTGCTGTTTTCGAAGAATTTTTGGTGTAAGATAAATGAAATGCACCTAACAAAAGTTTGGTATCAATCATTCTTTATTATGAAAGCCCAAAGGGTAATCTTAGTGACAGGAAAATTTTTAGCCCTTAATTGTAAAGTAAAGGAAAACAAAGAGTTATTTATTACAAGTGAAATTAACCAAAAAAATGGACACAGCTTTCAAATATTCAGGCCTTAATTGTGAAGTTGATGTCAGTTGTAAATAGTAGCAGGTACCAGAGACTGGGAACAATTTTACTTGGTGTTACCAGTATTAAGAATTAATTGCTTGACAGTTAATTAACAGTATGTATTTTTTAAGGTGCAGGATGGTAGATTTATGCCCGTCATTGGTTTTCCTGTAGGGTCGACCCCCAGGCTAACCAGGGGGATTGAAAAATCAGTCGAGCAAACTTCAGGAATTTCCAGGGGGTCGGGGAATCTCTGAAGACAAGGTCCCCTGGGTGAGCTGTCTTTCAGTTGAAAATCCCTGTAACATCCTTTTCAAACTTAAGAATTTCCCCACCCCCTAATCTTTGATCATAAGGCAATGTCAAGATTTTCCCCTACCCTCGGGCAAAGAATCCCATCCATCTCCTTGCATTCCCCCACATATCTCCCTGGTAGGCCCGGCGGTAGACCCACAGGGAAGCCGATGACATGTGCATTATTACCTGCTAAAGCATCAAACATAATTTAGTCCTGTACATTGACTGTCCTAAAACAAGGACAGTAATAATTATTGTGTTCTAAAAAACACAATATAAGTTAGGTCCACAGAAGACGAGCGAGGTTTCAGAGATCCCCTTGGCTTGCTGAAGTATTGAGCTGGCATTAAAAAAACAACAAACAAAATTAAAATTAAAAAAACAACAACAAACAAATAAAGGATAGTGAAATTACATAAGCTTAAGCTTTTCATTCTGAGTTTAATTGTCTAAGAGCATGACAATAACAGTAATGATATACACTGGTAAGCCATGAAGAGCAGGTTGCAGCAAGTAGTTGATGAATCGAAATTGCCACATTGTTTTGCCAAAGTACAAAATGTGGAACCTCAGTGACCGATTTGGTTCATAAAACTAAATTCTATATACAATGCTCAAGGTTCACTGGTTTCCGATTTTTATTGTGTTTTCCATTACAACAATTTCAGAAGTGTTAAGTTTAAGTATTTTGTACTGCATTATTAGTGTTAAGTACGTCATCAAGGTTTGAAAAACTCCAGGCCATTTTGCAACGAAACTTACGAGAAAACAAACACTAATAATATTACTATTTTCACACGAAAAACAACATAACTCACCCCAGCCTACATAACAGGCGCTTATTTAGCCGAGCGCTCCGCGCACACATCGCTGGAGCCTCCATTCGCTGAAATACGCAAAAAATATATCGCCTGTTCTGCAAGCTGACCTCGCCCTCACAAGCAGACCCGCACAGACCCCCGCACACAAATCAATGAGCCCGCGCTTCTTGCGTCAAGAGGGAGACGAAGGGGTGTCCTGTGCAAACTTCGCGGGCTCTTCTTCGGTCAAAATCGAGGGTCATTTAAAACAAGTCCAATCAAACTCGAAGGTCATTTAAAACAAGACCGGTCAAAATCGAGGGTCATTTAAAAAACTAGTCTTTGGTCTAAATCGAGGGTCGTCTTCGGTCTAAATCAAGTCTTTGGTGTGATCGAGTGACCCCACGATAGAACCATCGTCATTACAACAAATCGTTTATCGAGTGTCTGCCATATCGTGTCGATTTGAAATCGAGTCACAGTTACCTGGTTTCCCAGAAACGATGAGTGATAGTTCTATCTTGGGAGACTTGATCGTATATAAATGACCCTCGATTTGCCTTGAAAACTCCCTTCATGTCAGGCTCTATTTTTACAGAACACTAAACATCAAACCCTGGATATGGATCCTCGATGAGGACAAGAGCCTCGTTTACTCCAGTCCCTCGATATAGACAGAAACCTCGTTTACTACATTTTGTCTTGGGGGACAAAATCATATGGCTGATTACTACTAAGAGGAAGTGAACAAGGGACATTAGCAATTATGTAAAAGTAGGGTTTTTAGGATGTGCTTAGCTACTTGACACCCGACACCCATGTCAATGTGTATAAATCATTAAGGTTGGTTTTAGGCATTAAATTCAGTAGTCAGGATGGGAATGGATTACAAGTTGACAATTTTTGGTTTTCAAGTCTTCTTTCCGTCAATCTTCTCACAAAGGAAAAGTAAAAGAGAATAACTCAATTGGTAGAAACCTTAATGCTTATTTTCTCCTTTAACACTGCTCCTTAAACGGTGTTAGCTTTCTTGATGAGCACTATTGAGCACTATGTGCTCTTAGAACAAACGCCGAAAAAAAAATTTCGTTTACAAAATAAAAAAAAACCCTTGCTCCATTAAACATCAAAATTGGAGAAAAAATTGAGGTGATTAACACGTATGAAAGATCTTGATTGCTTAACATCCTCCTCCTCGTCATCATAGAAAATTTATGGAAAACAGTGTAGAGAATATACCGTGCATGCCAGTATATGGTATTGGGGTTTGAATGGTTAATGTTCACATTTTATTAAGCACCAATAATAATCAGGCCTCGACTTTTCAGTGACATTGGCCAAAAATAAATCTCATTGAATCGATTGGTTAGTTAAAGGTGCACTTTCACGACAGTTCCTGATACAAGTATGTTCAAATTTCGAGGATGTACTTTTCTTATTTACATCAATGGCCCGTGTTACATGAATAGGTAATTTTCAAATGATTTCTTAATTGGAAAAGCAACTAGTATTTTTTATGGCGATTTTTCCTAGACATAATGCAAAAACTTGAAAAAACTTAACCTACATTTTTCAGGTTGTACGTGTAACCCTTTTAAACCTCATCATCCATGGCCATAGACAACCATAAATAGTTTCAATGGACATATTATTAAGTGAACACTGCCAATTTGTTTTCAATGCTGCACTGTTGCAACACATGACTTGGTTTACACTCAAAGTACGTGGCACTGGCCCTTTAAATTTTATTGAAAATTGTACTTGCATTAAACAGACTTCCCACAAATGAATAAATTGCGTGCACGATTCCCCAATTAATTTCGCCCTTTTAACGAACAAGCACTGGCATGGTTTCCAGTAAAGTTATGGATTAATCATCACTTGTTTTCTGACATTATTATTAATCATTAATGTTACTCGGCCCCATGCTATCACTAATAGAATTCTAGTCCATGATGTAAAATCAGCTTTTAATAACACGTGAACATTTCTTTAATACATGAACATCAATATCTGTTCGTTATGTAGTGCATGTTCTTCATGTTATCTCTGTTCTGCTTTCACATCCTTGCCTACAAAGAGATAAAAAATGCCTTAGTCATTGTTCAATAAAGAATTGCTGATTTTGCCTTGAACACAAACAAATGACTACAATATAAATAATTCTTACCGAATAAATATTTTTAGAGATCTATGAAATTTGGTAGGAAATGAATAAAGCTATGTGCCAAAACACAACAAAACTTTCATTAACCTACCTCTTCAGAAATACAGCTCACTCAAACATCAATGTACACACCTGAAACAGAAACAAAAGGAGTGGAAGTACGTCTTTCTCAAGAAGACATACTTCCACCCTCACCCACAGCAAGTGCCCATGAAAGGCATTACCAAACCAATTGGATGCAATATTTTATTACTTGTGAACATCTCATGCATTCCTTGAGAACTCTGTTCAATTTATTTATTTGATGTATACCTAGTCATTTTTTGCATGATGTTCTGTATTTTCCTAAGGAAGCAAATAATGTCTTGAGAGTACAAGTCCAGCATCCTCAGCGAGTCAAAGTCCAGAATCCTCAGCGAGTCAAAGTTCAGGATTCTCAGCAAGTCAAAGTCTGGTAAATTAATCAGACTCATTCTCAGCAAGTCACCTGGACCTATTCTCAGCGAGCCAACTAGACCCATTCTCAGCGAGATAACAAGACTCGTTCTCAGCGAGCCAACCAGACTCATTCTCAGCGAGCCAACTGGAAGTGTTCTCAGCCAGTATAAGCCAAGTATCCTCAGCGAGTCAAAATCCAGAATCCTCAGTGAGTCAAAGTCCAGCATCCTCAGCGAGTCAAAGTCAAGAATCCTCAGCGAGTCAAAGCTCAGAATCCTCAGCGAGTCAAGACCTAGAATCCTCAGCGAGTCAAGGCCCATGGACCTGTTCTCAGCCAGTCAACCAGACCTGTTCTCAGCGAGCCAACTGTGCCTATTCTCAGCGAGCCCACTGGACCTATCCCTGGCAATCCAATCTGGCCCAATCTGGGGAAAATGAGAAATACAAGACACTTCACATCTTGCCTAAACTAAAAATGCATGTGACATCTTGCTATCTTTCTTTGCATGAATGTTTAATTAAAATTTTCATCTTTCATTTCTTACTCTTTTCTTCACTTTTGGTTTTCTTGATAAGGAACATCGTTACAAAGTTTAGACAAAGTCGATGTAACTCAAGCCATTTGAGCAACAAAACCAGAGTGTAAATGATAAATATATCTTACACTGGAATTCAGAACATTTTCAACTGAAAACAAATGGATCTTTACAATACCTTTTACTTCCATAATCCTTAACATGCAAGAAATAGGTCTTCTAAATACTTTTTTAACAACAAGCCCAGTAGCCTCAGTGAGTCAAAGTCCAGAATCCTCAGCAAGTCAAGGCCCAATTAAAAATAAACAAGACCTATTCTCAGCGAGTCAACTGGGCCCATTCTCACTGTGCCTACCAGACCAATCTCTCAACAATGCATCAAGACCTATTCACAGTAGCATTTCTATTTATAGTTTGCCATAAAAAATGCAGCTATTCCCAGCATGGAGAAAAATATTTATTCTCATTCACAGCCACAAAAGTATGAATTCATGTAACATCATCTTAACCTCTGACTTGCCAAATTTTTCCAAATGATCAATATACCAGTGACTCCAATAACAGACAAATGTTTCCAATAAACAGTGCAATTAAAAATAAAGATGAAGTAATTGTTTACAGGTGAAATTTTGGAACCTCCTTTTTTCTTCTTTTTTAATTTGCTTACTTGGCAAATCTGTTTTTGCCTAGGGTAAAAAAAAATTAAAAACTTGCCTGGCCTACTGCCTGAGAGACATGTTTCTTTGTAAACAGTGAAAGTAAGGATGATACACTACTCTATGAAATTTGCATCTCTCTGTTTCCAGGCTGTTTTTCATAGTTATGTAGATACATATACCGTTGATTAATTGCCTGTTCATTTGTGCTTGGGTAAGACTCTACTTTATTTGGAAACGACTGATGAGACCTACATCAAAACCTTTCATGATGCACTCACCAGTTTTCACTGGTTGACAGCTGATTCCCTGAAAATTGTCTTGAGCAGAGTTTATCACTTCTTCTTACACCTGAAGGATACAATGTGTTGAGCATTGTTTAAGTGAGCTTCTCAGTTTTGTAGCCCCAAAATACTTGGAACAGTATTGTGAAACAATCAAGTTGAACTCATATATATGCATGCATTTGTGACTCAAACTCGGTTTGTTTTCGGAATGGGTTAATATGACAGTGATACATGTAGGGCCATAGCTGATAACGACATCATAACACCCCATCAACATGGATTTTGCAAAGGCTTTTTTGACCTTAACCCAATTGATAACCATTTTGGACAACTGGTTATCCACTCTGGACAAGCGTATAATAAGTGATGTTCTTCTGCTAGATTTTGCAAAAGCTTTCAATAGTGTCCCTCATCAGAGGTTACTACATAAGCTTC
This sequence comes from Pachyseris speciosa, assembly GCA_016490735.1. Taxonomy (NCBI): domain Eukaryota; kingdom Metazoa; phylum Cnidaria; class Anthozoa; order Scleractinia; family Pachyseridae; genus Pachyseris; species Pachyseris speciosa. The sequence continues at coordinate 335,226 of JAEMWC010000719.1, forward strand.
ACTACTATGGTATCTGAAATATATTTGCAAATTCAAATGCATATAAGCATTCTTTTTTCCCCAGGGTAATTACTCTCTGGAACAGCCTGTCTAGTGATGCTTTCTGTGCAGAATCAGTTAAGTCTTTTCAAGCTAGGTTAATGCATTAAGCCTTACATAGACACTACATTTAATAATTTATTTAAGCATTTTCCAATGATAATGATAATAGTTAATCTAAGTATTTTGCAATGAGCTGTATGTATGCCAGATTCCTATGTAGCTTTTAAATGTACTCCTGTCTGACCTTTTTAGCAACTATGTATAAATGTGTATCTATGCATTTACGGAATTTCCTCGAATTAGCGCCCACCCTCAAATGAGCACCTAACCCCTCAGCCAAAATAGAAAATAAGCGCCCCCCCCCCCCTTGAATAAGCGCCCTCCCCTCCCCCTCACTTTCTTAAAAAGTAGGGATACAAGGAAGACCTGTTTACATTGTCACTTTATAAATGCAATCTTTTAAGCTTCAATTACATCAGCATCACTAAATGTAGGAGAACAGTGTATTTTCCGTAAGCCCCTTTCCAGTTATTTCTATCTCTTTGTGTATCTTATTTGCACTAGCCAAAATGGAGTTACAGTTCATTTTCAGAAAACTTAGTAACGCCCCCTCGATTAAGCGCCCTCCTTCGAATAAGCGCCTCCTCTTTTGAGCAAAATTTTAAATATTAAGCACCTGGGCACTTATTTGGGGACATATGGCATGTAGCTAGTATGAGAACCGAGCCAATTGCCTTGGTAACAAATTAATGTTGACTTAATGGTATTTTTTCCTTATTGTGTGTGAGAAAAAAAGAGAAGAGAAAGCACAAAGCGAAGTTTGCTTACACTAATCCAGGAGGTCGCCATATTTGCCAGATCATTTCAGTGTTGGAGATTTGCCACACGATTTATTCATGCATAAAATCCCTGTCGTAAAGTGGAATCATGAGTTGGTGAGCCCTGCAAAACTTGAAGATGAGACTGCTAGTCGTTATTTCTGTTAGTGTTGATGCCACACGAGGCCACTCAGAGTGGCCCGTGGCACCTCTAAGATTAAACTCCCAAATAATTTCGTCTGGCTACGGCCCAGGCATGTATAAATTAACGTATGGGGCTGTGCGGAAATCTTTCACAAGACTAACGAAAGATGTACAAAATAAAACTAAGGAGGAACTTGTTTTTGATAAATTTACGCTTTTTAATAAGCTTAAGCTTATCTAATTGCCAGCGCGTGGTCAATATTTAACTCACTGGACTGTGTAAACTGCCGTGTCGCTCGCTATCTTCGATCACGATAACGCTTAGCTCGTGTTTTCGCGCATGAAAGATTCTTAGTAGTCCAAAAGGTTTGTAGTCGTTTTTCTCTAGTTCTCTAATGATCATGTACGCTTTTATCGGCGTAAAACCCGCTTAAGTTGTTACAAATTATATATAAATTAATAGGTACTTATGCACATGTCATCGGCTTCCCCGTGGGGTCGACCCCCGGGCTAACCAGGTGGATTGAAGCAAACTTGAGGAATTTCCCCGGGGGAATCTCTCAAGACAAAGTCCCCTGGGTGAGGTGTCTCTCAGCTGAAAATCCCTGTAACATCCTTTTCAAACTTGTAAATTCCCCCACCCCCTAATCTTTGATCGCAAAACAATGTCAAGATTTTCTCCTACCCTCGGGCAAAGAATCCCATCCATCTCCTTGTATTCCCCTACATATCTCCCTGGTAGGCCCGGGGGTCGACCCCACGGGGAAGCCGATGACATGTGCATTACGTACATGTAAGCTAACATTTCTTCGACGTCATTGGCCTTAACTCGTCATAATTTGCATCTAAAACAGACCCTCTGTCATCATCAGACAGTTAAAAACCAATTCTGTTCATCACCATGTATAATGTCGGGGCCATTTCAAGCTTTAGCTCTGGCAAACAAGAATACGTACAAGCCGAAGAGCCACCGCTCCACTCTTCATTCCTCACTGTGTCTGAGCAAGATCGCCGCCAGTCCATATACGGTAGTGCTAGTGGGGCTCCTTGAGTTACTTATTAACGGCAAACTCGCACCGTTCTCTACGCAGACGTTCTTTTGGCTCGTCACGCAATCTTTCCTCCCCAGTTTGCGTGACGAGCCAAAAGAACGTCTCCTTGGGAGGCTAGAGGTCGGCGAGCGGCCTTTCAATATTCAGGCATCATTAAGGCAGAAATTCAGAAAGCTTCTATTGACATTTACATCCAAGTACGAGTTAAAACGCGGCTTT
>JAEMWC010000719.1:347500-375000 GCA_016490735.1 Pachyseris speciosa
TTATCTACAAAAGAATGCTTCTCTGTTAAATTCTCTAGAACCGAAAAAATGAAAAAATCTTTTACTAGAATTGGTGTGTCTATTTGGAATTCTATTCCACTTTCTGTTAAGACTCTTAAAGTTTCTAATTTTCGTAAAAAAATTAAATCACTACTCCTTAATGTTCTAGGTAATGAAGATAATTATTTGAATGTTAATTATTTAATAGAATATTTTGTGAAGTTAACCTGATATGTTGTATATACTTCCAGTCGTAATTTTAGTCTTTTTCAAATAACAAAATCCCTTGTACTTGAATTTATATGTAACGTGTTTTCTTTCTGTATGCCTTTGTAATTCTCTTTTGTTTTTGTAATTTAATAACGCCTAAATTAAAGTCTTGTCCTGCCTAGATTAGCATTATAGCTATTTGCAGGACATGAAGTATTGCAAACTTTATATTTCTTTAAATAAATACATTGTTGTTGTTGTTGTTGTTGACGTGACAAGTGAATTTGTTGATCGCAACGGCTCAAAAAAAGGAATTACGGTACATTCAGAGAATCCGGACGATTCCGTGACGGTAAGCTAATAAATGAACCAAAGTTATGATTACCCTACCTTCGTTTACAGATTACGTAAAGTGTGATTACAACATTTATTTTGTCACTAACCCCTTTTTCTAAATGCTTGAATTGAGTTGAAAAGTGTAGAAAAGGATATCACTCGAGTTTTTGAGCCTGTAAGTAACCGCTGGACAAAGCCTATGAATTAAACGGAATTACAGTTTTAAAGTTAGTCCCCTCCCATCACTTGAGAACGCTGGAGTGCCCCCCCCCCCTCCCCTCCTCCCCTCCCACTTTAAAAACTGCCCCGCGGGCCCTATATTAACGAGCTCATTGAAATCCGTTATATAGAGGACTTTGTTATATAGAGGCTCGTTAAATCGAGGTTCCACTGTAACGGACTAGGCCAAGTATTTTGGTGCAGTAATTATGAGATCTTAACTTGGCTTAACTCTTAACTATTAACTTTTTGAGACAAATGGGAACTCTAGCTACAAACTTGTGAACACAACCATGGGTACTGCGCTTTTAGAGAGAAGTCGTTTCTTTTTTATTTACAATGTCATACTTTGTCCCACGAAAGCGTTATATTGATATGTATCATGCTTTGGCTGTTTTGTGCTTTTTCCAACATAATTTAGGTTATGTTTGTATTGATCACGTGGTAAAGTTGAAGGGATATCGTGATAGCAATTGCCATAGCACGGAAAAGTAGAACACCTGATTTTCTGAATAAATATCAGTGAAGTTTGAAAAAAAAAAGACATTAATTCAGAAGATTTCTCAGAAAAATGTGACAGTACTACATTATGACAGGAGCCCATCACCCATAGCGTGCAACTGCCGTATATACCTCAGGAATATATGGCAATGTATAACGGCATTTTTAAAAGAAGGTCTATTTTTAGATAAGCTTTTCCCGCGAAAATAATTGTTTCCAATTACGGCCTCTAATACTTTAAGTGTAATCACTGAAATACTTTTAGAACATGTCTCATAGTTTCGAACGTAATAACAATTTATTCATTACGCAATCGCTTGTGGTTGGCTATCCGAAGCTAATTCGCGGTAACTGTTTATCTAAAAATAAAACTACTTGTGAAAACGCTGGTGCACAAACGCGGTATGGAAGTTCCACGCTCCAGGTCCTAATTTATTACAATTAAACCTGAATTCGAATTGAACGGGAAAAATCCAAAATTTAAGTCCAAAATTGTTATGCCTTCATAGGCGGCGGGGACTAAAGTACAGGTCACATTCCACAGGTCAACATACAGGTCACCATGCTACAGATAAATAAAGAAGCCCAAAAGTGACTCCTAGCCCTAATCACTATCCAAAATTTTGTTTTAGATTGAGGAGAAACTGTTTGGCTTAAGTTACCAATCAATAAAGCTGTGACCTGTACCTGTGACCTGTGGAATGTGACCTGTACTTTAGACTCGCCTCTTCATCGGTACATGGTGCTGTTGGAATCACTTTAAAAGTGTTGCAATTTAAATTGGTGCATAAGAAGGCCTGCTAGAATTGTGCCTTCTAACGGGAATGGGGCTGTGTTTAAAATTAATGGGATGGCCCAATTCTTTGATTGCACTCACGTGATAAGACGGTCATGTTGGTGCCAAAACAATAGAAAAATGTGATGAAAACGTAAAGCTTGTGGGATGTGGCTGGAGTGACAAGGATACTTCACAAATTAATGTGATCAAGTAAGCTGAAGCCACTCTAAGGGCACTAAGGCCACAAGGTAGCGGGCATTACCCCTTAAATCTACCAAAGCAAAGATTGAGCCCAAGCGTTAGCAGCCATGGACAACTGTTTCGGCCTTGTTATGCCTCATCAGCATGGCATAGCTAATGCTCAGGCTCAAGTACCAACATATCAATAAAACAAGCAATGAAAACGTAAAGCTTGTGGGATGTGGCTGGAGTGACAAGGATACTTCACAAATTAATGTGATCAAGTAAGCTGAAGCCACTCTAAGGGCACTAAGGGCAATAGAAAAATGTAGCTCGAGGTTTGCATAATAATTAGTCTAAATAGACTTTTTCGCTATCGTTCTTTCCACCAATATTGCACGTCAGGTTCAATCAAAGAATAAGTTTTGTAGTTGGCACAATTCACCTGAGGTACACGTCCATTGTACAATGAATTTGCAGTAACTTAATAGGGTTTGTCAATAAAGGAATTGCTTATAGCCGTTTAGATGATATTTTGTGTAGAAATCAGGATGTGCTCTACACACTGGTTTCCAGTGACTACTAACACTTATGCACCTATCAATGGTTTGCCCCAGGATGGTGGGGGGACAACCCACGGGAATTAGACTTCCACATTGGTTCCCAGAGTGGAAAAATTTGACTGGACTGCCATCTTGAAAAGTTTGTTGTGCTAGTGCTTAGTGTGGGAATTTGACTTCTAATGGCGATCCAATGGTGGGGAAATTGACATTTGAAAACCTGAAAATGCCAAATTACCCGTAGCGTGCAACTGCCATATATACCTCAGGAATATATGGCAGTGCAACGGCGTTTTTACAAGAAGGTCTATTTTTAGATAAGCTTTTCCCGCGAAAATAATTGTTTCCAATTAGAAGGGGGGCAAGGGTATTTTCGTGACGCCGTGATCCGGTTTTTTTGTGCTCTGTGAATCGTGGTTTGATAGAAAACTGTTCCGTGAATCTTGATTGAGGTGTATTCCGTGACCCGTCAAATGCAAAAGTACTTGGCTTTGAATCGTGAATAGATAAGAAATAAATCGTGAACGTCTAAAGTTGGGTTCGTAGCTGAATTTCACTGCAGCATTGGGATTAGATTTTTTCCGTGACCTTAGTGAAGTTTCGTGATTCGTGAAATCGAAAACTTACTGTCGTGACTTCGTGACAAGACCCTCCCCCCCTTCCCCCCCCCCCTCCCTCCAATTTACGTCCTCTATTACTTTAAGTGTAATTACTGAAATATTTTTAGAACATAGTTTCGAACGTATTAACAATTTATTCATTACGCAATCGCTTGTGGTTGGCTATCCGATGCCAATTCTCGGGAAATGTTTATCTAAAAATAAAACTACTTGTGAAAACGCTGTTGCACAAACGCAGTATGGAAGTTCCACGCTCCAGGTCCTAATGTAAGACACTTAAATCTGAATTCGAATTGAATGGGGAAAAATCCTTCGTAAGCGTTTAGGAAATAACGATAATGAAAAACACACAACAGATTAAAAAGAATAATGAATAATTCGAAAAAAACACCAAGAATAATGAATAATTAAGGTCCAATTTCTTAGTCTCCACCCCCGAGATTCTATTTGTGCGTCAGATTTTCTTAACTTCATTAAATTAATTATTTAAAAATAGAATACCCCATCACCAAAACCCAAAGTCCTTCTTCGTCTGGCTTATTCCTAATTAACGAACAAATGAAATTGACGCGGCCATTTTAGTCAGAAAATTTTGACCGTTAACGCGGTTTACTTCTGGTCACAACTTGTTTTGAAATTCGAAGGTCATAAGTGTTTAATATTATTAGCCAACCACAAAACTGTTGCTGGTCATGTTTTAGAATAATTGTGCCTCAACTTCCCTTCTTAACAGATCCAAGTTAAACATTGCGGCTAACAATGCCTTAATATGCCTTATATCAACTGCCTCAAGCACAACGAATACGGAACGAATGCCGTGACTGAGATGGTCTCGGTGATATGGGTGTAGATGCTTAAAGGTTGGTTTTCACATACCAAGCAGGCAACAGCATAAAATAGCGTCTTTCATTACTACACCTTTTGCCCTTCATTAACAGAAAATAGAAATTTATTCAGTTAATTTGCTGGAATTCGATAACATCTTCGGAAGAACATTTTCATTTTAATCACTCGTTGGTTCATTTGCGCAGTTATCATGTTCATGCACTTTCAATAACATCATTGGAATGTCATTTTATTTATCGTTAAGTCTATCATGTCTTCGGAAAAAACATTAACATCAATAACACTGTCGTTTACATTTTTTTTAAAGTCATTATGGACGGTCATGTACTTGCCAGTAATGACTTTAAAAAAATGTAAACGACAGTGTTATTGAAGTTAATGTTTTTTCCAAAGACATAAAATGACATTCCAAAGGTTGTTATTCAAAGTGCATGAGCATGATAATTGCGTAAAAAATGCCATTCTCAGAAAAGGAGAACCTCTGTCCGTATTAACTATAACACTGAGCTCGGAGTACATGCCCATAACCAGTGTTGAGGCCACCAAGGCAGCGGTTGATATGAAGTACACCCAGTTTTGACTTCGTTTATATTATGCGTTCCATTCTTTTGCTGCCATTCACTGAAGACCTCATGAAGGCTGGCTATGAGTATGGCTCTATCTAAAATCGGTTACCTTTTATCTTTTGTCCTATTGTTTAAATATGTATATAAAGATATAAAATAACTTTAATAATTAATTCCCAATTTTGACCAGTTGTGACCAAGTCAACCTTTCTCCCCACTTTCTCCCCTTCTTTGATGGTGGCAGCGGCACAAGAAAAAACTGACACAGGTTTGCCTTTCTTCATCACAATGAATCTGAAGTGTAACAATAACATTAAAATTAGACTACAGGAAAGAAGGGTGTGAATTTTTGACAGTATTTAAAACAGAGAATTTTATTAACTGATATCATCCTCTGTGAAACGGTTGCTACTGGCTGGTATTCTGCTAATATTGGTTATGACACTGTATGGTCAATGTATTGCCGCCTACTGTACTCAGTTAATTTCGTGGATGCGGAATTGAATATGGCTATGGCATGCCCGAAAACAAAGTTGTAGACACAAATCAATTGTTAAAACAGTATAATTAAATTTAATTATGTGCTGAACAATGAACTGCCTCACCTTGTTTTGAGAGTTACGGCCGACGACCCCGACACCTTGGCGAGGTAAAGATGGCTGTCACTTCTCGACCACAGAATTTGGAACTGTTTTCGGTCGAAACCAAACAAGGGGCTTGATACCTTTTCCTTGTCCTGGCAATCTAAGGCTTTCACACGCCAGCGGAAGCACCTGATTGTTGACACCAGCCTTCTTGTCGTTATGCTATTAGACTAGAAGCATAGGAACAAGAGGTTAATGAAGTTTTACTCAAAGTTAAATACCACTTGCAGTTTTATCAGTCTTTCTTTATCTATCTAGAAAGGAGGCAGGGAAATGTGGGAATACTGTGTAACCTTAAATTGCAATAAAAAAAGTATTAATATCAGCTGCCTCTAATCAGCCTTGTATTTACATTTTCTTTAAAGCTATTTAGGAGTTTGTTTTTTTTTTTCAGGGATGTATGCAACTTACGCTTACCTTGTCTATGAACATGATTTGGTACAATCTTATCAAGTTCGTTTCTTAAAAGTTAGGCAGAACCACTAACTAAGGGCGCGTTATTCGAACTTTTAGAGAAATAGCTGACCAGGTGAAACCTGATTTGGCAGCGAATTTGCAAAACTGCAATTATATTGAATTAGTAGTAAAAAACAAATACCAAATTTTCCACTTTATCATCTTTATCCCGATAAAACCTTCCAGGTGATCTTTTGTCGGCATTTAAAACACAATCCATGATACGCATGCAGCTTCGACTTTCAGCCCGGCTAAAAAATGATAGGATTACATCGGGTTTTCATCCCGGGATTGGGGGGAAGTATTCCCATAAATCTCGGATAGGTGTGTGCCGCGAAGGGTTTCAACCCTGACCCTATTTAAGGATAAGCAAACGAAAATTGATACCCTATTTAAGGCCCAAACCCGAAAAAACCGGAAAGAACTGGCTGTCAATGTTCGCAGGCTAATGGGGAACGATCCAAACGACGACTTACCGCCACGGAAAAACATAAAATTTCATTTAGCTGGGTTTCCGCACTGCTATGTTAGCTGGTACAATTTAGGCACCATATGTAAGGATCACACCGGGAACACTAAGCCAACATGGCCAAAAGTGATACCCTGTTTAAGGATTGAGAACCTCAAAAACCACACCCTATCCCGCGGCACATACCTTGATATGTGGGAGATATGTGGGAGTACCCCCTATCCCTCCCCCCGGGCGTCTGACCGAGCTGAAAATTCCAGCTCTTTTGCCTTAAGGACGTTCGCGTGAAAATTTTCCAACATTGCTTTTTTCTGAGACTTTTACCACACGGCCCTCAAGAAAAGCAGCCTTTATTGTTTTTTATTGTTTTTATTTTTTATTCTCTTGTGATTGTAATTAAGTAGATAGAGAGTTAGTTGATAATAATTAATTAAGCTGATGGAAATACCGTGTATAAAGAAATTTATCTTATCTTATCTTGTCTTATCTAGATAGCCCATATGTGGGAGTACCCCTCCCCCCTCCCCCGGGCGTCTGACCGAGCTGAAAATTCCAGCTCTTTTGCCTTAAGGACGTTCGCGTGAAAATTTTCCAACATTGATTTTTTTCTGAGACTTTACCACTGTAAGATGCTGAGTTAGTTATGTCAGACATGTAGAAAATTGGGGGGTCACCGACTTCGTTTTGGAGAGAACATGCCCGGAAGAGCACCCTAAATCTGAAAAAATCGGGCTTCGTTAGCGAATAAGGCCACAATGTCTGTAAGTCCCAAAATATTGCAATTAGATCTTTGACGTGAAATTTTCTCTGCCAAATATTGTTTAAGTGGACCTATTAAATGAATTTAGTCAACTGGTGAGTTCCTTAAAGAACAAATTTACATTTAGCGACCACAGTTTCACGCGCCTTGCAGCCGCAAGATGGCAGGATCCGACTTCAGAAGCAGATCCCCGCACAGACCCCCGCACACAAATCAATGAGCCCGCGCTTCTAGCGTCAGGACGGAGACGAAGGGGTGTCCTGTGCAAGCTTCGCGGACTCTTTCAGCCAAATAAGGCTTTGGTCAAAATCGAGGGTCATTTAAAACAAGTCCAGTCAAAATCGAAGGTCATTTAAAACAAGTCCGGTCAAAATCAAGGGTCATTTAAAAAGTAGTCTTCGGTCTAAATCGAGGGTCGTTTATAAAGGAGTCTTCAGTCTAAATCGAGGGTCGTCTTCGGTCTAAATCAAGACTTTGGTGTGATCGAGTGACCCCACGATAGAACCATCGTCATTACAACAAATCGCTTATCGAGTGCCTGCCACATCGTGTCGATTTTAAATCGAGTCACAGTTACCTGGTTTCCCAGAAACGATGAGTGATCTTTGACTGAAAGTTTTAATTAAACGATATGTTTTTTCTCATATTTGAATATTTAATCCTATAATTTGTGCACTAAAAATAAAGTTATTGGTTTTCAACTATGGCGAGTCATGTGAAGTGACCCGTGAAGACTGACGTTTGACGACACCGGAAGTGTTAACCGACGGAAGTCAGTTCTGTCGCTAGCCGGTTTTACTTGAGACTAACAAGTAAAAATATGTATTTCTGTGATATATTAAAACGATCAATTATTAAGATCTATTAACAGCATGACTTGACCTCATTTAAGTCAATCGGTCTCGATCGTTTAAGGATATCTGAGAAATTTGAGGGCTAATTTTGGCTCGCTCATTTGACGTTTGACGGTAAAAATATTCCGTTTTTGGCGGTTGACGGAAAAGTTTTGGGCCATTTGACGGTTGACGGTTAACCCCATTGAGGGCCTCTTGTTACCCGAAACCGATTGAGTATCGAGATAAGGGATGCATTACACTTCCCAGGAGCCGGCGGCCCCTTCTCTTTCGTGTGACCCGAGTTTTCCCAACCGGCTGTTGTCAAGGGCGATTACCATTCACACGATCCATCCGGGTGGAAACTTTTGGTGTAAATATTCAGTGCTGCAGCTTGTCCCAACGCAAAATGGGCAAATCATAAAATGTACTAATATCAACTCGATATCTCTAAAAGACTGAGAAAAAGTGCGTTAAGCCGATTGCCCATAATTTCTGAAAAGTTCCTTTTAACCAGAATTCCCGGGTATTCCGTGTAAATTGATAGTAAGGACCCCTATCTTCCGCAGCTCCCCTGACCGGAACATTGGCTTCGATTGGTAAGGTATCCCGAGAGCGAATAAAAGTTCCTTTTTATTCATGAAAGGGTACCGGGCTAGGCGTTTTCGTTCTATTGTCATGTTTATCACCGCAGTTTGTGTGTTATATCTTGTTAAGCTAAGGTGGCCAAAGACAAAGAGTATTTACGATATTATTGAGTAATGGTACGTTTTACTTAAGAGGCATTTCACTTAATTTTGCATATTGACATGTACAGTTTTCACGTTCCGCGTACCGTCTAGTTGTGTTTGTGATAAATACTGATAAATACTATTTATCAAAGCCGGCACTAAGCTCTAAGCTGTTGATAGTTCTTATTTACGTCTGATATATATCGCCCCAGTAAAAACTTTTCCATTAAAAAGCAACGTGCTTTATTGGACTGAAGGGAGCAAATTTTAGCGGCGTTTTATTCTGCGGGAATTTATTTTTGCGCATCGAGGACAATCCACTAAATCCGCAAAAATTAAAACTCGCAAAACTCTCGTGCTACATGGTGGTGCGAAGGATAAAGTTTAGTTCAGTTCTAAGCCCACGGTCACGCAATTTACCTCAATTTGATAAACCTCATCTTCCGTTCTGTTATGTTCCCTCATTTAACTTCTATGGAAATATTACGTATCTAAACAAATCAAATTTTTCTCAATCAATAGGCACTTGTTCTTATCGTGAGTCAAACAATACCAATATGGTCTGTAAGACAAACGATACACAGTACAATGCGCGTTTTGTTTGTTTTCACCCACGTACGATTGCAAAAACCGATACGCGTACACGGTATTTACTAACGGTGTTCTGAGCTTTAGCTGATCTTCTGGTATTTTGAGCCGAGCACGAAGCCCGACAACTTAATTGTGGTTTATGCTCCGATGGCCGAGATATAAAAAGTAACAAAAGCAGGTAAAACTGAGACGCTACAGTTCAGTAGTTTCTGAGAAGAAATCATGATCATTATACCCTCGCTCGACCCAGACTCCTTACACTCGATCTCGCAACAAACTGAGTAAGAGAAAAGTCAAAGATTCAGCCCAATCCAATTTTGTTTTCACAGAAATGCTTGAAATATAAACAAATTTATTCAGGCTAAAGAAAGAATTTGAACGTCGCGTAGAATTCCCTATCCAGTGCGGTCAAAAAAAAGTTTCCGTCGGGGTGGGGGTCAGTTTTTTGCCGTTTTTCACTGTGACATCACTGAATGAAACATACATGAAGCAAAGGACAATACATGGAGTCTTACATGATATAATGACCTTGAAAAACAAGAAAGATGGCGACTCGACCCGTGAAAAATTGGGACTTTTAATACAACAAGTTTTCTGAAAGTTTTCTTCGCGCGGACCTCCCCTGGCGGGCTCAGGCTAAATGCAAAGGAAAACAAAAAAACAGTTTTTATAATATTCCTCGGATTGAAAGGCTGTGATGGCTTTGAATGTATACGATAGACATCAGCATTTCCACTGGTACCCTTCGGATTCTCAGCTAACTTTGGCCTTAATCCTTCGATGAAAGTCCTCGAAGGTACTTTTCCATACTGAAATGGCGAGATTGACCTTGATTTTTAGCGGAAAAAAACAGAGCGATCCGAGAACCTGGTGTTTATCTAAGGTAAGATCTTGAATATGATGTTTCTCGTCACCTCAATTCCGGTGGTATCCATTTAGAAATCGCTACGAACCAAACGAAAAAACAGACAAAGATCCACTCAAAGTCGTTAAAATCTTACAATTCCGCCATATTTTAAAGATCACCACATGGCTCAAATGCGGCTTTAGCCCATTAAAGCCCCTTGGAAAGAAAGGGTGCTGGAGTGACTGACTGACAGACTGACTGACTGACTGACTGACTGACTGACTGCCTGACTGACTGACTGACTGACTGACTGACTGACTGACTGACTGACTGACTGACTGACTGACGGAGTGATGGATTTTTGTTGACGTTTTTAATTATTCACCATTCCTGTTGTACTTAACATTATTGAATAAAGACGAAAGAGGAAGGGCAAAGAAAAGAAATGAGCTTTTGATAACATTTACGAGACACACGTCACTCCTCCACAAGGCAATAATAGGATAAGAAACCTCCACATAATCCGGCTTGGACAACAAGTTTAATTCTCACTACACTTTTCTTATTTGCCTCTTTCTACAACTGAGTTTAAAAAGTCCGCTATGCTTATGAAGCAATCCCACCAAAAAAAGAAATGAAAACTAGTTTTTGTTTTACACAAACTTTCATTATAGAGCCATTAGTCTCTAAAAATCCCGGATCCTAGAACCCTAGAATCAATAGTATCCAAAACACTAATTCCGAGTAAATACTTTTTATAACGAAAAAAAAAAAAAAAAACGAGAAACTCCTCTTTCTCCTTGCTGTCTTCATGGCTTTTCGTTAAGCCTTTACTGGCCGGCCTGGATCGGCAGTGCAGAATAGCGAGCAACAGCATTCTCATACACCTTCACCTTGTTGTAATCTTGGTCGTGGCTCAATATCTCAATGCGGTGGTCTATAAAATGATAGTCTGGCAAGCGGACAGCCTTCTTCGCCCTGCAAAGGAGCAAACGAACTACAATCAGTGACACTGGGTTGGGTGCAGCTGATAGATACCAGTTTTCGAAGTTCACTCATCTGGCAAATGACAATCGTATTCCCTCCAAGATAGGAATATATCCTGGTTAAGTCATTTGAGAATCAATATAGCTTTGGAGCAGCATTCAACACTTATCCTTACAACGGGCATCCATAATCGAACAATTAGAGCTAAGGTCACAGATTCCTCTCAAATAGCAAGCACTAAAAATTATTTATGTCTTGATAGAATTTCGCCGTATATTCTCTATTCTCTGTCACTTTGACACATCAACACTTACTTGTAAATACTTGTGAAGTCACATCTCTGATGGCCACCTCCTTCAAGTAACAGAGACCTGTTAACATCACCCTTCAGCACCCCATCACGCACGTACATTGCCTCAGTGGATGGCTCCCATTTCAGCGTCTTCTTCATCATAACTGGACCTTTGGCGGGAAAGTTGGCGCCGTAAAATCGAATGTCATAGTAAAAACAGTTGGGTTCCACCTCATCCATGCTGTTGAAAGAGAAGTGAGTGTAAAATACCCAAAAAGGCATAGTTAGCAGTAGAATGTAATAGAAACCAGTGCATTAAGGTATGAGAGCCCCATCACAGGGAGGCAATGATATCAGAAGCAACTTTTTCATTTCCTTCAATATAGTTATAAACAGAGAGAACCACTTTGGAAAAGAGCTTTAAATTTGTAGCTCAAAGTATTTCATAACTGACACTTTCCAACAAGAAGGCAATAGGAAAGGTTAAACTATACCATTAGATGTTTGTATGAAAAAAATCCAACAAAATGGTTACAAACGATGAAAAAGGAGGCACAAATTAAAATGATGTAATTAAACCTGAACGAATTTTATCAAACTGGAACACAGTGCTATGCTTCTCACTACTGGAGGCATCAGTTTTACGTCTTACTAACCTTATGTCTCTCGTTACGGTACAAATGCCCTGGTCTTCAAATACCATGGTTCTTTCCCAGGAATACCCCTCAGGAAAAGTCTGCTTGAAATAGTCTGGTATATCTGATGGGTATTTGGTGAATACCCTGTTGCCGTACTGAAATGCGGTTGTCAAGATATCGTAAGCGAAAGGCAGAGGCCCACCTTGTGTGACTGCAAGGTCTATAGTATGTGTTCCCCTATAACATGAACAGGAATTTAAAGGCATAAGAAAACATACTGTTCATATGCCATACAGTAGTTTGGTGTTTTTTTGAGAAACAGTGCCAGGAAGTAATTACGGCAGACATCTGCTTTGCCTAATCTATATGAAGGACAGTTCAGAAATTCTAATCTAAAATTCTCGTAGTGCAACAGCATCTTGTCACTAGATTTGAACAATTGAACAAGTAAATATTTGATTTCGACAGTGAGAACTTTCACCACAAACCTTCATTCAGAGAAATAAAGTATCTTAGACACAAGGCGTAAAAAAATTGATAAATTAGAAATGGAGAGGTTTTACTAATAACGAGACACTAAACAGTGTGCTCACGTCACAGAGGGTGAGTCCTTCAATATGGCATTAAATAAAGAGTTTGTTTTCAGTTAAATTTTCCCTAGTTAAATTTTCCCTATTTTCCCTACAAATTGGCGCATAGAAAAAAAAATTTAGCCCTATGATTCTTGGAACAGAGAGTGAGGTTGGGTAAACTTTAGGTATCGATTTTTTGGTAAGGTTAAAGAAAATTCTTGAATGTCTTGATATTGACTTTCTCGTTATGCTCTCAGTTCGTTGCCTTAATGCCAGTAAGATCAAAGGAAAGAATTACGGAGTTTCACTTTGTTACCTGAAAGACATGAGGGTTTTATGAATTCTCCGTACTACATTTCGCCCGTTGGCAGATCCCAGGAAAATAAAACGTTTCCTTGACTAAGCACTGTATGAGACAATATATAATGCCACCGTCAAACACTATGATTAAACACTTTTAAACTTTCACTTACTCGTGAGGTTTGCCATTTCCTTGTCCTTCAATCACGAAGTGGTGCCCGTTTACAGCGCCTACCATACGCAGCTTGATCTTCATGTCTTTTTTAATTACACTCTGCGGAATGAAATCGGGGTGAATATGAGATCAGTTTTTAATGAAGAATAAGCAATAGAGTAAAGTCATCAGTGAAAAACAAATGGAATCTTTTCCTGAATAGTGCTTACCATGATGGTAGACGTGAATCAAGATATCAACCTTACGGCTCTTGTTGTTCTCGATGTGTTCTCTTCCAAATCACCAGGGTGAATGAGACCTCAGCTCTGAGATTGCTGCTATAAACCTGAATGTCACACCCAAAATCCACTTCAACCAATCGCAACCTGGAAACCCTTTTCTAACAAAGCCGGCGTTGTGTGTATAATCCCACACGAAACACGTGCCTTAAATCTTTGTTCACGTGGAATTATTATCACATCTAATTTAATTAGCTGAGATAAAGTAATTAAAGTTCTTAAATTTGCTTCATCTTGAACTTCGTTTCATTAGCGTTAACCTTTTATGTTTCGTTTGCGAAAAAGTCACGATATAGAATAAAAAGCGCAGTCATTTTCAAGGGTTAAACTGACAACTTCACGGCTACTTAACGTCAGTCAAAACAAATATTTGACTTCATACTGGCGAAAATACATAGCCTATAATTCAGTTATTTTTCAGAACAGAAGCTCTGGTAACCCTTGCGTGATCGACTTTTTTTTCACTCAAGCGACAGCCACGCCTACTTCAGTTGGAAGTGTAATGACCAGACAAAACAGCGACACTAGAGCTGATTAAATATCGGTGAACAAAAGGTGGTGCCACTTCAAAGCACTCTTCTGTCTTCTGTGGCCTTAATTTGAGAGAAAAGAAGAGGAAAGGGTGAGAGAAGAAGGAGAACACTTAAAAGGGAAAGAAAGATATTGGTTTTCGATATTACCAACAAATGTGTTTAAGTATCAAAATTGAAATGTTTCACAGATTGCGACATTTCAAGTTATTGTGATCATTGTGGCTTAATGAATATACAAAAATATAATGAATCTAAAAGTAAAAATACTTTATACAATAAAAAGACAATAAAGTACAAGCAAGAATGGCAATAATTTATAGCCTCTAAAAGCGGCGCGTCTGATTATTGCGACATTTCAAGTTATCATCGCTATCATTGTGGCTTAATGGGTATACAAAAATATAATGAATCTAAAAGTAAAAAAACTTTATACAATAAAAAGACAATAAAGCACAAGCAAGAATGGCAATGATGTATAGCCTCTAAAAGCGGTGCGTCTTTGATTAAATAGGGTCTTTAATGCTTTAATTTCTTGTCGTTCATACGAGCTAAAATGGGTACATAAATGCCAGCGTTTTCCTGTTTTCGTTCTACAAAGGGGAGGAGGATATGGCAAATGCAAGGCTGATACTACGTGAAAAAAGTTGACTTTGCGAGACACCAACATCACCGAAACTCGACACGGTTGTAATTTTGCCCTTCCTGGGGCTCGCGCCGACGCCAATCATTTTTGCAATTGATCCGTTTCCGTACCCTGGGACTCTTTTGTCATCCGAATCACGCGTTACCACACCACGTATCCCGGAGCTAATTCGCCTTTCTTGGGGTTCGTCAGCATGCTAGCTTCACGCCGACGCCAATAAGTTGCACAATTGACCCGTTCACGATATATCAAGTTCCTTACTTTAGACTCTCTTGTCATCCGAATCAAGCGTTGGGGAGGAGCTAAAATTGGAATAATTTACTCTCGTCGGTTTTTGTTTTTGTTGTCGTTTGAGGAAGAGTTGAAATAAGAGTTGATACATGTGGGTTATTGACCAAACGTGAGGTGAAGATGAAGGGATATTAGCCAAGTTCTTTTTCTTGCGTGTCTATGGACCGAGACGAAGTCGAGGTCTATAAACACGCAAAAAAAGAACGAGGCCAATACCCCCATCTTGACCTCGCGGGTAGCCAATCATAGCAGGAGAATTGATTCATCTTGACCGCTGAAAGAGCCAGTCATAAAATAAATATAGCTTAAGTTACATAATAGTATTACGTTACGTAGTCTTAAGTTACGTAATAGTATTACGTAGCTTAGCCTATAATAAGATTTTATATAACATATAAGTAACGTTATTGAATAGCCCAGAGGAAACAAGATTATTTCATTCACCATGATCTCACAGTGCAAACTGAGTCAACACTACAAGTGTTTCTGGAATGTTAATTGTTCTTGGCCTGTGATTATATCTCAACCCACCGAGATTTCATTTCTAAACTTGAAAATGTTTTTCGACGGTTATTATATAGTTTAGATAAAGAAGACTACTAATCAAAACTAAAGGAAAAAACTTTTGAAATTTCTGATGACCTCTCTTGACTGGTATTTATCCATACTAGTTTTAATTAATTAACTTGTAGAAGGGCAGTTAATCAAAACCTGTCTGTGTGATAAAAGAATGGTGAACCCTTGGGCGAAGACAGACCCTTTCTGACCTTTTTTTACAAAAAAGGACAAGACTAATATTGCCTGCACCCCTGACTAGGCCATATATATGCAAATTAGCAAATTAACTTGTGTGCCAAGACAAAAAAAGACATTGTTTCAAACTCTTGAAAATATTATTGAGCGAGTTTAATATCTAGAATAAACGTCACTGCACTGAACTCTAACAAGAAACAGCGTTACTTTGTAGTTCGTAGAGCTCGCTTTTTGATTGACGTATTTAGGTGTTATGAACTGAAACATGAGACTGTAAACAGAAGAGGAAAACAAAACAAAGAAAACCAAGAGCAAGAAAACTTAAACATCATTGCTTATAATTACATTTTACTGACAGATCAGTAAAATATTGTTAATGGAAAGTGACTCCCGGGATCTCGTTCTCAGTGTGCCTTTCATGGCGCGTTGTTATCAATGTTGCTATTGTGTAGTCATGTTTCTAAGGTCAGTAACATTAATACGAAAATTTGGTTTATCAACGAAGTTGATAATGTAAATTGA
The DNA here is from genome assembly GCA_016490735.1 of Pachyseris speciosa. Taxonomy (NCBI): domain Eukaryota; kingdom Metazoa; phylum Cnidaria; class Anthozoa; order Scleractinia; family Pachyseridae; genus Pachyseris; species Pachyseris speciosa. The sequence goes on from JAEMWC010000719.1 coordinate 363,632, forward strand.
CCACCGTACAGGATTCGATTAGCTGACGTTTCGAGCGTTAGCCCTTCGTCGGAGCGAATCGAGGAATTGTGGGTTGCGTATGGGTTATATACAGAAAATGGAGCTACGCTATTGGTGGTAACATGGTAACGTGAAAAACAGGAATAAATTAATTGAATGAAAAGCGCTCGTTGATACCGTGGGGACTAAGAGTGCCAATTTGAAAGATCAGTTTTTGCTCGAGATTTTTACGGCTTTCCGTGGTACCTTGATGTAGGGAATCGACAGGAGATCGACATGTATTGTTTTGAATGGTTAGGGAGATTAAAATGCCGAGCGACAGGTTTGGATGCGTCTTTGTGATCTTTCTCAACATCACCAAGATGTTCTCGGAATCGGTCACCTGGTCGTCTTCCTGTTTCGCCGATGTATAACTTTTTGCATAATGTGCAGGTTATGCAATAGATAACATTTGCGAAGGTACACGTGAAACGATCAGTGATCTTAACAGATCGCTTAGGGCCCGATATTTTGTCAGTGTTTTGAATGAAAGGACAAGTTTTGCATCGCGAGCGCGCGCATTTAAAAGTGCCAGGCTGTTCACTTGTTTTGAATGCGCTTTTAACTAGAAAGTTACCTACATTTTTGTCGCGTTTGAATGAAATCAGCGGTGGTTGCGAAAAGATTCTAGCCGTTTCTGGATCATTTTGCAGTATCTTAAAGTTATTAAGAATGATGGCTTTAACTGGGTTATTATACGGGTGAAATGTGAGGGTGAATGGAATTCTGTCATTCTTTTCCTTTTGTGACGTCTGTAGTGCTGACGGTTGATCAATCTGCTGGGCGCGGTGAGTACGTTGATCTTGCGTTGTTGTTGCCGGACAATTTGTATCAATCCCAGACCCTCGAGCTTCAGTTGAGACTTGACGACTCGGCCCTAGGCTCCTGGGCTCCCCAGTTACAATGGTTCGCAAGAGGAAACAAATCATAGACACTTTTCAGAAATGGCTTGATGCCTTCACCACCTTTATGTCAGTTATTGTGACAGCCTACCCGCGAAGAGCGCTTGAACTTATAAAGTACCAGCAAATTATTAGCAGGGCCGTCACTAAATTTAAAGGCATGGCGTGGCTGTCATACGACAAGCAATTCCGTCGTCGCGCGGCCTATGACTTGACCATAAGCTGGGACAAGGTAAACCTAGAACTGTGGACCGTGGCTTTCTTAGGTTTAGCTAAGCCACATTGCAACGTTTGCTCGAGTCCCTACCACATTCAAGACGATTGTCCTTCCGCTGACCCCAACAGAAAACCTCGCCGCACCCAGACTGTCTGCTTTGACTTCAACCGGCTGTCGCCGCCGCAACTGCAGCTACCCACATGTGTGCCGCCGCTGCTATTCCAGTAACTATGCTGCCCCAGCCTGTCAACAGCAGCCGTCATTCAGCCCCAGTGCCTCCAAATCCTCCTCATCCAGTGAGCGTAGCAAAAAGTAAAGTAGAGCAGCTCCGACGCCACGTGACGCCGCAAGTATCCTCACCTATTGACATTTATCGTTTAGAGTTAGAATTAGCTAGTCACTCTGATCGCACTTTTGTTTCTAATCTGCTTAGTATGCTTAAGGAATATTGGTTATTCTGGCCCCCGTTTTGATCGGGTTTCCCCTAATCTAATCTCCGCTGCTCAGCACCCCGAAGTAGTTACCTCGAACTTACGTAAGGAGGTCAACCTCGGTAGGGTAGCAGGTCCATACCCCTCACCCCCTGCCTAACTTTCAATGTCACCCTGTGGGTGTAGTTCCGAAAAAGCACTCCACCGAATGGGGTACAATTTACCACCTCTCCTATCCCCAAGGGATTAGTATCAATGACCATATTCCGAAGGACCCCCTTTTCCCTTAGTTATATTTGGGTCGACGATGCTATCCGTATCCTTCAGTCCCTGGGAGGCGGTGCCTTTATGGCTTAGACCGACCTCAAATCGGCCTTTCGCTTGATACCGATTCATCCCAACGACTGGATCTTGCTGGGTATCTCCTCGCAATCCCAGTACTACGTTGATATGTACCTACCCTTTGGCCTCCGTAGCGCTCCATTCCTGTTTAATCAACTTTCGGACGGGCTCGAATGGATACTAAAACACAATTATGGCCTCCAGCATGTTATCCATATCCTGGACGACTTTTTTATTGCAGAACAGTCAAGGTTGTCCTGTCTTTCCAGCTTTAGCACCCTACTACGGGTTTTCATGTCCCTTAAGGCCTCTGTGGTGGCGTCTAAAACGATAGGTCCCTCCCAGGTAATTGAATTCATGGGTATTGTCTTAGACAGCGTACGCATGGAGGCCCGGCTGCCCCAGGACCAACTCACTCGGATAAACGAGCTCTTATCGTCCTTCAGAAAACGCCGTTCCGTGCGCCTCGTGGAGCTTCAATCGCTTATTGGTACCCTCCAGTTCGCGTGTAAGGTGGTGGTCCCGGGTAGGACCTTCCTTCAGCGCGCTATTCATCTGACTAGGGGGGTTCCCAGTAGTTTTCATCACGTCAGGCTTAATAAGGAATTTTACAAGGACCTCGACATGTGGAAGGTGTTCCTTACGAAATGGAACGGGCGTTCCTTTTTTCTGGAGTCTTCCACTACCCCATCCCCCGCCCTGGAACTCTATACTGACGCCGCGAGCACAATAGGTTTCGGCGGTTTTTACCAGCGAAGGTGGTTTCAGGGTCTCTGGCCACCCCACTTGCCTTTAAACAGGGGGAAGGGAATTAGGATAGAGTGGCAAGAATTGTTACCCATAGTTGTCGCCTGTGCTATATGGCAACCCTTTTTCGCAGGCAAACGGCTTCAGTTTTGGTGCGATAATGAATCGGTGGTATCTATTATCAATTCCGGGCATTCCAAAGCACCCCGTATCATGGATTTGGTCAGGCTCTTGGTGTTAATTTCCATGAAGCATAATTTTTTCGAACGTGCCCGTCATGTCCCAGGGGTCTCAAACGAGATTGCTTATGCACTCTTCCGCTTTCAGATGCAGCGTTTCCGGGCCCTCGCCCCCGTCGCCGACCCGATTCCTTGTATCATCCCGCCTTCATTAATGACCCACTGAGGGATGAGGTTCTGACCTACGCCAGCTGGGGCCTTGCCAAGAGTACAAACAAAACTTACAGCTGTGGAGGAAAGCGTTTCTTAAACTTTTGTCTAATGAACCGTCTTATTCATCCCTCATGTGCTACCTGCCTCTGAAGGGACACTTGTTTATTTCGCATCTTATTTAGCCAGGACAGTCCGTCATAGCAGTATAAAACTTTATTTGGCCGCGGTTCGCAACCTCCACATTAGCTCCGGGTATAATGACCCCCTTAAGGGTAATCTTCCTTCAGCGTAAGGTCCACGGGGTATCCTCCGTTTCCAAGGCGATAAGAAAATCCGTCGGCAGCCGGTTACCCCTCTAATGCTCTCCTCCATCCGCCCCGTCTCACAGGCCTGGCTAAGTCCCCGGGATTTTTCTATGGTTTGGGCCGCATTTACCTGAGCGTGTTTTGCTTTTCTTCGATGTAGCGAGTTTACATACATAGGTGTACATATGTTTGGGCCGCGTTTTGACCTTTCCACGGATTGTATAACCTTCCAGCCCACTCTGGCATGTCCGCTGTTTATGACAGTTCAACTAAAATCGTCCAAAACCGACGTCTTTAGGCACGGGCAGTCCCTCACCATAGCGCGCAGCTCTTCTGCGGTTTGCGCCGTAATGGCCATGAGGGATTACTTTCTTTTAGCGAGGCCACACCCAGGGCCCCTTTTTTACTTCCAATCGGGACGTTATCTCACCCGGGGCGTTGTTTCCCACCTCCTGCAGGACAGCACAAGGTTCGCGGGCCTTCCCTACCAAAGCCTCAAGGGCCATAGCTTTCGTATAGGGGCAGCCTCTGTTGCAGCTGCTGCCGGCTTGCCAGACTGGCTTATCAAGGTGCTTGGTCGCTGGTCTTCTGACTGTTACCAGCTTTATATTAGAACTCCGCAGTCCGTCTTGCAATCAGTTGCCCCCAAGATGGCTACCGTTTCGAGCTGTTTTGCTTCCATGTAAAATTCACAGGTTTTCTTTTCTCTGCTTGGGGGGATGCATTGCCTTGCATGCATCAGCGCAGCGACTTCCCCCAAGCTTGTTCGCGTCTTTGCTTTTGTTTATCGCCTGCTAACCAATACTCTTGTCCGATCCAGCACGTGCTGTCTAGCATTCAGCTCGTAGTGCTGGAGAGATAAGTGAGGTTGTTTTTGTTACGCAAATCGGAAGTCGCATTGACTGACCCACCGCAAGGCAGTGTGCCCCTCAATAACGCCACTCTTGAGTCGTTGTCTTGTTTATTAAGTATTTCGCTCATTTCTTTGGAACATATCGCGGTCGCGTAGCGTTCCTAAGGAACAGTGACAACAAAGCAAAGATAATTTCGAAAGAATTCAAAGTGGCAACACATTGTATTCATTCAACTAAAACACTAATATTGCTACGGTGCATTACTAGGCAATAAAAAGTGCAGACTGCAATTAATGCAGCGAGATCGATCCATCAGCTTCTATTAACCCGGTAATAGTCACGTGACGTCATTAACAATGTTCATCCTGATTCATGCTTTTACCCTTGATTGGGTTCGAGTTTTATTGATCATTTTATTCATTACACTCAGCCGACCACTAAAGAGGCCTTCCAACTCGTAGAAGCGACAAGCGACATGGCTCAGAAAACAGGCGACAATCTTCTCCCAACTGACCGACAACCGGCAGAAATCTGCAGAAAAAGCGCGACGGTTTGCGACACGGACAATTCGCTGTCCAGTCCTCTTTGTTTTCTTTGCCACTAACGAAATCATCGGGAGACAGTCGTAAACGGGCGACAATAAAGCGACACCAGTCCACCCCTTGGAAGGCCTCACTTAAGGAAAACAACATGCTGGTAAGGAATGATAGAATAATCAATACTTATCACTGAACAAAAATAGTTTCGAAATGAAATCGAAACTACTTATCGGATTCTCAGGTTGATGAGTACGAAACAATTCCACAATTGATTTTACTCAGAACTGCGATTATTCTACAAAGAGGCACAGTTGTTGTTCAAAACACGATTAAGCTAAACCCTTGTCATAGTTTGTGCAAACGTCGATTTCTTTTCATTTATCAGCCAACAAAAAATATTTTTGCCACTTAGCTTCAACTTATTTATTTATTTATTTATTTATTTTCGTTTCATTTAATACCGTTTCCAAGAGCGAAATGATCACTTCTGTTAACTCTTGAATTCGTCTTAATCTTTTTTCAGTCGAACAACCGGCCATCAAAGTCAAGTGTGCTGAAATACGTAAACAACGGAGTGAGCTTGAAGTAGCATGGACGGCTTCTTCAATTTTCCCTCGAAAGAGGATGATAAGTAACTCAAATAAATCAATTCAAAGCTGCTGAAATGTCCTTCATCAAACTCACACGGGATACCTTCCAAGCAACGCATAAAAGGCTGTATCCAACTGACAGCTGGGAAAGTTAATTCATGTATTTTACACTATTCACAAAGCAATTACATGGCATAAAAAGATATGTAGTCTTTACCCTGTTCTTCATTTCCAGGATACATTACAGAATTCTTATTCAACAGAGCTTAGCATAAAACAATCGCAATGTGGATCATAATATTCATGGGCGTTACGTAATCTTATCACATTAGCACTACCGACAGTTTTCAGAAGCCTGTACCGCAGACATATGGTGTAATATTCATATATCAGAGCAGCAAACGCCTCTACGGAAACCTCTGTCATTTTATGCCTGTAATACAACATCATGAATACCTTAATCTATGTTAAATTTAGGTATTATGAGCTAAGACATGTGACTGGCCCCCAAAAAGCGAAAAACAAAGACGACACTTCGTTGATTGAATTAATCGCGATATTGATCACAATGTTCATGGCTGTTACGAAATCGTAGATAACATTAGCACTACTAGTTTTCCAAAGGCTGTTCCGGAGACATATCAGTGGTGTAACATAAATTCATAATCTCAGAGCAGCAAACACTTCTGCGGTAACCTCTATTATTTTATACCTGTGGGTAGTTCTATTTTTTATCCGCACCCTAAGCTGCATTAAACTGTAGTGCTACTGCGGTCCGCGGTCCCGTAGTGAATGAATGAGTAATTTAGTAATTGATGTGAAATCTGTGTATCTGAAGGCAATGGTCAATATAATATGGTCAATATAAAATGGTCAATATAAATGGTCAATGGTCAGGATTTTGGGCATTAGAGCTTAAAGAACGCACACCTCTGTTCGTTGTTTGTTGTTGTGCATATTAACTTCAACTTTAACGCACGAATGACCGCGGACCGCGGTAACAAGACGTGACTGAGCAATATTAAGTGGCGGGGTATTCTGCAATCTAGCCGTTTTCCAGAACCTGCACACAACAGACATATGAGTTATGAGTTGCGTAACGTTCATAATCTCAGAGCGGCAAACACGTCTGTGGTAATCTGATTCTCTGTTATTTTATACCTGTGATACAACATGCATGTAAACGTTCATTTCTCTGACATTATTATTTTATACCCGGCTGTGATCTGAACATACATACCTTAATATATCTTAATTTAAGAATGTAGTTGTAATGAGTTGAGACACATGAGTGGCCACAAAACGAACAAAGCCGACATAACGTTGATTGAAAGAATAGCGATTACTAGTGTTTATCATAATGTTCATAGTTGCTTACGAAATGCTACCAAAATGAAAATGGCTCTTGTATGAACTTGGCGCTGCGCATTCAAACTTAATTTCCCAGTGATTTTCGCAGAGCAGCTAACTGTCACCATAGTATTTTTAGCTCAGTGACACCATCCAACGAGGAACAATTGTCTGAAATATCCCTACCACTTGCCGATGAAGTATATCAGCTTAAGTAAAAAGACATCTTTAGTCCAATGTAACAATCAAGTGTTTTGAGGCGGGTAGGTGCCAAGATACTTTATTAACGCCTAAAACAACCTGCCCGGCCCTCTCGTCCTTAATATATTTATTCACCGAATCAGATATGTTTTCACTCAAATTTCCTAAAGTACCGATAAGAATACTGATTGGCCGCCTTATATGTGCAGTGCTGTGCAAACGTAATGCAAATTAATTTGGTCGAATTTCGGGCTTTGTTAATTCTTGCGAATGTTCATTTGTCCTTAAAACGATATTTCGCTAAGATGTCTCCAAAATGTCTCAAAATTATGCGAAAGTTCACTGAATTATCGGCGACATTTACCAAGGCGAAACTTAATGCTAAACGAAAATGTGCGATTGCAAAACTTCAACTGGTCCAAATTTTCGCAAGTGAACGAAGAGCAGAATTACACACTAAAACGTCGGAAAAGTGTCTACATGTAGATCCACAAATATAACGCATGTATGCACCAATATCTCCTTCCATAATAGAGCGTTTTCGATAGATTATTCTAGTTCTCTAAACTAAAAATATTGGGCCTCAAAGGTCTCAAAGAGTCGTTATTTATTTTGTTAACTGAGAAAATGTCAATCTCAGTCGAGTCGTTGAAATTGTGTATGACAGCCTAACTTATAAGAGGTTACATAGCCTTTAAAAATTCACTGATACTGTGTGGGCAATTAATAAGAGGCAGTTAAACTCAAACTTACTCTAATTCTAGCAAAAAGGATTGAATATACTTTGCAGTCAGTGTTTGTGACAGCTTTAATTCGCATTAATTCGATTCTACAATGCGTTGTAGAAGGGAGCTTTTTGCCACGGGCAGGGATTAGCTCTCGCCCCCTTTTACCTTCTGCATAGTTCGCAGGAACTCAGAACAAAAATTGACTTCTCACTTGTCTTTAATCTGTTCTTTCCTTCTTACAACAGGTCTTCTTTTTGGGAGTATGTTCGCTAACGAGTAGTTTGTTCAAACTAAAGATTCGTTTACCTTTTAGCGCCCCCGGTCCAGGCAACGCACTGCGATTGGTCAACGGATTAGAGGGTATAGAACGCAATAACGTCAACTACAAAGGAAGTGATTGACATGAACTACGAAGGTGTACCTACAGCTGCACGAAACGTGGTCCACGCCGACGACTTTAAAATTGCAGTGCCGTTAGGCCTTGAGCGAGTCCATTTAAGACCAATCGCAGTGGCTGGGGGACGAGGATCACTAATCCAAACCTTCTGGACGGAACGTGACTTCTCAACTAATAAACTTAAAGTAACAAAGACTAAACCAACTAAAATAAACAAGGGATTAACAAAACTAATTATTGTACCTGGCTAAGCCAAGCCCGAAACTAATAACGTCAACGCGGGATTAACGGATCAGCACGGTATCGGAATTTCCACAACAATAATGATGGTACTACGGGGTTGTTTCCCAACAGTACAAGAACATTCGACCCAAGTTTAGCGTTACAGCCTTTATCTACTAATATACACTAAGGACTAGGAGTACAGCAGTCGCACGACAACACGTACTAGAAGCACTTTATGTTTTCCAGTACGTGCATTTTGCCTGGCAACAGTGTGGCCCCTTTGTTGAAGAGGTCACGTCGGCCTCTAAACATACTGTTTCATAACTCTAACACAAGATCAAGTCTTTCCTGAATCATCGATCACTCACTAACAAATATAAAGATAACTTTACACTACTAGAAATGACAAACACACTTCACTCTAAAAAAGCTTTGTGCCTTGCAGCACCATTCGTTACGCAGAATTAACTTTAGCTGCAGAAGCATTTGTTACGCACGATTAATTTTAATGATACGACAAAAGTACTTAAACGCGTCGTTACCTAATCAAAACAAACACAATTTAATTCGCAATTTTTACTTCTTTAACAGCGTGTTGTTCTCTTTGTAAACGGCAATAATAAACTTTTGTTCTATAGCGTATAGATCACTAGCTGTTCTAGGCGCTTTCAGGGGTGGGCTCCTGGCGCTTTACAATATTACTAAAATGTAGAGGAAACAAGAGGAAAACTATTAAGTTCCTAAAGACCGCCGCACACGTGAGGAAACAGCTGAGCAAAATTTCTCGCGAGGCAGTTAGCTCAGCCGTTTCCTCTCGTGTGCGGTGACGTTTTCGTGAGATTTTCGCCTCGCGAAGCAGTGAAGAAAATATCAAACTTGTTTGATATGGATGTCACGCCCTCGCGAGGCGAATTTCTCACCAAATTTCGCCGCACACGAGAGGAAACGGCTAAGCTATCTGCCTCGCGAGGCATTTGGCTCAGCTGTTTCCTCACGTGTGCGGCGGGCTTAATGATACTATACCAACAAGTGTGTTAGTATCCAATTTGAAACTAGTACTGGTTTTTACAGATGTAAACAGTACTCATTGTTAGCATTGTGGCTTAATGAATATTAAAATATAAAGATAAGATAATACAAGACTGACAATGATATAAAGCCTCTAAAAACACTTCGCCTTTGGCTGAGTGTAAATGGGGTTTCTTTTCATACCGATTATTTGCATAGGAGTAACGAATGCATCTCGGCGGGTTTTGTTTTCGTTTCACAAAGTTACAAACAAAATGTTAAAAACCTACGACTTAAATACACTTTTACAACAATGGTTACAAATTACATACAAGTTACGTAACTTAGACAATGATAGTGGTAACAAAAATAAAACGAAAAACAATAGGTGTACAAAAAGTATGAAACAACTACGGTAAATTAACAGAATGTGGAATAACAACAATAATAGAACTAGTGATAAATGTTATGTAATTGTCGCAGCGCAACAGGTTCCCCATCAAGGGCCTCTGAATCATCATACCTGTCAGTATCATAACAAAATCCCTAAAGAGGGCCTTTAAACAATAAGTAATAATTTCCCAACAAAGAGCCTTTGAATGACCCGGCTAGCACAAAAATAACAGAATCCCCAAAAGAGGGCCCCTGAGCGCTGAAACAACTACTAAATAAAGTGCTAAATATTACAATTAATGAGTCGGTACACACTGACTTGTTAAAATATATAAAAATAAATACACTGCCAATACGCACCTTAAGAAAATCGCAACCTATTGTCCAAACTCTGCTGAAATTAAGTATAATGGCTGCGGTTTTTTGAATGAAATTCTTGTCTTTTATTAAGTCCATAAGGTGAAAGGGAAAACAACTGCGCACTCCAGTATGCTTCTTTCGTAATTAATAGCTGTTCAGTGTTTTCGGACGTGTTAGTTTGGATTTGATCGATACATTGAAATGTAAAGTCCGATAGCACGTGCGGAGTTCGGTTGAAGTGGTTGGCGACCTCGCAAGTCTTCTTATTGGTTCTCATGGACGATTTGTGATTTCTAAATCTAACTTTAAATTCCGTGGTCGAGCCAACATACTGGAGATTGCATTTCTTACAATGATAATGAACTAGGATTAGGAGCGGTCAGGAGAGCACTTGATGCCAGAGATCAACTACATCCATCCACCAATTGTATTTTGGAAGCTGTAGAGATCTGCCTCAAAAGCAATCACTCAGTTTTCAATGAGAAATTTTACCTTCAAGTTCACGGCACAGCTATGGGACCCAAAAATGCTTGTAGCTATGCCGATATAGCTATGGGCGAAATAGACCACAAAGCTAAGCATTTTGGTCCTATTAAGCCCTCACAATGGTGGAGATATCGTGATGATATCTTTGATCTCTGGCAACAGGGTCTTGCTGCGCTGAATTCTTTCACTGGGTACATCAATTCGCTGTACCCCACCATTAAATTTGAATTGGTTTATTCCGCAAGCAAACTCAATGTTTTAGATGTCACACTCCATTTGGTAGATGGTTATATCCAAACTGATGTTTATTCTAAGCCTACTGATAGCCACTTGTATCTTCCTCCGTCGAGTGCCCATCCTAAACATGTTTTCAAAGCGATCCCCTATGGGGTCGCCTCAAGACTACGTAGGAATTGTTTTGAGGACGATTTTCTCGCCAAAAGACTGGAGGAGTACAAGGGCTATCTAATCGAACAGGGATATTCGGCAGCATTGGTTTCACGTGAATTTTCTAGGGCAGCGAATAATCCGAGGAATGACTTACTTAAAGCCAAAGTCAAGGAGTCTAAAAAGATTTTTCCTTTTGTTCTCTCATATAATCCCAATTTACCGTCTATTAATGGGTTAATCAAAAAGCATATTCATCTTTTGCTTTCATCTCCAAAACTTAGGGAGCTTTTCCCACCGAATTTTATTATTTCATCTTTTCGCAGACCTAAGAACCTCAAAGAAATTTTGGCACCTTCTAAGTGCAGTAAGAGCTCGCTTCAATCAAGTACAGCATCCACAGCCGGCTGTTTCACATGTGATAAATCTAGATGCGATCTTTGCAAGAACTTCTTTGTCAACTCTCAAACTTTTTC
>JAEMWC010000719.1:380000-382500 GCA_016490735.1 Pachyseris speciosa
CCGTCATTGTTGATAACCTGTACATCCAGGTAATTAATTTGCTCTGTCGACCAGTTCCACGTAAACTTAATGGTATCATGGGCGTCATTGAGATAATTCAAAAATGTTTTCAGTTCATCCTCGCCCCTAGTCCACACCATAAAGATATCATCAATGTATCGTAACCAAACAAGTGGTTGTACTTGCGCCCTTGATAGCAACTTTCGTTCTAGTCTATCCATAAATAAATTTGCGTAGGCTGGCGCCATTTTCGTTCCAATAGCTGTCCCTAAAATCTGAAGGTAGTGTTTCCTATTAAATTCGAAATTATTGTTTTTTAGCACTAGTTCAGTCAGGTCCACAATCACATCAGTAGGTATTTCTGGATTACTTCGGATATCAAGAGCCTCCCTGATCGCTTCGAGTCCCTCGTCATGGGGTATGTGTGGATATAGACCCACCACATCTAGTGTCACCAATATAGCATTTTCGGGGAGTGTGCCGACATCCTGAAGTTTCTTCAAAAAATCATTCGTATCTTTGACATATGATGGAATTGCTGTAACAAGCGGTTTAAGATGGTAATCAACAAACTCCGAGATCTTTTCCGTTGGCGTATTACACCCAGAGATCACCGGTCTGCCTGGACAACCTTTCTTATGCAATTTAGGTAGCAGATAAAACCGTCCTGCTTTCGCATTACTGTTTATCATTAAATACTCCAAAGTACTTTCACTTATATGTCCATCTAAGCATGCTTTATGAACCCTTTCGTTGATTTTCTTGATCATATCTGCTGTAGGATCCGACTCCAACGAAACATATACCGTTCCGTCAGCCAGCTGTCGCATACCTTCTTCTACGTACCTCACCCTGTCCATTATAACTACCGCTGATCCTTTATCTGCTTGTTTAATAATTATGTCGTCATAGCTCCTTAGATCTTGTAATGCTCTCTGTTCCTCTTTTGTGAGGTTTCTGTAACATCCCGTCTTCAGGTTGGATTCCCGAAAGATCTTATTTTCGAGAGCACTTCCATACGCTTCGAGAAATACATCTCTGTTCTTTTCCGGACACCAGTTAGACTTTTTTCTGAAAGCAGGAATATCTGAGAAATCTCCATCGACATCTTCATCAGCGTAATAAAATTCCTTAAGTCGCAATCTTCTCATATATTCAGAGACATCTTTTTTGAGAGCATATACATCAATTTCAGCTGGAGTAGGACAAAACGACAGCCCTTTAGAGAGTAATGCATTTTCGGCTTCTGTCAGTGTCCTACTGGATAGATTAACTACAACATGTAGTCCATCTCTATAAACCTCGTTACTAATTGAACCTAAACCAAACTGTGCTGTTGCAAAAGTGGGTTCCACTACGGGTCTTGTGTCCTCTGTAATGTTACCTTGCGAGGTCTCTGTAGGGGTGGAAGTGTCCCGAACCGTAAAATCATCGAAATTCGACGCCACTAGATGAACCTCTCTCAAACTGCCTAAATGCCTGAAGAGCCGCAACAGCGGTGAAACGCGTAGCGCAAAAGCAAAGTGACAAAAGACTTTGGGTTTTCATTGTTTTTAGTATATATATATAATAGCCAAGAACTGGAGAATACGACTTTGCCAATATTTCGTCTTTAATAAAAGACTTCATCAGGGCAACTGATGTGAAAGCGGTTAAAACCGTTACAAGATATGCGCTAGCTGATGTGAGACGCTAATACGAGACTTTAAGCTGCTCGCGCGCTGTAAAGCGCGCGCGTTACATATAAGCGAAGCAATGAGAGCGATATTAAAATAAATCCCTTCGAGGATTCCTACTACAGAAAAAATCATCACTATTAAGACCCAGTGGATAAATACATCGCAGACGGTATGCCCACTGGGACTCCCTATCCCTAAGATATGCCTGTCTTGAACACTTGTCTATTAACTGTATTCTAACATTACTCAAACCATGATGGTCTGCCTGATTGAAATGCCTGTATATAACATCGTCTTTGAGTTTATTCTCAGAGGATAGTCCTCTGTGCGCATTAATCCTAGACTTGTGGTTATTAAATCTAGTCCTAAATTTGTTGATAGTAGATCCCACATATTGTATTTGACACATAGCACAAGACAATAGGTAGACTACGTGGTCTGAATTACAATCCAGCTTACAATTAATCACAAAATCTCTCCCAGTAACTCTACTTTTGAAACAAATACCCTCATCCAAGAAATCACAAACCCTGCATCGTCTATCCCCACATCTACCACAACCCTTAACAGTAACTGGTGTCCTAAGTTCGGAATGTACCAGAATGTCCTTAAGGCATTTAGGCCGCCGGAAAGCCACCATAGGCACCTGTTCTTAGGCCAGCTGGCAACGCCTAGAAGACCGCAAAACAGGATGAAGCCTGTGTAATATTTTAGAAATACAAGGGAGTGCCGGATGAAATGTGACCACAAAAGGAATACGTTTATTAGAGGCAGGCTGCTTATCCCTAAGGGTTTGTTCCTTGGGAATCCTACGCGCTCGA
>JAEMWC010000719.1:387500-392500 GCA_016490735.1 Pachyseris speciosa
GATTACATTAAATGAAGCTTTGAAGACTTGGAAATTCGAATCAAATACGACAAATCTTGTGAAACATGTCGGGACCAGGTCAGCGGTGTTTATCAACAGACGTAGATGTTTATCAACGCTTGCATTCAGGCGTGTCGGATTTCCTATTCTCGTATGGAGATTTCCCGAGAGATATGCTGTTTTGCTACTCTCTCACTGCCTTGCATATGCAGCGAGGAAGAACTGTTTCTTCTAAGGGATTGTGATCGAGACATATCGAGCCATTTAAAAACTCACGGTCTTAGCAAGTGCAATGAAGATGTTTGCGATGGAATTGATTTATTACTTTGTCGTGGAGGTGAGTTGAATCTGTTTTTCTCTTCTAACAGTCAAGCATGTCAAACGCGTATCAAAAAGGTAGTCGGCAATTAGTTTAGAAACTTTTTTTGGCCGCCCGCGACCAGGTTCTAACAATTTTGTGAGCATTTTTTTGCAACTTTTTCGTACTTCAAATTGGTTTTCGTAAAATTAGTATTGGACTGGATTAGTGAAAATGTGGACTTCTAAATGCAAAGACCTGGATTGATGTCTTTTTAAGGGTCTTTTTCTCAGAACTGCTTGTTGTGAATAATAAGGTAGATTTTCTATTATCAAGGCTTAGCCGCATGCCATGTTCTTAAGAAATGCACAGTGTTCCCACGTCCTATATCCACTTGAATGGAAAAAGTTTTTTTTCGCTTTTTATAGCTCTAGGTTTTGCTTTAGGGTTTTTCGATGTAACACGCGCTGAAGGAACTACCTTAAAGATATGCAATTGTCATCGTGATCGACTGGGGATATATTGGGGAGGCAGACGGAGGACCTACCAAGTTCCTACTGAACTTACTAATCATAAAGGCTCCAAAATGAAAGGGGATCGTTCTGTTTTGAAAAGGCACACTGTCCTTATCAAGCAAATAACAGGAACTATCGTTCCGGTGGGTTCCGGTAAGAAAAAACACAGAAAATACAGTAAGCATCACAATAAAATGTAAAACCATCTGCGTAACAACGTAGCTACTTCAGATATAGATAGTGACGTTTCTGCTGGTTACCGGTAGGCCCGTCAGGTGATGAGTGCGACAGGTTAATGCCATAATTTGTATCACTCTCTGGTTTGAGTCTTTGTTTTGGTGTCTAGCGTAGCTTCGCGATCCACTGTTGGCAATTTGGCCTCCTGTTTCTTCATCCTGAGCATCCACTCTTTGAAAAGTTTTTTTTTTTTTACTCTTTGAAAAGTCGGTTTTATTAACCTGTTATGTTAATCACAATTGAATTCTCTAATGAAATGCGTGGGTGAACAAATCCATTACAATTTGTGGAGTGCGTTATAAAACCCTTTAACACAAATCAAAATAATAAAATCTGATTTCAGTGGTACCATAGCCACAGTTTCACTGAGATGCAATTTTGAGATTTATGATCCCACGTATAAAGTGTGTGCATTTACCTGTTTTTTTTTTTTTTTTTTTTATTCTTTTCATCTTCTTAGCCATTTGTCGAGGGTGCAGGGAAATCATTGCTTACAGAGTTCAAACAGATGAAAGCGAGCCGCAGGTCAGAATAAGCCTCACTGTGATAAAATGATTTAGAAGTTTCCATCTAACAAATGTTAACTTTTTTCATTATGTTTACTGAGGAATGTCTAGGGAAGACAATTGTAACCTATTTCAGCCTTATAATTTTTTTTTAATAGAGTGACTATGAGAAAGCAAGCCGTACCAGTAAAGTGTTATGCCGGAACAGGCTTCGCGAAGCAGCTGTAACACAAACATTGACACCTAAAGGGGTGGATCTGTCTTGGCGGATGGATTCTCTCTTGCATTATACACTCGCTATGATTTAAAAAACTGTTAGTCGGTGAATTTCCTTAACTGTATCACTGCTCCATTTTGCAGTGCCAGAGGAAAGTGAATTTTCATGGCTTCAAAACGTCTGCTTTGTTGATGGTGATTTTTCGGCCGTATTTCAAAGAAGGGCACAATGCAAGATAACGGCTGATGTGTCAGATACGAAACAAACTAGCAGGCTGGAAAAGAAGGAAGACCGCTCAGAGTTTAGTGACAGCACATTCCAGTGCTCAGATTCCAGTGACAGTAGAGATCAAGCTTCTGCCAAAATATTTTCTTGCCCGGAGAACGCTAGAAGGGCTGTACAAAGTCTTTCGTGCGATATTCCGCACTCGAAAGACACTGTGAGTACGGAGTGCATGTCAGGTCCCTGGAAAAAGTGACCCTTCAAGACAGAGCTAAGTTAAGTTATACGCAGCATTTAGAAGGCCAAACTAAGGAGCTCTCCAGTGTTAGTCTGAGCGGTGACCCTCATTTCCCCTTGTTGAATATGGGCTGGGCGTTAAAGTCGAAACCTAAAACTGCAAGATTCGGTGAAAAGCAGAAGTCCTTTCTTGAAAGTAAGTTTTTAGACGGAGAGAAATCAAGTAAGAAGACCACAGGTGAAGAAGTCGCAAAAAAGATGCGCAGAGCTTGAGACGATAACAATCAGCGATTGTTTTCAGTTGATGAGTTCCTTACACCGTCGCAAATTTCTTCTTACTTCTCTCGCTTTGCAGCAAAAAGAAAGTAGCTCAGCGAGTCAGAATATCAGGCACATGAAAACGAAGATATGCTACTTGAGGTAAGAAATGATCTTATGAAATGGGCATCCACTAGTGCACGGAGATCTTCAGCTGTACCAAATGACGAAAGAAGAATTATCCTCGCTAAAAATGACAACGCTTAAAGCCATCTGCACATCTCAGGACGACGAAAGGAACCCTTCGTAAACGGTATTGTTTCCATTGTCGAGAGCTGCAGTTGCAAAGCTGCAGCAGACAGTGTAGCTGAAAGAGCATGTACTAGCTTCCTAACACAGGTTCTTTTACACGTAGCATAACAAGGACATTTCGTTGATAAGAACCAAGTCGATTTTTTGTTTGTTCGTCTTTTTTTTTTTTTTTTTTTGCTTTTGTTTTTATTTTTATATGCTATTAATTATGTTACTAAGGAGCTGGAAGAAATTGTACTTGAAAGTAAGATATACCTGTCATAATCAAGCACTGACATGTCTTGAAATGAAAGCATATGGGCATGCCAGCTGTGTAAAATTTTTAATAGGAATGGAGAATAGCTATTCCTTCATTTATCTTTAATACAATGTATTACTTTGATTGACGAATTTTGTTTTCGGTGTCAGAGATTTTTGCGGCGAAAAAATGGTATGAGCTACTGTGCATGGACCAGGAGGAAAATATCAAGTCGAAAAGTGATCAAAAATCTGATCAAATTAACGTAAATAGACCTTTTTAGCTTGTAGATTTTGCTTTCCCAATGTAGACCATGTGATCTTCCCAAGGGGCATTTGCCTTTTGTCTTTTCATAAATTATGCGTACATATGGACGTGAATAAGGCGAAATTTCAAAGAAACAGAAAGAAACAATTCTCTAAGGTAACATCACATGACCTACTTTGGAAAACAAAACTGATACAAGCTAAAAAGGTCTATTATGTGCCATCAACAACTTACGTCTAAGGACACTTTCTTGAACCATACATAAAATAAGAAGTCTTCTGGTAAATACCGCTGACCATTAATCTCTCAAGACATAAGGTTATTTTTGCTTCCTCGCTTCCACCTTGAAAACAGTTGTTTTCTTCCATCTTTGCACCGTAAATTGGGGTAAACTCATTGGCTTATTGAAACCTTCTCTAGATAATGCATTTTTTCATTGTTTGAAAACGAATGGTGAGGTCAGATTGAGGAGTACAGGAAAGCGAGTCGAAAAGTGGAGAAATGGACCAAACCGTAAAGTAAGCTCCAGTTCGACACAGTTTGTTTCAAAATTCATAGTCATAAACGATTGTTTTCATCAGAGATTCAATCAACAGACAACATTCTTTTAATCTGACAACTGTTTCGGTCTTCTTCTGGTTTTTCTAGCGAACTGAGGGACTGTCAGTTTTAGCAAAATTTAAGAAGCTTGATTTTCATATTGTTTTTGCTGATTGCCCTGAGAACAAAATAAGCCCGCCCCGCAGAAAGTTTTACAAATTTAGTAACTACAATGTCTGTTGTAACCTATCCATGTAGTTTTAGTTCTAGAACTGATGTACTTTTAGAGAAAGTGAGAGAAACGTAATGCTAGTTTCACTCACAAATTTAAATGGCGGAGACAATGTGTAATTAAGTCACCGTTTATTCTATGCAGAATTAACATAATAACAAGCAACATACATGGAGGAAAACTAGAGTAGTAGTTTAACATTTGGTGTAAGTCTCAAGTTGTAGAGTTTTATTGCACTTGAGAAGTAGTGTTTTGAATTTTACAGTTTTCACAACAGTTTTCTAGTTCAAAGTTGGGTTCTCAGGCATCAACAAACACTCGGTGTTCCCATGGCAACAGTTAAGTTTTGACCTCAATAATGGTCATTTTTGAACATCCCCCATGAAGGTCTACTTGCATGTAAATTTGAGCGGGGGGGTCAAACTTTTTCATTTCCCACTTTGTTTGATTCTTACAGAGAATTGCTCTTAATTGTCTAACTTTAATGTTTTAATGTCTATGTTTTTGTGTTTTGTCAGGGCTCCATTTAAACTAGCTCTGCTAAATTGGATGCCCCTGGATAAATAAATAAATAAAAAATAATAAAAAAATAAAAAAGAAAATCATGGTTTGAGTGATGTTAGAATACAGTTAATAGACAAGTGTTCAAGTGAGGAATATCTTAGGGATAGGGAGGCCCAGTGGGCATACCGTCTTCGATGTATTTATCCACTGGGTCTTAATAGTGATGATTTTTTCTGTAGTAGGAATCCTCGAAGGGATTTATTTTAATATCGCTCTCATTGCTTCGCTTATATGTAACGCGCGCGCTTTACAGCGCGCGAGCAGCTTAAAGTCTCGTATTAGCGTCTCATATCAGCTAGCATATATCTTGTAACGGTTTTAAACCGCTTTCACATCAGTTACCCTGATGAAGTCTTT
>JAEMWC010000719.1:397500-402500 GCA_016490735.1 Pachyseris speciosa
GAGGAACAGAGGAACAGTAGGTACAGAGGAAAAGAGGAACAGTAGGCACAGAGGAACAGTAGACACAGAGGAACAGAAAAACAGTTGGCGCAGAGGAACAGAGAACAGTAGGCACAGAGGAACGGAGGAACATTAGGCGCTGAGGGACAGAGCAACAGTAGGCACAGAGGAACCGAGGAACAGTAGGCACAGAGGAACAGCGGAAACAGTAGACACAGAGGAACAGAGGAATAGTAGGCACGGAGGAACAGAGGAACAGTAGACACAGAGAAACAGAGGAACAGTAGGCACAGAGAAACAGAGGAACAGTAGGCACAGAGGAACAGAGGATCAGCAACAATAACAATAACAGCTTTTATTGACCTCTTATACTTAAGAAAAATTATGTTTACATGAAATAAAAAGCTAAAAGGGGTGTTGGCTTCCTAAAATAACTAGAAAGTTAACAAGCCTAGTAAGCCAAATTACATAGAATAAATGACAAAATATTAGGGTCGTAATGACACACACACAAAGTAATAATAATAATGATAATAATAATAATAATAATAATAATAATAATAAAACGAATAAATAAATCAAGCAATATTTACAAGCCCTGGGGAGAAAGACAAATATACTATAAATGATATCCCTGAATGTGATAAACGAAAAATCAAACTTAAAGCAGCAAATAAATCACAGAGAGTTCCAGAAAAAGAGCAGAGGAACAGCAGGCACAAAGGAAAATTTTATGTGCCATTCCAGTGTTTTTTGGTTGCAATAGTACAAGTTAATGAAGCTTCTCTCTCACACTATCTCAAGTTCAAAGTTCGACTACGCTGACTACGCGGACGCCGAAAATAATTAACTTATGAAAAAAACCATAACTTAAGCGATTATATTCTTGTCTATTCCCTACCATCACTGGCTAGCCTGACGTGAGTTTTAGCATGATTTTAGTGCGTACCTCTGTCTTATTTAAAACTGAATTCTCTTTACGACAGACAACCCGATAGCATCGTAAGTGACGACACATAACTGTTCGAATTCACGAGATAAAATGAACTTGGCCACAAATAGGTAAAATAAAATACATGCGAAAGCCTCTGTGCCAGTGTTGAAGACAAAATGTCGTTATATGCTTTTAAAAGGGGCGAGGCGAATTTTGTTGCACCTCGCGAGACCACAGGTGGCCCAAAATCACGTTACCGAGGAAAGGGTGTAATGTAATTTACGTTCTTTAGCACGTCAGGTGACTGGGAACATGATCTTCGAGTGAGCCGGTAAATTATGATAGTTGAATATGAGACTTTATATGAGAAATAAAATATTGAAAGAATTTGGAGAATTCTCCTTACGACAGATAAGCCGACAGCGTCGTAAATGATGACACATAACCGTTCGACTACATAAGATGAACTGAACTACCCGCAAATAGGTAAACTAAATAAAATAGATACGAAAGCCACTGTACCGGTATTGAAAGGCAATATTTATGTTAACTATGGTTATATTAAAGGGCGGGGCGGGGGGAGTTGTGTTGCAAGTGACCTTAAAAAGCTCGCAAGACCACAGGTGGCACAGGGTGTAACCATGTAATTTGAATTCTTAAGCGAGCTGGTATCGCGTAACAAGCGATCGTTGTATATGAGGCGTTGTACGAGAAATAAAATATTGAAAGAATTTGGAGAATTCTCCTTACGACATAGAATCCAATAGCGTCGTAAGTGACAGCACATAACTGTTCGAATGCAAGCGATAAAATAAATTTGGCCCCAAATTGGTAAAATAAAATAGATACGAAAGCCTCTGTACCAGTGTTGAAGACGAAAGGTCGATATATTTTAAGGGGGTGGGGCGAGCTTTGGCGAGCCTTTAAAACTTCACGAGACCACAGATGGCCCAAATCACGTTAATTCAGAAGCACTTTAGATGGCGCGGAGAAGTGACCTTTGAGCGAGCTGGTATTGCGTTTTAAATAGGAGACATAACTAGTAATAACCAAAGCTTATGAAGTGCGGACGAGGACGATGTCTTGTGTTGTTCGTTGAATAAAAGTCCTATTCTCGAAGGTGAAATTAGTGCAGCTGGGGGATGGTCAGTATTTTTTAAGATAACGTTTTAAAACATTTTCCGACTTTATGAGTGTTAAATTTTTGGTTGCAGCCTTTAAATTGTTGCCCATACGGGCTTGCCTGGGCGTCTTTCGTTACCTTCTCCCGTCTATAAATTACTCTAGTATCTGCTACAGCTTAACCTTTTAACTCTCAAGGTATCACTCTCAATTCTCCTTTCTAGCTGCTATACAGTTCCTTGTACATTAGTTAAGATAATTTGGGGTAACAAACCAGAGGTTGTTATCTGTAAACACAGAAAAAGCGAAAAAATTAAACTAGCTACCTTCCTCTATTCATTCTTTTAATTCGTTCACGAATACCGTAGTATTCAGAACTAAAGTAAATACTAGTCAGCCGACTCAGCCATCTTGCTCATCCACATGTGTTCGTACTTTGAGCTCACAATAAATCTATCAGCTGTCTACAAATGAGAGCCATTGAAAAAAAGTCGTGCCTAAAAAAAATCCCGCCAAAGGTAAGAAAGTGTTTGCCGAAAGAAAAATGATACATCCACAATATGATGCAGTACGCGTGGGTGTATGGCATTAACAAGGCTCCGTAACGTGTATCCATTCAGCCTTTCACTGCTAATCGCGCAAATGCGCGTGGTCAAATTGCGTGCTATTCATTCTATTTTATTCAAAGTGGAGGTCCCCCCAAATCGGGCCAACATCAGGGTCCATTCATGTCGCGCATGCAAAATAGCAACGTTGAGATTAGGATTGCGGGCTCCTCTGGTTGCCCGCAATAAGAGAAATAAAAAAAATTGAGGTTGTGACAATATTCGCTCGATCCTTGACATAATGGAATATACAAAAGATAACGACAAACCCAGTATTTTATTTTTTTTATTGACTTTGAAAAAGCTTTTAATAGCTTAGGATGGGACTTTCTTCATAAATGTCTAGAGCTATTTACCTTTGGAACAGATTTTATAACATGGGTTAATATTTCCTCAAAAATATTCAAAACTGCGTCATAAATAATGGTCTTTTCTCCGTTACTTTAATATTGAGCGTGGAGTCAGACAAGGAGAACCGCTCTCTCCTTACAGGTTTGCAACGGCGGGTTGAAATTTTAGCTATTGCCATTAGATATAAAGATAGTATCAAAGGGATAGAAAATAATGATTTGGAGACTAAACTGATTGCTGACAATACAACAGCTGCTTTATAGGATTTGAACTCCGCTAACACACTTTTTTGCTTACTTGAATGAAGAGTTTGAGAAGGCTTCTGGTTTAAAACTGAATGTTCAAAAGACCGAAGCGATGTGGATTGGTTCTCTTAAGAGTTGTGAAGATCAACCATTCGGAGTCAATGGCAAACCTGTGTTAAATTCTTAGGGATTCATATAACGTATGATATCAAGCTGTCAGTTGAAAAGAATTTTAAACAAAGACTAAAGAAAATAAAAAATGTGATTAACCTTTGGAAAGTCGGAGAGCTGTCCATCCATGGTAAAGTAACGATTAACAAGGGCTTTTTGCTTTCAAAAATGATTTACCCCAGTTCTGTGTCAACTACTCCACCTGAAATTATAAAAGAATTTAATACTCTAGTGTTTCATTTCCTATGGAATGGAAAAGATAAGGTTACTAGACGCTCCACTTATGCGCCCTACGATTCTGATGGTATCAACATGGTTGATTATGAAAACATGGTTAAAGCCTTAAGGTTAAGTTGGTTAAAAAGAATAACTGATGATCGCTGCAGCAGTTTTTGGAAACTTTATCTTAACGATCTCTTAAGTAGTCACGGGGATTATTTGTATTTTATT
Source organism: Pachyseris speciosa (assembly GCA_016490735.1). Classification (NCBI taxonomy): domain Eukaryota; kingdom Metazoa; phylum Cnidaria; class Anthozoa; order Scleractinia; family Pachyseridae; genus Pachyseris; species Pachyseris speciosa. Next base: position 401,379 of record JAEMWC010000719.1, read on the forward strand.
GTAACTATGCTGTTGACAAATTAAATATTTTACCTTATTTCTTTTATGAACTATTATTATGGTGGTCAGAATTACGAGACCTTGTTGATTGTGATGGCGAATATAGATATATTACATGGAACAGAGAAATTAAGATTGACGGTAAAAGTGTGTTTTATAAACGATATTTATCAAAACTGAGGTATTAAGTACACCAAAGATCTACTTTATGATAAGACAAATACTGACTCCTTTAACTCTTTTGAAGGAGAAAGGTTTTTTAATTCTAATTTCTTGGCATGGGCAGGATTGAGACATGCAGTGCCATTGAATCTACGTACACATCCACCTTCTTTTACCGTCGTTCTTGATCGGGAAAACTTTAAATGTCGTGACTACTATAGCTTTTTGATAAAGTTTAAGTATGAAAAGCCAAAGAAATGGCCAAGATAACGAAAGAATTTGATTTGGAAGATAACTGCATTTCAGAAGCCTTTTCGTTGCCCATAAGAGTTTCTGGCGAACCCTACTTAAGATCTTTTAATACAAAGTAATGAACTCTATTCTTTTTACCAATGAAATCCTTTTTAAAATAGTCTATATTCCATGTCCTAACTGTTCCTTTTGTCAAGATACAAATGAAACTAGAAAACATGTATTATTTACATGTCCCTTTTCGTACTCTTTTTGGATGGATGTTATTGCCAACATTTTGAATAATATTAGTAGTTGCGGATGTCTCTTGCTAAGTGACGTTATCATAGGAATCTTGAAGGAGGGGATGGATCGAGTCAATTATGACTTTAAGTAAAAGTTGTTTATGGAGTTGTAGGCACAAAGATATTATTCGTCGATTAGTCACTTTAAGAGAACTCTTGAAAATAAATACGAAACTGAAAAATATATTGCTCTCAAATCTAATAGAATTATTTCTTTCCGTAGGAAATGGAGATCCTGTGAACAATTGTTTTAACAACAACAACACCTTTATTTGCCTTGTACATACATACGCTGATAAAGTTTTAAAAAATAATAAATAACATTTCTGTTTGTACTTGGTAAAGCCTGGAGCTGAAATAATCCTAGGATTTTCTAGCCAGTTCTCCAGATTTAAAAGTTGTAAATAAGTGAGATAGGAACTAT
>JAEMWC010000719.1:407500-422500 GCA_016490735.1 Pachyseris speciosa
AATTTCGCTGAATTTGCGTTGCTGACTTTTGTTGTTGTTACCAAATACTTTAGAATTTTCTCGCAAAGGTTAGATAAACGTTAAATATGCGAATTACTGTTCAGCTTTCAACTGACTTCGGAGAATGTGAAAATTATTATCGGTGGCAGATTTATGTCACGTGCTAGGCAACCAGAGTGATCATATTTCATTCCATCATGTTTGATGCCACAACATTCAGCGGATTTAAGGGCTCTACGATATTTCAGAGCAAGCTTTCGACTATATTTTACCAGCGTGGAAGAAAACATTGCTCACCTTTTTGCTGCAGTGATAACATTAACTAGCAGTGCTTATTCTAATCCAAACAGAAAAAAAAGATAGTTTTTGAGCTTGGTTCACATTCTTCGAAACCCAGTTGAAAGCCGAACAGCACTTTGCATACTTAATGTTTATCTAATCTCCTTTGTGAGAAAATTCTTAAGTATTTTGTAACAACAAAAATCAGCGAAATTCAAAACAAGTCTTTCTCGGGATAAAAATGGCAACTGGCTGTGGTAGTGTTCGCGATTACTGTAATACTGTCTGTAACTATCAACGAACCGGCCGAAGTTGAAATCCAAAGCGAAGACTGTTAAATATCATTTTACTATTTTTCAACAGAAAAATCGAGGGGTCCAGGAGGGGGTCCAGAAGGGGGTCCAGAAGGGGTCCAGAAGGGTTCAGATGGGGTCCAGAAGGGGGTCCAGAAGGGGTCCAGAAGGGGGTCCACGTTTTGTACCGACCCCTTTACATTGGTGAGCATTTAAATTACAAAGAACGTCCTGATCTAGCGTTCCCTGTCGACGGAAGTGCTGAATCTTTGTTTGCTGAAATTAATAGAACAAAAGAAAAGAATGTAATTGTCGGCATTATTTATCGACCACCCGACTCACTGTTAAATGAATTTCTCTCTGATTTGGACCTAGTACTGGGAAAAATTACCGAAGAAAATAAGCTTGTATTTATAACGGGGTGACTGGAATTTAAATCTAATTAATCACCATTGCCATAAAGCGACAAGTGACTTTCTTGGATTTGTTGTACTCTAGGATGCCACTCATTACACGTCCCACTAGCATTATGGCGAACAAAGCTTCACTGATAGATAACATTTTCACGCACGATCCTCTTTGTCCCTCAATAAGTGATCTTTTTCTCAATGACATATCTGACCATTTACCGATTTTTTCACTTGTTTTGAATAATAATAGCACCAGTGACAAGGACAAATACGTAATCTTTCGTGAAAAAAATGCGCATAATCTAAGTGCATTTAAAGATGACTTAGGTAAGATAAACTGCGCTGAAATACCTGGTTTAGATGATTCATCTTGCGCTTATAAAATCTTTATTGAAAAGATTGTTTCAATTTATGATCGGTGTTTAGGTAATAACAGCAAGTTAGGGTTAGGGTTAGGGTTAGGGTTAGGGTAGGGTACATAATGCAAGTTACAATGATCTCAGTGTCAGAATGCTATGCACCACAAATAGTTCAGTGACAAGGTCATCCTAAAAATAGGTAATGGTATAAATAGATGGCCAGTAATAAAATAAAAAATATAACTGCAGATGCTGACCCTTTACACTGAAAATGTAGCCTTTATTGGCAACTGAAGGATTACTATTACTGGTATTCATAATTATTTATGAGTGTGAAGAAATCCATGGGGTGGGGAAGAAGTGGAGAGGCACCGAAAACAAGAAGGGATAACACCTCTCATTTACAGAATTTTCACAATAATGCACTTATCACTGGCACTTCTGAGAGCATAGCCCCAGGATTCCTATGAGATTTAAACTGATAAGTAGGTGATAATAGTAACAATAATAACAATAGCAACAACAACAACAAAATATTGATAATAATAACAATAGCAATAATGATGATGAGGAGGAGGAGGAGGATGCTTGATTGACAAGAATTTTATTCAGCATTAACCCAAGGGTCGTTTTTGGTATTCATTTGACCATGACAACGAGCCCCCAGGAAATAATATACCCAAGATAACTGTATGAAGAGATCTTACTTTTAACCTTTGTTGGCAAAGATGCGTGACCTGCTGCGTGTACTCTATGGTGACCAGATGGGAAGCATGCTGAACAGGACAGGGTTTTTAATTTAATTTTACCTTTACCTTTTGCTGTTCAGCTAATCACACAACAGCCATCATACAAGGACCAGAGACATATGAAACACTAGCAGCATCTTTTCAAGACGTATTCAGAGAAATTAATGAAGTGCAAGCAGATGGAAGTGTTCACATAAATGGTGCAAACATTCCAGTGGAGCTTTATTAGGTGGAGATTACAAAGTAAGTACTTTTTCGAAGCACTGCACAACTCGTAGATACATGTACACAGAGAGTCAATGTAGTACAATGTGCATGTATTGAAACATTAGCAATGTTGGACTCGTGTATCAATATTTCTTAGAGTATATTGTTAATTTTAGAGTATTTGACATCAATACTGGCCAACCTTACTACACAGAGAAATAAAAATTGTGTTTGCTAACCAGCAGTAGCCAGTATGTAAATAGGATGGCGATCCCACTTTCCAAAATACACCTATCTGGCCAGATGTTTTTCAAGTTTTAAGTGACAAATTCCAGCTTCCAAAGAGTAAAAATTTCATGCAGAACTTTAAATGAGTTCTTGACACTCAATAACATTAACCTGCAGCTAGGTCTGCAACAAAAAGGTTTAAAGTCCAAAAGCCACAACATGCCTTACATAATATTGCTTTACATAAAATTATTTTGACCAGGTATAAGTGTAATGTCAGCCCATATGTTCTTCTATTGCAGTTCCTGTTGATACTGATGGGTCGGAGTGGTCCAACATCAAATTTTTCCTGTCTCTGGTGTACAATACACAAGGATAATAGGTATTCTTAAGTACATGTATGTTTGAAACCATTGATTCTTGAATCAACAGTGCTGAGGCACTAACACACAAAAAGTTCCCATGAAGCACACTCGGCTTTAACAATTATGGATTGTACAGCCCTGGCCTTGGTTGTTGAAATGGTCAATAATACTATCCACCAGATAAATCACTAGCCAGCAGATAAATGCTATCAAAACCAATTGAGTTATCCGGTGGATAGTGCTATCCACCCTTCAAACAGCTGGGGCCTGGTTCTTGTTGCTAATGTTAATTTATCAGTCATATTTTCATAAAAATTGAGATAAAATTAGATAATAGGCGCCAAGTAGTGGTTGCATCAGTGGCAATTTTAAGTCTACTAAACAACTAAAATACATATGGTTGTCTTTCAGTTATAAGATGCACTGAACTTAGACTCTGTGTGTATTCTTATTTCACAATAGGTATGACATGTCCAAACCAGATGACTTCTATGATTGTCATCCACAATGCAGAACACTTGAAGATCTAAAAGAGTGGTGCAAGAAAAAGGGCAAGAAGAACTTCTGCTGTGTGCAGCCCCCAGTCCTTGACATCCCACTCGACCATGTTGTCCTTGACGAGTTGCATCTGATACTAAGGGTAACTGATGTACTAAATATCATGGATGAAATGATAGAGTGGGATGATGAGGATGCCCACAAAAACAAAGTAGCAAATCCTCCACCCATAGGGCAGCATCTGCAAAAGGCAGTCAAAGAGATCAATGCTTGTGGAATTTCTTTCCTCGTATGAGAGAAAAAAAAAGCCGATAGAAAAGGCTCAGGAACCTGTGACTGGACAAGTCTTGTGGGAAATGAGAAAAAGCTCCTCCTGAAACTGCTTCCAGATCATTTTCCTTCATTTCTACGAAGGGAAACTGTGAAAACTGTGGAAACAATTTGGAAGGTAAGTAAATATTAAGGTGCTGCTATGATCATATTTTTACCCCTTGGATTTTTAAGTACTGTTTATCATATTCCAGGAAAGATTAAAAACGCTTTTTACCGTTTTAAAATATCTACATTGGTTCCAGAGATATTTAAGTTTGAAAAATGTATAAAATATGCAAATGAGATGACTGATGACATCATAGTATCTACCCAATATAACATCAAGTATACAAATAGGGCTATCTCGGTCAATTTTCAACAAAGAAAATTGAAACTTGGTAGGCTGATAGTTCTGCAGGAAACACAACTATGGTTGTAAAAATTCGGTTCCCAAGGCAACTTACTCTTTTCCAGTCCCCCCCAACCTGATTTCAATATTTTAGTGATTTTAAGCTCAAAAAACATGTAACAAGACCACAAGCTCTACTTAACATATTCATAATTATGCTTGCTGGATCATGAAGAAGAGGCACCATTGGCAAATAATATCAAAATAAAATGTGAAAGGTGGCCAGCAAACTCCTTTACATCAGGGAGGTCTGGAACCTAGTATGTTGCCATGGTAACAATACTGGTAAGCTCACATTATGAAGCACATCTGGTGGAACCTTACTGCAAAGAATCAAGCATTTCTGATGCAAATTGGCTGAAATATCTTTTTTCATCATATTTAATCAACGTTCGGTTGAGTATGTGACATCATCACTTGGCTAATTTGCATATTTTAAAAACTTGAATATCTCTGGAACAAGAAGAGATATTTGAAAATAGTAAACAGCATTCTTCTTATACAGACTGCTTGTTTCTATTTTAAAATGGCTTAGTTAGGAAAGATGTGAATTTCATCATAGTTGCACATTAAATAACACTGTTCAAACACAATACAGAACAAGTTGTTTCCGTATCATGAAAATACCCTTTTAGTTATCTTTTTATAGTACATGTAATTATAGGCAAGGCTTGTGAAATCGTCTGAAAATGCTAGTAATTAAATCTATGGCAAAAGAGTGCTGTCAGAAACAAAACTGTGTATGACTAGTTAAACAAAAAGTGAATGTTTTCTTTGCATTCATGTGCATAATCAGACTATATAACACGGTACAAATTGAAACGCCAAATTTATGTAAGACTAAACAGAACCTTTACATTAAATTGTGATAATTTCAGTATTAAGTTTATAACTTTTAATGCAGTTTGATGTAATCCATGTGATTTCACATACAGGACTTTGGAAAGCTCTATTTTGGGAAGATCTCACAGCTTGGACTTGTTGATGCTGCATCATATTGCAAAGAGGTATGCACACAACTTCAGGTACAACAATTATTCTTAGACTATTTTAAGTAAGAACGTGAAATACACCTTAAGTCTAACATTACTTTAACTTGTCTTGCTTACAAATGAACAGTTGATGTTACAGGTACAATGTATATAAGGTATTTAATTTACATAATTAGTGACAGCCAGATTACAATTCTATAATTACAAAGCGGTAAGCAGACTTTAATATCAAGTTATTTCTTCTTTAATTCTTACAAACAATAATATCCTGAACAAAGATTACAACTTATAACTCTAACTACCTCATTACACTATTTCTGCTGTATGATAACACAGGCTAAAGATTGGATCAAGTTGTTTCGCTCTCTTAGCAACAAGAGGACTGGCTACGGCGGAAAAAATGTAACCTGCTACATGCATTCATTAGTGTACCATATTCCTGGTGCACTCAGGAAACATGGAAATGTGAAGCAGTTTACAGGACAAGGTATTTAGGGTAGCTAGCAAATGTAGTCTTAATTATTTACGAAAAACAATAACAAACAACAACAAATTAAAAATGAGTGGTTGAAAACACAGCAAACTACATAACACATAAAAATCTGTGATTATGGAGCCAGTGACATGGTAAGTTTTTCTCTTGGATTTGAGACTTAAGAAGAAAATTAGCAAACTAGTGTAGAATAACTGAGATATACTTCTTGCTAATGTGTCAATACTTAACATAACCATGACTCTTCCTTAAATAAAAGGAATTTATAACATTGTGTATTTATGTAGGTGTAGAGAAAAACAACGATGATGCAAGAAGGGTTGTTAGAAGAAAGTCCAACAACTGGGATAGTCCCACAGACGTTATCTTAACAGAATCCAGACTTAATTTAAGGAAAAGAGAAAGAGTTCCCCGAAGTTACACCAAGAAAAATGGGTCTTACTGGAATACAGATATCAAGCATTCAAGGGCGAAACGCCAAAGAATTTCCGTTGACTCATCAGAATAAAAAATTGACATTGCAGTTAAGTTCAACAGAAGGACATGAGGTCCCTTATGAGGTCACCCTCTGATGGCCACAGAGTGGGTGGATTTAAACTCGTGACCTTCCACATGGTAGTCCCGTACTCTACCAACTAAGCCAACTACATTGTACATGTAGTCAGTGGGTACACCTGTGTAGATAATGCATTATGTTACATGACATATTATATTTTAACAGAGCTCAATTGGAGCAGAATGCCCTGATTGCAATTGGTTAACTTACAGTGTAGTGTTTACTATTTGCCCATGGGCGTACACTTATGAATGTTTAGCATTACTTAATTTGCATTGCATTACATAACATTGCAGTAAAGAATGTTGAACATTGCATTTCACTGCATTACATAACATTGCATTACATCATATTAAAATTACAGTAACGAATGTTGAGCATTACATTGCAATGCATTACATAACATCGCATTACATTACATTGCATTGCATTATATTAAAATTACACACATAAGATTTCATATTATAATTTTATTGATAGGTGAGTTAATCTTTTATCTAACGATTGAGTCACGAAGATGTGGATCGCCACGTTTCGACCGCTACACTGCTGGTCTCCATCAGGCGATGATGTCGACTGGTTGCATGTGAGAATAAGACGCACCATGGCTGGTCTTATCATGATAGGTGTTCTTATCTAGCACTACACTGGCACGACCTTTATCTGCTGGGAGAATCATGATGGAGGCATCCTCTTTCAAACCTTTGAGTGCATGTCACATCTCCCTGGTAAAGTTAGGTTCAGGAGGCTTAGCCCGTTGGAGAATAGAGTTCACGCTTCTCCTAACAGTGCCGGCCTGTTCTGCGTCAAGTGGTCTTATGGCAGACTCCACTTTAGCAATTATCTCAGTCGCTGGGATGCTACTAGGTGTTACAGCGAAATTTAATCCTTTCTGTAGTAAAGACACTTTGGGGTCACTTAAGGACCTGGAGGATAAGTTGATAACCCATTTGGCTTGCTAGAACCCAATCCTCCGCCGTTTCAGAACATAGCAATGCGACCGGACATTATCCGCTCTGGGACGAGGTTAAACTTATTGACCGAGACCCACATTGGTACACCCGTAGGGTTAAAGAGGCTATTCACGTAAGACTTCACCCTAACAATATTAACAGGGACAGTGGAATTGAAATTCCTGAAGCGTGGATGCCCACGATCAGAGAACACAACAGCCGATCAGTACCAAAGCGGACCGCTGAGGGAACAATTTCTAGTTTGAACGACAAGGATCGAAATCCTGCAATCAACAACAGCCTAAACGAGGATCGAAACGGACCAATCACGACCAGCCACGGTGCTTCTTATTTTCACACGCAACCTGTCGAAACCATCGCCTGATGTATAGCGGTCGAAACGTCACGATCCAGATCTTTGTGACTCAATCGTGAGAAAAAAGATTAACTCAGCTATCATTTGAAACCACGATGACGAACACCTTTCATAATATATAATTTTATTACAATCGCATTTTTTAATGTAGAGTATGCTGGGTACCATTTGTCTGGCATTCTAACATCATGATGGTGGCCTTCCAAAAGAGAATAACAGTTTCTCAGTGTATGCTCTGGTGCACTAGTGCAGGTCCCCACTCGAATCCTTCAGAAATGTCTCAAAGGGAAGCAAACACAATGTCATTCACCAAAGAGTATTAAGGTACAACTGGGCCAGTTCAGGGAATATTATATGCACAGAAGGTCATCTATGGGCATTGTGAAAAAGAGCATACAACAACAAAAAATGAAAAAGACTGGGATTCTGAAATTAAAGAATCTAGAGCAAAAATGGGAACCCTTGTCAACTTGATTTTTGTAAGGTAAATATATTCCATCTGTCACTTGTAAGAGTTATCAATAATTGTCAATGCAGTTTGAGTTTGAGTTGCAGTGTGTATATGAAATAAAACATTCCAGATTAAGCAGTTTTCAGCCAACAGTATTGTAATACCCCAGCTACTCTCCTCGACCACTTACAGTAAACAGTAAAAATGAAAAAATTCCTTTAACATGAGGTTCTTCCAAACGAAAAGGAGAGACACTCCTGGTAGGTCCTGTTACATGGCTGCATCTCCCCACTTTGTAGCTTCACATACTTCTTTGATGACCAGGGCAAGAAGAAACGCATTCTTACTGGAAAACAAATTTTATGTCCTTCTCCAAAAGAGTCAAGACATCTGCCCCAGTTCTGTGGAAAATATTTTCTGCCGAAGTCCCTCTCTTCAAGGTAAAGCCACCTCCAAGTGACCTCTCCTTTACCCTCAAACAAGTGTTTGAAAGTGTGGGAGGGAAAATCAATTGTCACTGGAAGGCAGCATTTAGATTTCAATCTTCCTTCTACTGCTATTCTGAAGCTGTCTATTGCCTCAACTACCTCATTCTTACCTGGCTGTGGGTTGTAAAACAACCTAACAGTAGAAATAGGAATAGAATCAAGGGCTTTATTTTACAGATGTGTTTTGCTACCCACACAAATTAGAGACTGTTTGCATGCTTCTCTGCATTTCATTCCATATCTCATAGGGTTAAAAGCAATGCTTCAAAATTCCAATTCCAGCCAGAATTTCGAGGGCCAAACGTTTGTCAGTCATAGGCTATTAAGTGTCACCCTCGTTAAACAAAGTTGATTTATTTGTTTATTAATTAATTAATCTATTTATTTATCTATTTATTTATTTATTTGTTTATTTATTTATTTATAGGTATAAGCTTATTGAGAAATTTAAGCTTAAAGAGGGGGAAAACAAAACAAGTATGTTGCATTGATATCAAAGGTTCACATGAAATTAAACTCACTTAAACTTATAACACCAAAGAAAAATCACAATACTTGAATAGTGTGTTACACTTGTATGGCAACATGTATTTAAAAAAACTGACCAAAGACAATCCTCTGAAATGTTATCTGACACCTCCCACGTGGATTCATACTTGGAGTAGCCACTCCACTTAACCAAATACTCTGTACCCTGAGAAGTTCATGAAACACAGTGCTTCTGAGAACTTGGCGAATAGTACCAAAAAAATGAAAGCCTGCATGCCCAAAAATTAAATATGAGTTAAGCTGACTTTTAATTACACATAGGCATGGATATTCTGGTCAATTAAGAACTTAATTCTTGGATCTTAACATACATGTAGCATCTCATTGTTTTGCATGGTTGCCTTTGTTTTTATATGCCTTGTTTTATAAGCCGCTCAGAAAGATGAAAATAAATGGCTGGGTATTCTGAAGTTGCTTCTCTCCTAAGTCTCAATCTAACCTGAGCCGCCAAGCGACGAAAGAGAGCCGCAAAGCGAGAAAAAAACAGATGAAACTTAAGCTTATTTATTTGCTTTCCTTCGTTCCTTTTCGTTTTGAAGTAAGCCGCTCAACCTCATAAACATCCTTTCTCTTTTTCGGCCGGTAGTTCTTGTAAATATGAGGAAGAAGATCAACGCTGGACGTACTGTTTAATATTTTGAAATCCATACTTTTTCACGCAAAACAATCCATAGTCATATACAATCGAAGTACAATCAATCGAAGCATGTGGTATGTCGTCTCTAGAGCCTGCGCCTCGGTCAGCGGTGCCGCGTGCAAAAACTGGGTAGGTACTTCATGTATCTCCTATTATAATGTATTTAGAATTAAGAGTATACAAGGGTATATACATGGGTACGTAGGGGTATACGTAATAATTCTAAATACATTACAATAGGGGATGCATGAAGTAGCTACGAAAAACTGAAATGAATTTCTGGCCATGTTCTATGAACTTAATTAAAGATACTTTTGCTACTAGCTTGATTAAATTATCCATCACCTCTGGTATTGTACCAAATACCTCCCTGCCGAACTAATATTCGAAACTTCTCAATTCGGTTTCAAGGACCTAAGTTTTTCAACTCGTTAAGTCATGCAATTCAAAACAGTGAAAGCATCCGTTTGTTTGGGAAAAGACTTAAAAAATTCCTTCTTTCTTAGGCAAATATAGTCATTGTTGAGCTACTTACTTCTTCTTTTCGTTTCTTTTTAAAATAATGCATTTCAAATTTCATGCTGTCCCCGTAGTTCGTATGATGTACCCTATATTGTCAGGAAGCCTATAGTTCATAAGCCCCCGGCTTCTATATAGGCTTTCTTGTCATTACCACCTTAAACATTTGTAGTCAATCGTCTTAAGTTTAAGTAATTATAAATTTCTTGTGTTTCGTATTTTTAAATTTCTAGTGTTTTGTATTTTTATGTGGTTAATGGCAAATAAATGGAAAAATGGAAATAGAAATTTCTTTTGAAAATGAACATACGGAAATCATGTATTTGAACCGCGGATTAAAAAAGGAATGTGTGAATAATCATCGCAGTTATGAACACTACTTCAGTAAGCAGTAGTGAAAGTATTTGAGTAATAAGCAAAGGACCGCCAACAATAATGCTGATAGCTTATGTAGGATCTACAAGAGATCTAATCAGCCAAAGGAAACAGAATATGACAAATGCAGGGCTGATGGTGCGTGGAAAAAGTTAAATTTGTGAAACACCAACATGACCGAAACTCGATAAAGTAGGGTTCTAACCCTGGACAGCTGTTTCGCCCTTAATTGGGGCGCGTCAGCACGGCGCAAAAAACGTAAATGACGCTAGCTTCACGCCGACGCTAATAAGTTGTACAATAAAGCCTGAAGAAAATGGTGCAGTGCACCGGTATCACGGTGCTCGTGGGTTCGATTCCCGTACAAGCCTGAATTTTTTTCAAGCTTTATTTTCACTACTGCTTAACTAGGTAGTGGTCATAACTGCAATAATCTGATTCACATATACATTCTTTAATCCGCGGTTTAAATATATGATCTTCATATATTCATCTCATCATAATCATCACTAACGGGTACATTACGAGCCAACGGAGTCACAAACTCCCAGTTGGCAAGTTAGCTCAGTCGGTAGCTAGAGTACTGCACCGGTATCGAAGAGGTCAACCTTATTAATTAGCCCAGAGGAAACAAGATTATTTCATTCACACCATGATCTCACAGTGCAAACTGATTGAACGCTACAAGTGTTTCTGGAATGTTAATTGTTCTCAGGCCAGAGATTAAAACTCAACCTACCGAGATTTCATTTCTCAGTTTAAAAATGTTTTTCGAAGTCAATTATATAATTTGGATAAAGAAGACTACTAATCAAAACTAAAGGAAAAAAAACTTTTGTAATTTGTATTTACCTTTCCTGATTCCTAATTATTTGACACTAGTTTTGTAAAAGGGAAGTTAGCGCCTGTCTGCGTGATAACATTGAATGATAAGACCTTGGGTTGTCAACTAATCATTATTTTTCGTGCGAAGATGGACCCTTAGAAAAAAAATGCAAGATTGATAATATTGAATGAAGAATAATCCTCGCAGTTATGAATGCAATTTATGCAATTGCGAAAAGAAGCCTGAAAAAACTTCAGGACTTCAACGGGGTTTGAACCCGTGACCTCGCGATTACCGGTGCGATGCTCTAACCAACTGAGCTATGAAGCCACTGACGTTGGGAGCAGGTCAATTGTGGGTTCATATAATCCCGTAAAACAATTAAGTATGAATGATATATGAAATGAATCAAATATCAACTGCGGAAATGAAATCAAATGAAGAATGATCCTCGCAGTTATGAACGCAATTTATGCAATTGCGAAAATAACCCTCAAAATAATTCAGGACTTTAACGGGGTTTGAACCCGTGACCTCGCGATTACCGGTGCGATGCTCTAACCAACTGAGCTATGAAGCCACTGACGTTGGGAGCAGGTCAATTGTGGGTTCATATAATCCCGTGGAAGAATTGAGTATCAATCATATATGAAATGAATCATATATGAACTGCGGAAATAAAATCAAATGAAGAATGATCCTCGCAGTTATGAACGCAATTTATGCAATTGCGAAAAGAAGCCTGAAAAAAAAATTCAGGACTTTAACGGGGTTTGAACCCGTCACCTCGCGATTACCGGTGCGATGCTCTAACCAACTAACCTATGAAGCCACTGACGTTGGGAGCAGATCAATTGTGGGTTCATATGATCCCGTGAAAGAATTGAGTATGAATGATATATGAAATGAATCATATATGAACTGCGGAAATAAAATTAAATGAAGAATGATCCTCGCAGTTATGAACGCAATTTATCCAATTGCGAAAAGAAGCCTGAAAAAAAAAATTCAGAACATTAACGGGGTTTGAACCCGTGACCTCGCGATTACCGGTGCGATGCTCTAACCAACTGAGCTATAAAGCCACTGACGTTGGGAGCAGGTTAATTGTGAGTTCATATGATCCCGTGAAAGAATTGAGTATGAATGACATATGAAATGAATCATATATGAACTGCGGAAATAAAGTCAAATGAAGAATGATCCTCGCAGTTATGAACGCAATTTATCCAATTGCGAAAAGAAGCCTGAAAAAAAATTCAGAACATTAACGGGGTTTAAACCCGTGAACTCGCGATTACCGGTGCGATGCTCTAACCAACTGAGCTGTAAAGCCACTCACGTTGGGAGCAGGTTAATTGTGAATTCATATGATCCCGTGAAAGAATTGAGTATGAATGATATATGAAATGAATCATATATGAACTGCGGAAATAAAATCAAATGAAGAATGATCCTCGCAGTTATGAACGCAATTTATGCAATTGCGAAAAGAAGCCTGAAAAAAATTCAGGACTTCAACGGGGTTTGAACCCGTGACCTCGCGATTACCGGTGCGATGCTCTAACCAACTGAGCTATGAAGCCACTGACGTTGGGAGCAGGTCAATTGTGGGTTCATATAATCCCGTGAAAGAATTGAGTATGAATGATATATGAAATGAATCCTATATGAACTGCGGAAATGAAATCAAATCAACAATGATCCTCGCAGTTATGAACGCAATTCATGCAATTGCGAAAAGAAGCCTGAAAAAAATTCAGGACTTTAACGGGGTTTGAACCCGTCACCTCGCGATTACCGGTGCGATGCTCTAACCAACTGAGCTATGAAGCCACTGACGTTGCGAGCAGGTCAATTGTGGGTCCATATGTTCCCGTGAAAGAAATGAGTGTGAATGATATATGAGATGAATCATATATGAACTGCGGAAATGAAATCAAATGAAGAATGATCCGCGCAGTTGTGAACGCAATTTATGCAATTGCGAAAAGAAGCCTGAAAAAAATTCAGGACTTCAACGGGGTTTGAACCCGTGACCTCGCGATTACCGGTGCGTTGCTCTAACCAACTGAGCTATGAAGCCACTGACGTTGGGAGCAGGTCAATTGTGGGTTCATATAATCCCGTGAAAGAATTGAGTATGAATGATATATGAAATGAATCCTATATGAACTGCGGAAATGAAATCAAATCAACAATGATCCTCGCAGTTATGAACGCAATTTATGCAATTGCGAAAAGAAGCCTGAAAAAAATTCAGGACTTTAACGGGGTTTGAACCCGTCACCTCGCGATTACCGGTGCGATGCTCTAACCAACTGAGCTATGAAGCCACTGACGTTGCGAGCAGGTCAATTGTGGGTCCATATGTTCCCGTGAAAGAAATGAGTGTGAATGATATATGAGATGAATCATGTATGAACTGCGGAAATGAAATCAAATGAAGAATGATCCTCGCAGTTGTGAACGCCTTTTTGTGCAATTGCGAAAAGAAGCCTGAAAAAAAAATTCAGGACTTCAACGGGGTTTGAACCCGTGACCTCGCGATTACCGGTGCGATGCTCTAACCAACTGAGCTATGAAGCCACTGACATTGGGAGCAGGTCAATTGTGGGTCCATATGTTCCCGTGAAAGAAATGAGTGTGAATGATATATGAGATGAATCATGTATGAACTGCGGAAATGAAATCAAATGAAGAATGATCCTTGCAGTTGTGAACGCAATTTGTGCAATTGCGAAAAAAAGCCTGAAAAAAAAATTCAGGACTTTAACGGGGTTTGAACCCGTGACCTTGCGATTACCGGTGCGATGCTCTAGCCAACTGAGCTATGAAGCCACTGTCGTTGGAAGCAGGTCAATTGTGGGTCCATATGTTCCCGTGAAAGAAATGAGTGTGAATGATATATGAGATGAATCATATATGAACTGCGGAAATGAAATCAAATGAAGAATGATCCGCGCAGTTGTGAACGCAATTTGTGCAATTGCGAAAAGAAGCCTGAAAAAGAAATTCAGGACTTCAACGGGGTTTGAACCCGTCACCTCGCGATCACCGGTGCGATGCTCTAACCAACTGCCAAGCCACTGACGTTGGAGCAGGTCAATTATGGGTCCATATGTTCCCGTGAAAGAAATGAGCGCGAATGATATATGAGATGAATCATATATGAACTGCGGAAATGAAATCAAATCAACAATGATCCTCGCAGTTGTGAACGCAATTTGTGCAATTGCGAAAAGAAGCCTGAAAAAAATTCAGAACGTTAACGGGGTTTGAACCTGTAACCTCGCGATTACCGGTGCGATGCTCTGACCACAGACTGAGCTATGAAGCCACTGACGATGGGAGCAGGTCAATTGTGGGTTCATATAATCCCGTGAAAGAATTGAGTATGAATGATATATGAAATGAATCATATATGAACTGCGGAAATGAAATCAAATGAAGAATGATCCTCGCAGTTATGAACGCAATTTATGCAATTGCGAAAAGAAGCCTGAAAAAAATTCAGGACGTTAACGGGGTTTGAACCCGTCACCTCGCGATTACCGGTGCGATGCTCTAACCAACTGAGCTATGAAGCCACTGACGTTGGGAGCAGGTCAATTGTGGGTCCATATGTTCCCGTGAAAGAAATGAGTGTGAATGATATATGAGATGAATCATGTAT
>JAEMWC010000719.1:425000-430000 GCA_016490735.1 Pachyseris speciosa
TTGTGGGATGTGGCTGGAGTGACAAGGATACCTCACAAATTAATGTGATTGGGTCAGCTGAAGCCACTCTAAAGGCACTAAGGCCACATGGTAGCGGGCATTACCCCTTAAATCTACCAAAGCAAAGATTGAGCCCAAGCATTAGCAGCCATGAACAGCTGTTTCGGTCTTGTTAGGCCTCATCAGCATGGCATAGCTAATGCTCAGGCTCAAGTACCCACATATCCATAAAACAAGCAGTAAAAACGTAAGGCTTGTGGGATGTGGCTGGAGTGACAAGGATACCTTACAAATTAATGTGATTGGGTAAGCTGAAGCCACTCTAAAGGCACTAAGAATGGTCTATTACGTAATACGATGAAACAGGAGAAGGTCTTTCGGCTATCTAAACATCTGAATGAATAGTTTAATTTATACAAGAATCCGTTTCGCCTATCAAACAACTAATTATCATTGTGAGTTAGCTGTTCTTCAGGAAATCTAAATCCTGACTCTGTTAAGAGGTTAAGTGAATAACGAGGAGAAGGTTCTTCAAATATATGATTACAGTGATTTGTTAGCGCTTTACAGATTAATATATTATTTCGTCTTTGCTGGTATAAAACCTATACCTTTTTCCTTCTTTTTCTTTTATTATTATTATTATTACTTTTTTTTATCACAGTTATCATAAAAACAACTGTTTAAGCCGTAAAGATGAGTCATTTTTTAACAATAGAGGACAGAATATCGTAACAGCGTATGACAGGGATATCAATAAAACAAATAAAACCCGGCGTAAAGACAAATGAACCTCGCTCAAATTAAACTTGAAATGTTAACCTGTACTCGAGTAATGTTCTAGATCGAAGGAAAAAACAAGGAGACATTTCGCATTGACGAATTCAAGGACAGAGGAACCTCGCGCTCTATTTATTACTTTTTACCTCATCAGAAGGGAAAAAAGCCTTCGATCTAGAACATTACTCGAGTACAGGTTAACATTTCGAGTTTAATTTAAGCGAGGTTCATTTGTCTTTATGCCGGGTTTAATTTGTTTTATTTACTGATCCCTGCCATACGCTGTTAAGATATTCTGTCCTCTATTGTTAAAAAATGACTCATCTTTAAACAGTTGTTTTATGATAACTGTGATAAAAAAAATAATAATAATAAAAGAAAAAGAAGGAAAAAGACAAAGAAAAGAAACACTTGTCCGACGAGGCCCGATCCTGGGACCTTTGTTCCAACATTACGGCTGTACCACTAGGCCACGAGGGCTCTCTAGCCTTGACTCTGCAAAAAGCTTTTATTTAAATAAAACTGACGTCATCATCACCGTAAACACTTCCAATTTAAAACATGCAAAATATTTCCGCAAAGAACCCTGAAGGAAAGATAAGTGATAGACTTGACTATCACAACTAAATACTGCAGAGGAAATTCCACAACATTCCCAAATCGCCGTGACAAATTACGGAGCGGGCATTGCCCTCAGCGGCTAGCATCAGTCGTTTTAGTCCATGGGGTCTTCGTTTTAGTCCATAGGGTCTTCGTCACATTCAAACAATGTTGACAAAGAAATGAACCCAGGTGGTTATTCGAAAGCTACAACGGAAGTTAAGCGACTTTAAATTAAAACATCTGGGATGCCGGAGCGGGGAGCGTGACAAACTGATATGGGCTGAAACACAGCAAGGCATTTGACCGAAATATTTCAAAAATACAGTCAAATGTCAGGGTATTTATCTGGAGAGGGGGGAGAGAGAGAGGCATGGGCGCTTTTGCAATTGACCAATACATAATCTCAAAGCAGCAAACGCCTCTGTGGAAACCTCTGTTATTTTAGGCCCGTAATAGAACATCATAAGTTGTGTTTTCACTAGGACAATTTTAGCTAGATAAAGTCAGAAAAGTCCGGAAATACAGTGAAAACACTTTGTCTAGTGTTTAACGAGTTAACAATGCCAACTGTTTTCACAAGGAAAAACAACGGGTTTTGTCGCCTTTACGACAGGAAACTCACGCAGAGTTATTGAGTTTGCCTTTTGGTCGAGGGTCGAGGGTAACTAGTCGAGGGTCGAGGGTAAATGGTCGAAGGTCGAGGATAACTAGTCGGGGGTAAATGGTCGAGGGTCGAGAGTAACTAGTCGGGGGTCGAAAAATTCTTCAAAATTATTGGAAAAATTTCTGAACGTCGTCAAATCAAAATTTCATATGTGTGTTTACATGAGTTTTCGGTTCCTGTTTTCGGTGCGTACTTGTCATATTTGTGTTCGTGATCGAGTCCTGTGTTGTCAATAACGTTTATATATTTCCCACGGACTGTAAAACAAAACGAAAAAAGAAATACAAGTTAAATAGCGGTCAAAGCGGAAAAACCAACAACAAATTACGAGAGTACTTGCCGAAAACAGGAACCGAAAACTCATGTAAACAAAAGCCTATATGAAATTTTGATTTGATGACGTTCAGAAATAATTTTTCAATAATTTTGAAGCATTTTTCGACCCTCGACTAGTTACCCTCGACCCTCGACCCTCGACCCTCGACCATTTACCCTCGACCCTCGACTAGTTACCCTCGACCCTCGACCAAAAGGCAAGCAAGAGGTGAGTCCCGAAAGATGGTTTAACTTGCCCCGACAAATACCGCAGCCAATCGCATCGCGTGTAGTGACAGATGCCTGCCAAACAATCTGGCAAAATTATTTTCCAGGCAATCAGCCTCGGCCTTGGGAAATTTGATAAAATCGTTCGCTCTTCGCCACAAGGCAGTGCAGAATTGGTCCTTTACATTCATAGCAGTGCATCGACCAATTCCAAAGGTTAGCCTGACGGTTCTATATGAATTCCCAGTAGCTAATCTCCAAAGAGCAACGGCAACCCGCTTCTCTAACCAACATTTCCAAATTCCAATTTCATCTGCTTGTAAAGCGCATTTGATCATATACCCATGGAAAATGCGCTATATAAGTTCTAAATTATTATTATTATTATTATTATTATTATTATTATTATTATTATTATCATTCTCTACGGAGATAGTTTGGCGAAGAATTGTGTTCTGTCGTACTAGCTCAGGGTCAACGAGTCCACAGATGTGTTCAAAAGTATCTCTGCTCACTCTGAAGTGCTCGCGCCACAGATGATCTTGGTAACGATTTACAACGAGCTGTTCGAACCAAAACTGCGGCCTTGGATAGACCCGCATGATCTTGCGCTTACGGCGATGTATGTTGTTTTGGCGTTGAATTGCCAAGATTACAACATTCTGTCGCATCCTCCGCAACTGCCGAGACATTAATCGCATCCTCTGAACGAAACTACTCCTCCGTTGCAAAAATATAGCGAGAATCAGTACTAGTGAACTCATTAAAAGCGCTTCCTCTCCCGCCATTTTTTAAAATTGGGCGGATTGGTAATTTGAATCTTCCCAGTTATTAGTGGCTTAAGATTTCCCAGTAAAAGCGATGTCATGTTTAACCAGCTAATGTCGGTCTCTAAACAAACTCCTAGGAAGAATGTTCAGCTAGTTAATCGGCCTAGTGAAAACACAGCCATAAATATCTTAATCTATGTTAAATTTAGGTGGTATGAGCTAAGACATATGACTGACGGAAAACAAAGCAGCCACAAGGCGTTGATTGAATGAATCACGATATGGATTATACTCAAATGAAGAATGATCGTCGCAGTTGTGAACGCAATTTATGCAATTGCGAAAAGAAGCCTGAAAAAAATTCAGGACTTCAACGGGGTTTGAACCCATGACCTCGCGATTACCGGTGCGATGCTCCGGTAATCGCGAGGTCATAGTTCAAACCCCGTTGAAGTCCTGAATTTTTTTCAGGCTTCTTTTCGCAATTGCATAAATTGCGTTCACAACTGCGAGGATCATTCTTCATTTGATTTCATTTCCGCAGTTCATATATGATTCGTTTTATATATCATTCACATGGATTATACTATTAATGGTAATGGATTTATATACCGCACATATCATATAGTTTCATGGCGGTTTACAATTCTTCCCTAGGGTGAGATCGGAAGTCAGCCTGTAAAGGCGCCTCTGACAGCCGCTATCAGTCCATATTTGATCTCACCCACCCAACCAACCCACACATGAATATCAGACGAAAGATGGAGATAGACCACTACACCAAGAACTAAGTCCCTTACTCTTTTCGAACCACATTTTTACTATTATGCAAGATGTGACTTTCAAACTTGGCCAATTTGATTATTAGGTGCCCTTTCTAGCAGTGTCGATAGATTTTCCCTACGCGGTAAAAATCAAAAGTTGAAAAAAAAACCTGGAAAGGTTTATTCACTGATCCAGTGGGTTAAAGGGACGTTTCGCTGAGAAAACTGAGAGAAACCAGGCTTCAACTATAATGAAAATGGCTGATGAATGAGCGTGGCACTGCGCATTCAAATGTAACTGTCCAGATTTTCGCTGAACAGTTTTGACTAATTACGTTGCGGCCTGATATTTATTCTTAGAAGCTACAATAGAGAAACGTTACTATCAAGAGGGTAGCCTGAGTGTTGCTGGCTCTCAGATATTTGGGCCGACCGCGTGACAGGTATTAATAAAAGTAAAAAGTAAAGTATAGTAACTTTATTTCAACTTGGTGGTATAATATAGCACACCGGATGCTAGTTGGACGGAGAGACTAACTAAGACTAAAAGTACAGTAATATGAATAAAAACTAAATTAAAATAAGATTTAATTCAATTAAATACGTGATTCCTGATAGCATTTCCAAAAGTCTTTAAGTTGGATGAAGTTCTCATTTCATCCATGAGAGAATTCCATAACTTGGGGCCAAGCGATTTAATAGACCTGAGGCCATAAGTAATCGTATTGGATTTAGGTGTCTTTAAAATATGACTTCCTGTCAGGTTATATACGATGGAGGTAAGTTATTTAGAGCTTTAAGGTAGTGCAAAATGTTTTCGTTGTTTTTAAACACAAACTCTTTGATGGATCGATACTTCCTCGATTTTTTGTTTGT
>JAEMWC010000719.1:440000-460991 GCA_016490735.1 Pachyseris speciosa
AGTAAGGAAATGAAAGTCAGAGTATCATCAAGGCTATAGTATGTTATGGTTATGCTTTGACTATAAAACTGTTACCTTTGATTGGCAACAGGCTTGCCATTTGAAAGAAATCGGAAACCTTGGAGGGCCTTTTCCGTTTACATCCTTTCCGGCTCTCTTCGCCATCCATATTGCCGAAGATCATGTGAGCCTCCTGATTGCTGATAGTAGTTGGATTGTACGACCCAGGGTGACTGTAGCTATACATCAGTCTTCGTTTGAGGTACTTCTCGCGATATTTCACGGAAATAGCGGAAACATCCCATTGCTCCGACATTAAGTGTGCCGTATTGATTACAATACCGTCTCCGTCAAGAGTTGTGGCTTTCTGATGAAACTCATGGAAGTAAACAACGACTTCTATGATAGAGCTTAAGAGAAAACATAGAAACCATGTCCTAGGAAGGGCCGCCATATTGCATGTCCTAAACGAAGAAATCAATTTACCGCGTACCACAACGCTCACTGGCGAAAGTCTTCAATAAGTATCGCATATCTATGAAAGCAGTAAAACAGTAATTTTTCAATTGAAAAAAAAAAATTTCCAAAATTATTGGGGATGGGGCTGATGTCCCCCAGCCCCCCCGGTTCCGCGGTCCCTGAGAGTAAAAGGTGGAATGAGTTTGCATGTGGTACGACCTGCAGAATGGCATAATTATCTAATGTATCTGACTGTTTTAAATTTCATCACTTAACGAGTTGAAAAACTTAGGTCCTTGAAACCGAATTGAGAAGTTTCGAATATTAGTTCGACAGGGAGGTATGTAAAAAAAGGTTGCCAGAGTAAACAGCGCAATTTTGTCGCGCAGAGTTCGTTCAATAGTTGTTTATCACTTGGATGTTTTTCAGATTTTTGTAACAGATCATTAGCTATGTTTTGCAACATAACTTCTTCATTTTTTCTTCGCTTAACTTTCAGTTTTGAATATTTGATCGTGAATCCACGTATTTCCATTTTAATTACATCCCATTTTAACCCTAAGTCTTCTTTATCGGCGTATTTTTCTCTGAAAAGGGGCAAGTTTTGTCGTAATTTGTTCGTGTAATCCTCGTCATCTAGTAGTGAATTGTTGAATTTCCAAACAGTCCCCCAAATGAGATGCATTTATCCACTCGACAACTCTTTGTATCGAGTCGATGCAACTTGTCCACTGAAAAACGTATTTTACGTCTCGTATCATGTCGACAGCATTGGAAAACCCTCGATATCGCTGCCAAATTTTAACAATCTTTGATTGGCAACAAGAGTATTTTATTTGGAAATTAGAAATTCTAACTATCGTTCACCAAAGGAGTGTTGTTTCTTTCACCCGGCCTGTAAGTTGTCTGTTTGTTCTTTTTACCACAATTTAATACATGGGGACTAGACTTGAACATATGAAATTTATTTTCTCGTGTTCACTCTCAATATCTGTCTTCGCTGCTTTGCTTACGCATGACATATCCACCTGAACACTCGAAGATAACTTTCATACCACTGTGCGCCCATGAATTAATCTCTACTTTTTTCCCAATATTAATACGCGAGTTTAGTCCAGTTGACCAGTTTATGATTAAATGTGGCTCTTATGTATTTTACTACATAAGGAATCACAGCAGAATGCCACATACAGTCCCAGACTGCCTATTTTTCCTAGCTTGTTGGTTTTATATTTCGTGACGAACCGGGGACCGACGTTTCTCGAAGCACCCGGTAATTATTGGGCCCGTTAAGCTAATTGGTTTTCCATTCCAGATGGGAGTTTCAAAAGTTTTGAGAATTATTCAGTAAATTTATCAGCTAAAGAAACAAAATGGACATCATTAGAGGTCAGAACACACCCTACTTTTCTTGAGATTTTGATTTCAAACTATGGTTTCGGGCCCATTAATTTACCGGGACTTTCGAGAAACGGGCCCCAGTTCATTACATTTGCTAATATTCGCGAAGACCAAATTTAGCGAAAAACTATTTCAGAATTTGCTATGCTGCATCAATGTCCGACTGTTCGGTCGAAAAATGAACTAGGCGATGATTCTACACTTGAATTATCACTGCAAGGTGATTCTTTAAAATAGTCATTTTTACACCTTGCATCATTTGTTTTGGTATATTGCAATCACACACTGAGTTGCTGATGTTTGGAAGAAGCCATGGCATTTATGAAAGAAGAAAAATATATCAAGTATATTTCACAAATGCTCTCTTATTTACTTCTATAATCAATGAATCACGCAATCATTAAATAATTTATTGAGTAATTGTTTTGGGCGACCAGCTTCTAGGCCTAGGCACCCTAACCGGAACAGTTGAAATTTTTCTTATAAATAATTCAATGCATAGTACTCCTGTGCTTTTATTGGGCAGGACTCATATCTCGCAAAAAAATCTGGAAATCCCATAGCAATATCACATTATCAATTTATTTGTCATTCCGCACGCCTGTTGTTTTGGGATCTCCTCTGCACACAACGTCTTGAAACCCACTGGGTCTAGCAGCAGATAATAACTCCATATATGAAGAAGTTAAGAGTCCCAGACCATTTAGTGGCCAACATTAGGTGAAATAAATAGCACCCACTCGTTACGTATGAAAAGGGCTAATAAGTCAAAGACTTAGTTTATGTTGATAGGCTCAAGGCAAAAGTTGGATACTTTTAAAAGACCCCCGTCTCTTACCATCGATAGCAATTCTATAAAACAAGTTAAGTTTACGAAATCTCTTGGTATATATATTGATGAAAATTTAACTTGGAACGTAAGTATATAATGATGATAATAATAATAATAATAATAATAATAATAATAATAATAATAATAATAATAATAATATTAATAACAATAATAAACAATCTTTAAGGAGGAAGCACCTGTCAGGCAAATACGTGGTTTTGAGGGAGGTCCTCCATAAAAAGAAAAAGCATTAAAATCTAAAGTAAGAAACACAAATGTCACAGATCTGAAAACTATCAAAAACTACATACTGTCCCAAAAACTATTTACAAATAATTATCTATCAACAATACGGCTTTTATCTAAAATATTTATCCATTATCTAAAAATATTTATCCATTAAGAACCTTGTAAAGTTTTTCTTAAAAATTGCGCATGGCATTGGCTTTCTTAAAAATACTGGGAGGGACATCCAGTCATTTGTCAAATGGAGGTAGGACACTCTCTTTCCGCATTCCGTTTTAGGTTTAGGCAATCTAGGTAAGTAGCCATTTCTAGTGTTGTAGCCATGTGAACTTATAAGTGTCGATTTAAAACTTTCAAAATGTTGCGGAATGTTTCCTTTGATTGCATTTTCTACGGCGGTACATCGGTGAGAAAGACGTCTTGCAGCCAAGGGGAGCCAATTCAGACACTTCAGAGCTTCTGAAGAAGACATCTTGCCTAATTTAATTTTCCTCGCAAATTTGTTCAGAAAACTTAATTTGCAATTTTTCCACTTCTGATTTTAGACCGGGTTGATCTCCCCACAGTGTCGGTATAGTCTAGGTGTAGGAACACTAACCCAGAAGAAGAAGAGAAGAAGGCTATGCGAGTATCGAACAAATTTCTAAACAACTTGCCTCTGGCATTGGCATCTTGAAGCCAAGCAGGTCTTTTGTTCCCTTTGAAGCGCTGCTATGCATCTATAATACTTTAGTTCAACCTCAGTTCGATTATTGTAGTGTCGTATGGGAGAATTGCAATAGATCTCTTGCCACTAAACTACAAAAACTACAAACTCGCGCTGCGCGTCTTTTGACCTCTTTTTCCTACGATGCCAATGCTGATGAACTCTTTTTAAGACTTGGCTGGAAAAACCTTTGATCTTCAACGAAAATTAAAAACAGGCACTATGGTTTATAAATCACTTAATAAAAAATGTTTACTGATCGGAGTGAAATATCTACCTATTCTCTAAGGGATTGCGAGGGCAAACTAGTGTTCCACTGCCCCGCACTAACTTTCTATAAAACAGCTTTAGCTATGGTGGTGCGGTGCTGTGGAACAGTTTAACTACCAAGCTGCGGCAAGCACAAACTCTCGCGAGTTTCAAATTCGGCTGCAGTGGTTTCTTATGAATGATTTAATTTTAATTATAAACACACGATATTCATGGAAAGCAGGCATTTTCTTATTGGTATTTTTATGTCGCTTTTAGCCAGATTTAGCAATTAGTATATTTAACAATCTAATTAATGTAATTTACAATTTACTTTAGGTCCTGGTGTTTTACCGGTGGTAAATAAAGTTAAATAAATACGTAAATAAATCCTACATGAAACACGTGTCATAAAAATCATTGTTCACGTGGAATTATTATCACATATAATTTAATTAGCTAAGATAAAGTAAAAATCTTAAATTTTCTTCACCTTGAACGTCATTTAATTTTTTTAACCTTTTATGTTTCTGTTGCGACAACGTCACGATATAGAATCAAAAGAGCAGCCATTTTCACGGCTTAAACTGACAACTTGCCCGTTATTCAGTGTCAGTCAAAACAAATATTTGACTTTATACTGGCGAAAATACATAGCCTATAATTCAATTATTTTCAGTCAGAACAGAAGCTCTGGTAACCCTAGCGTGATCGACTTTTTTCAGTCAAGTGACAGCTACGCCTACGTCAGTTGGAGGTGTATAGACAAGACAAAACATTTTAAGTTGCAGCGACACTAGAGCTGATTAAATCTCGGTGAACAAAAGGTGGTGCCACTTCAAACCACTCCTCTGTCTTCTGTGGCTTTAATTTGAAAGAAAAGAAGAGGAAAGAGTGAGAGAAGAAGGAGAACACTTAAAAGGGAAGTAAGATATCGGTTTGCGATATTACCAACAAATGTCTTTAAGTATCACAATTGAAAAGTTTCATAGAGTTATCATTGGGCTTAATGAATATATCAAAACATAATGAATATAAAAATAAAAATACTTTATAAAACATAAAAACAAGACAGCACAAGCAACACAACAACACAGACAAGAATGATGTATAGCCTCTAAAAGCAGATCTGCTTTGATTAAATAGGGTCTTTAACGCTTTAGTTTTTTGTCGTTCATACTATCTAAAATGGGAAAACATAGATGCCGTTGAGGAGAAAGTGCTGCCTTTGTAATGAAATCTGCAACCCAGGGGAGGGGGGTAGGGGTACTCTCTTATATGGGCTATTTAGGTATGTGCGGCCCCAAAGGGGATGTTTTTTTTAGCCGTTTTGGTCTGAAATAGGGTTCGGTTTGTGCACCCTTGTCTTGAATTGGGTATGTGTTTTAGAAGAGGCCACTTCTTAATCATTCGGCGATAAGACCATCAAAAAGCCTTTCCCAGTTTTCGTCTTTTCAGTTATGTTTACGCCTAAAGTGTACGTGAAATAGGTCTGAAATAGGGTAGGGAAAATCACAGATTTTGGTCTGAAATAGGGTAAGGGTTTCAGGAAGCGGGCCGCGCACCCCCCCCCCCAGGCCTCCCCCCCCCCCACCCCCCGGATCTGAAAATGGTTAGACTTTCCTTTCTTCTTGGATAAGGACGATAAACCGTACGTCCTGTCTCACAACTCTTCATAACTGATTATGTGGGACGTTAAAGAACCCACGCACTGTTCGAAAAGACTAGGGGACGTAGTCCTCGGTGTGGTGGTCTATCTCTACTAGAATATGGTTATGGGGAAGGGATTTGCAGTTACGGGCTTACAGTAATTGGTGCAAGCGTTGTAATGTGGAAACGTTACATCGATGACGTTTTCTCCCTATGGGACGTACACAATGCGAAATTGATCTATTTATAAAACAAGCTAACACATTCTATCCAACAATAAAATTCACAGCTGAAATTTCGGAGAAAGAAATCAAATTCCTTGTCACAAAAGTATATAAAGGAGAAAGGTTCTCTAAAGAATCTATCCTAGACATCAAAACCCATTACAAGCCGACCGAGAGCTTTCAATGTACACACCATACCTCTTGTCACCCACCAGGTGTAAAAAGAGGTTTCATGTAAGGAGAAGTTATCAGACTCCTACGTACAAACGCCTTGGAATGAAATTTCCAGGAGGCCATTCATTCATTCTTTATTTTCCATATATACAACATTTACAACACAAGATGGAAATAATATGGGATTAAAGAAAAAAAGGCGAGAAGACCTGAAAGAAACCACGAGGCTTATATTAAAGAGTCAGGTCTCCTCAACTTAGGATAAACTAGTCTTGATATAATAATTACTCATGGTGGCTAACTTTGACTGCGGGCTCACACACACACACGCACGCACGCACGCACAGACACGCCCACACACATGTTATTCAATTAATCTAATAATTTAATTTGAGCCATACTGAAGCTAATATTTACTAAGAAGGAATTCTTTAAGCTTTCTTTTAAAAGAAGCGGAGAAGGACGAACCAATTATAGTAGAATTCAGCGAACTATAAAACTTTGGACCTTGGAAATAAATTGAGAACTGTCCGGTGTTCCTTCTGCATAATGGCAAACGGAAAGAGTGGGCTTTCCTAGTATTATAATCTCAGTATGCGACTCGAGGCTCGCGGTTATCCTAAACAGCTAGTGGAGAAAACACTATCTGAGGTCATCTTTGCCGGATGGGGCGGGGTGGGTGGGTGTCTGTAAAGAGAGAAACCTGGTAATGTTTTTTGTCAGACCACATTGTTGTTTTAAACAAAAGATCGATTGAATTTTTTGCATTCTTTTTTCTCCTGATCCCAGGTTACATTCTTGTTGTAGACGCGTGTCTCAAGCGTATTTTGGGGTCGCTTATCTCCGCGGTGCACTTGATGTTCACGCCCGTGGACTCCGTCGATCACTGCCTCCTCAAATTACAAGCGCTTTGAAGAAACCATAAGATATCACTAGCCCTGAATAAAAAACTTTTCATACACAGTCAGCAATATGCCAGTCATATTTATCTATCTCAAAACCAAAAAACAAAATTCCCCCTTTCAACTGCTACTGGACTACCATGCGGAAGGTCGTTGGTTCAAACCCCGGCCGGACCAGGCCCGGTTCAAACGATGAGCTTTACATGTTCCGAACCTAACTATTAGGTTTGGCACATGTTAAGTTCGACGTTTGAATCAATTAGGATCGACACTTTCGTATTTGGGTCGACCTTGCCGTTCTATTCGACTGTCCCAGTCGAAAAGAACGGCAAAAGTTCGACTTCGATTCAGACGTCCAACTTTACATGTGCCGAACGTAATGCATGCATTATAAATACATTATATAAATTATTTTTACCCACAATTCTACAAGTTCAAGAAAGGTGTCATGCGCAAAAGGAATGCTTTCAAACAGGATGGTGGGAAAGGAGAAGAGAGCTTGTTCTTCAAGCTTGAAAAACACGAAATAACGTCAACCTGTGTATTTTTCCCAACCGACGATAAGATTGAGGAACAGTCGTGATGTTATCTCGTTGGGATGAAATCAATAACAAAAGAACGAAAGAAACATTTGTAAAACTAGCTTTATACGGTGGTGTAATGCCATTTGTATGTTTAAGCACCTTCTCCTATTTTTGTGGATGACATTAGCGAGCATAACAAGCTCCGAATTTGCACATTCTTCGTTTCGCCGCGGCATATTGATTCCATTAAGACTTCAAACAAGAACCGCCGACCTCAAAGGTTTTGTGTTTTGTATTAAGTTCGACCCCATTAGGTTCGACATCTGAATCAACTGTAGAACTTAATAATTTGAGTTGACCCAAATGGGTATCAGGTTAAGCACATGTAAAGTTCGACGTTTAACGTCTTTAAATAATTGAGGAGAAAGTGCTGCCTTTGTAATGACATCTGCAAATGGTTAGACTTTCTAGTATTCTTGGATAAGAATGATAAACCGTACTCCCCGTTTGAAAACTCTTCATATTTGATTCTGTGGGACGTTAAAGAACCCACGCACTGAAAGAAAAGAGTAACAGTTAGGGACGTAATCCACGGTGTGTTGGTCTATCTCTACTAGAATGTGGTTATGGGTAAAACACACACGTAAAGTGGGGTTCTAGCACACCACCTGAGCGTCGAATGAAGTCAAACCAAACCTTAAAAGTTTAATTTACTCCTTAGCGTCGTAAATTACACTTTTAAGGTTTGGTTTGACTTCATTCTCTGCTCAGGTGGTGTGACTAGAACCCCCACTTTACATGTGTGTGTGTCTCTATGCAGGCCAGCAAGCCCAAAACAAACTTTTTTCTTTATATATTCGGGCAACAAACAGCCTGATACATTTGTGCCACACCACACCTCCTTTTAGAGAAAAGCGTGCTAGGATACACGCAGGAATGGCCATAGCACGAATTTGGGAAGAATTCCTCAACATCTTATACGGCCAAGCCGACCAGGAGTGGGGTAACAACGATCCTCCGAGGCCGAGACCGAGGCCGAGACCGAGGCCTATACATGGTATACCGATGATACCGAGGACGATACTCGTAGATTGGACGTGGCATCAGCCGATGCGGCCGCCATCCCCAATCAGGAGTTGTTCCGCCACCAGGGCGCAGTTGCTCTCGCCACCGAAAATGGTAACGCGGGGCGCAACGGATTCACTAACGCTTACCTTGACCTAGTGACCCGCCACGTCAACGACCCACAGAACAGCCATGACACCACGGTCAACGCGATGAATAAGGCTGTCATCAACCGGCTGCGGGCCGAGCAGGCTTCAACCAGGTTGGCGACGATAAGAGAAATCAAGAAGGAAATAAATGAGCCCCGCTTTTCGCGAGGCCCCGACGGTTTCTCCCAGCCCGAACTTAACCACAAAGCTTTGCGCGCCGTCTGCCTGATTGGCATCCAACAGCAATACAGCGAATCGGCCACAGCCACGGATTACGAGACTCTTATTCGCGTGTGGACCCGAGCCGATGGTCCCCGAAATTAGTCAAACGCTGAGAACATTCGCCAGGCAGTATTCGATGCCTTGGTGGACTGCTGGGGATCAAACGGCCATATCTAGTGCGTCGACGGCCGCATCGCTCGCCTGTTGGGGTCGCTGGTTTTGCCCGACTTTGACCCCCAGAACTGGGAAATGATGAAGTTAGAAGACATAAAAAACGAGCTGTTCGCGCTTACGCGCTCTACAATCCAGCAGATCGCTCTTGAAGCTTCCAACAGCTCCGACCCTCGTCTTTCTGATGTGGGGAAAACCTTTTTGGCTCCAACGTTACAAGAGATCGAACAAATAGGTGAAATCGACAACAGCATCGAAGAAGAGTGGGTCCAGCAGACGAAAAAACGTATCACCAACATTCCGCAGGCCCGGATCGCCGAGATAAGCTAGAGCCTTCCCAAATCGGTGCCCAAACAGATTAAGGGGAAAATTATCGACGAAGCCTTGGGGCACTATGAATCCGAGTAAGCATTGCTTGGAACCTCAGTAGAAAAATATATTAGATTATGGTAATAAAATGGTATCAATGGAGTACATTGCAAGTAAAATTAGAGAGCGAAACGATCTGGGGTGGGATATGGTTAATCAAGTTATTCGTGAACTAGCCCCGTGTGTGATAAAAATAACCAAATTACAAGAATATTAGTTCCAAGAGCATGGCTCCCATACAAATATAGTTGGTTATGTGAGTTATGCCTAAAAAATATGGTAACACCATTTCAAAGTTTTAATCTGAAGAATATGAAAAACATTTCTTTAAATACTTTTGAATCCACCCGCTCACACAAAGCTGGTTTTTATAATCCTACAGCTTTCACATTTTGCCGTTATAATTTTCGTCGTTATATTTTTTTACCCCCCCCCCCCCCCCCCTTCCCTTTTGTTGTTTTTAATTTTATTGTACCAGGAACATTTTTGGTTTTCTTTTGTTCCTTTACACAGTACAAGTTCAGATCGTTCGTTTTTTGTGGTCAGCTATACATTTAATTTGAAAAAATCTATTATGAGACAAATAAATTACAATGTAGTATTAAATGTCATGTTTTTTACATCTTTCATTTCTTCAACAAATTTTAATGTTATTTGTCTGACCTCTTTTTGCCAAGAAGGCGTTAAAAGCTCTATAAAAAAAGATAGCCAATAGTATGGCACAGAACAATCATTATGTCCCAGAAGATGTAACCATTAGCCGTTTGTTTAATGTGCGTTTTTCGATAGACATATTGAATTTCATGTTTCTTCCTTCAAATTTTAGCTCAAAGCTCCGCTCGCTGCGAGTTTTTTTCTGAACTCCTCGCGAACCTCTTCCCTTATTTTTTTAAGATTTGGAGGGTTAGAATCTAGCTGCTTTTTGCGAATTTTGCACGCAAAGCCTCTTTCATTTGGGCATAGCTTTTCATTTCATGTGTAGCATGTTTAAATTCCACGTCCGTAACCTGATTATCATTAAGAGCCTTGGAAACAAAGGTATTTATTGTGTCATGCTTTGCGACGGTTAAAGCACTCAGTCTGCTGTGCTTGTTAACTTTAGTTTCAAGCCGTTTGTTAACACCAGTCAAAACGGTGGAAACCGCACCACAAACACTCCCCCGCTCCCCCCCCCCCCCCCCCCCACAACACCGAGAGGAACACTGACCACGACTCCAACGCCAGTAAGTGCAGAGGCGACAGCTCTAGAAGACAGAGCCGTTGTTGCAACTCCAAGACCAGCAACAACAT
Source organism: Pachyseris speciosa (assembly GCA_016490735.1). Taxonomy (NCBI): domain Eukaryota; kingdom Metazoa; phylum Cnidaria; class Anthozoa; order Scleractinia; family Pachyseridae; genus Pachyseris; species Pachyseris speciosa. Next base: position 450,634 of record JAEMWC010000719.1, read on the forward strand.
AGCTGCAGGCCTTTTGAGCCTTTTTGTACTTTTTTAGCACAACTCTGTAGTGCTCCGCCTCATCAGAAATCTGTTTTTCAATTTTGCTGAGCTCAGTCAGCCGGAAAGTTTCGGCATTGGGAAGACTGGGATAGAGCCGCGTATGCTGCTGTTCTGCAATGCTTTTGGGTGGAGCAGATGCCATAGGCAAAGCATCCTCATCCGGCGTGGTATAATTAGTCGAAATTTTTTTCTTTAAATTATCATCAACTCAAAGTAAAGCTTTTGTCCGCGGAAATCAAACAGTTCTCCATTTTCATCTTTGAATGACAGAGTCACACTGTGCACCTGTTCGCCCGTCGAAGCGGCGCCAAATGCTTGCTGTTCAGGAGCACGATAGTTTATTGTTTCGAAAGCCTCCCCCACGACGTCAAACTTGGCAAGCAGATTTGTTTTTTCTGCATTCTATAAATTTTGGCCCCGATCGACCAAATCGCAGTAGACAAAGAAGACACTAGGAACGCTGAGCTTTGAAATAAATGCATCCGTCTCAAGTCTCCAGGAGACGCCAAGAAAGTCCATCAAATTTTGGGAAAAAATGAAATTTTTTGCTGTTAAAGTTTTTAATCACCATAGCGCCGGCTGGGGCATTAGCTTCTGTGGTTACATTGGCGTTGAGTTGTTTAAAAATAGAATTAAGAGTTTTTGTCAGACCTTTGGGAGTGTAATGCCCTGGGGGGGAACCCCTTTGAGGACTTTGCTTGATTATGCTCATTTAACAACCAAATTGTCCCTGCCTGTTTCAAATCAAGCCACGAATTGCAAAGCGCGCAGGAAACAAGCCGGACATAATCGGCTTTAGGAACTGGCTTGTCAAAAAAAAAAACGGTGCATGGGTTGTCAGTTATAGAAATGGTGATCACAACCATTTATTTAAGCGCACATTAACATTCAGTTTAAAAATCACCCCCTTCATAAGATGGCAATTTTTTTCCAGTGGATCCAAACGGCGGAGGCCCGCCAATTTTCAAAAAAATGTAAAAGACAAAGCTTGGGCCGCGTTTTTATCGAAATTCCCCTATGCCGACAAGAGTAAATTTACCGCAGAAACCCACTTTGCCGACGACCACAAGGCAACAGCGGAAATTTATTTCAAAGCTGGGCCAGATTATCTGTAAAGTGTTTTCGGTTCAGACAAAAAATATTGGCCCGAGGCGATGAAAAATGCTCTGGGGCTGGGAAAGAGTGTTGGGTTTCCACACCAGCTGATGAAAAACGAGTTGAAAGTCTCAAGTTTGCCAATCCCGGCTACAGCCTTTCACGAATCACCCCAGAGCAGTTTGCAAAAAATTTTCAGCAACCCAATCGATATTTATGTAACACCTGACCAACATTTCACAACGGAATTCAGAGATATATTTCAAAAATTCGACCTAACTCATCATTCGGGAAAAGAGGCAAATAAATGGTTAGCCGGCCCATGTATAAGCTACTGGCAGCAACAGCTTAACTTTGCAGTTTGGTGCGCTACAACCGGTTGCGGCATTAGTCGTGAGATTTTTGATAAAGATAACAAAAAGCTGAGTTTGCCACCCCAAATAATCTCTTTTTATCACTTCCACGTCTATTTCACTATTAGGCGGATCCTGTTTCAGATGGGTGGGATTCAGAACATAAGCGCTTTGCCCAGCGACCCACATTTTAATCGGACAAACAACAAGTATGATGTGGCTCAAACAAAAGAATTTGTGAAGAGTTTGGTATCGATCCCTCAACCGATTTTCGTTTCACAAAAGGGGCGAATCACGGGCTGGGTAGTGTTTACATTTGGGTCCGCGGCCCCTACAAAACGGGAGCACCATACCCAGGCCACGATAAGTTCAGTGATGAAGGCGGTTCCGCAAGCAAAGGGAACGCAATTCTTTACATAAAATCCGAAAGTGATGCTGAAAGGCAGGTGGAGTGGTTCTGTCCCAATGAATCCAGCGGTCTTACACCGGCAGGAATGTCTAGAATAAATCAGTCAATAGAGGCGTTTGTTTACTGTGTTTTGGGCGCCCAGGTAAATGTTCGAAGTAGCATTCTAGGAGATGGAGGGCGCGCGGTGGAGGTGCGAAACGAGTTCCTTGTTTTGGTTAAAGATGCGATAAGGCAACCAGACATGGCCAAGAGCGTGCAACGTTATCAGTTGGCTGTGGATGAGGCAAAGGTCAGGTTACATTTGGCCGTTTGTCCGGGCACCTGGCTAATGCCGAGCAACATGATAATTAACACAGGAAGCGTGGTTGGTTACAATAACAGACTAAAACAGGCAACAAATGAAATGAAACTTGGGATAAACGACGACGTAAACCAGGGCACAAAAAGCGGCTCTTCACCTTATGGCAGGAGGCCCTTCAAAGATAAATGTAGCCAACAGTCACCCCTCCAATCCAATCCGCAAAGATGCAATGAAAGCCCAGAATACTCCGGCGAAACAACCAAAAAAACAGCCGCCACCCCCCCCGCAAGTTTACAAAAAACTTTGCATGAAACCGACCCCAGCCTTTTGGCGGGAAACAAATCTTCGAAAAAGACGATTCTCCTTCGGAGGAAGAACCAACTCCGAAACCAGTCGCGTACGAGAGCCACGAGATAAATAAGATTATAATAGGGGTGGGAGCCATTTTAATCGCTGGAATCGCGTTTGTTTCGATTTACTCGAGGAAGAAGGATAAATGAATTCACTTGTTTTTCTTAACATACCTCTCCACCAGAAAGGCCACCACGGCCAAAATAAGCAGCCCGGCGTGCTCCGCCAGAAAGCCGATGGCCTGGCCGGCAGTTTTGAAAAGGAAAGAAACAATCGAGCGTATAAGGCCGGGCAGAAGAGAAGCCGTTTTTTGCCCGATCTCTTTCAATCCGTTTCCAACCCCTTTGCCAAGGGCTTTCAAACAGTTGGTTATCGCGCCAATAACGGCCCCAATTGTGACTCCTGCTGCAAGAACTATCGCCGTAACTGTTACGCCATATTTTTTGAAGATAGCCTTTATTCTTTCGCAAAGTGGGAGAGCTCTTTTTCTTTCCGCAACATCGGCTTCCTGTTATGGAGACCAATATAAATACTAAGTTTCTGGTAACTTCTAGAATGTTAAGTCACGCAATGTTTGCACCAGAACCTTCTACTGTCACGCTACAGAACAAATTAGGACATTCTACTGAATGATGTAATTACGATGTAATGCTACATAAATAGTTGTGTTAGAAGCTCCAAGAAGGTTCTAGAATGTTAATTAATTGTATATAAGGATTCCGCTAGGAAGCGATTATTGTTGTTAGTGATGGCAGGGCGCAAGCCCTGCCCAATAACTGATATACTGGCTATAACCACTATAACCCAAGCTACTGTGAACTACTATAAAGAAAGTGATCAAGAATGATGCTATATTCCAAGCTACTACAGAGTTTTACGAGAAGTGGTTCAGTTGTGGATGTTCGTTGTGGACTGCAGCAGTCAGAAGATGAAATATAAAGAGAAGTGGAAAAGATTACACAACCGAGAGAGAATTGCCTGCTGTGGTAAATTGTTGTGGCTGTTGGCGGAGACCGACTGGAGAAGCTATACCGAGAGAATCATAGAGAGCTGTTAAGGAACTTCATTCAAGGTCAAGTGGACCGAAAGGAGATTTCTGCGGAGACATCGCCATTTATTGTGGGTTTGTGGCAGTGGTGACTGAAGTTTAAGCAATAGGCTTAAGCTAGTTTGATAGCAGATTGTATTGTTTAGAAATCGCTCCTTTGTAACTAGGATTTAGTTACGTATCGTTAAATAAATAAGTTGGGTTTGTAGAAGAGTTTCGCAGCGTATCTTTTCAGTCGAGGATACCTCACAAATTAATGTGATCAAGTAAGCTGAAGCCACTCTAAAGGCACTAAGGCCACAAGGTAGCGGGCATTACCCCTTAAATCTACCAAAGAAAAGATTGAGCCAAGCATTAGCAGCCATGGACAGCTGTTTCGGCCTTGTTAGGCCTGATCAGCATGGCATAGCTAATGCTCAGGCTCAAGTACCCACATATCAATAAAACAAGCAATGAAAACGTAAAGCTTGTGGGATGTCGGTTGAGCGATACCGTAACACTTCCAAAGTTTTAAGCCTTTCTTTGTATTTAGCTTCCCTTACTTCTGATGCTTCTTTTTCAGCAATTCCTGTGTTCAGGTCTTTTTGCAGTTCTTCCTCGTTTTTTATTTTTTCTTTTAGTTCATCAATCTCTTCATTCAGATCAGCAAGAGTTTTTGTTGTATTAAGCCTTCTTCGAAGAGCGGCTGTTTCTTTGAGTTTTTCTGTGAGGGCACCCCTTAGTTCCTCAATCTTTTCTGCAACATGTCTTTTTTCCCCGAATTCTTTCTGAAGAGCCGCAGCCTCCTTTGTTTTGGCAGCCAATGTTTTTTCAAGACTTGCTTTCTTCAAATTCAACTCGCGAATATTTACCTCAATTTCAAGATTAGTGCCATGTTATTGTCTAATTTTTGAATTAATTTCATTTTTTTTTTTGCAGACTTTGAACTTCTGCTTCGGCTTTATCTTTTTTTGAAAGTAGCACATTTGATTCTGCAAATTGGCTTGACTTATCTTGTAATTCGCAGATCACGAATTTCTCCTTCTTTTTCGTCAATAATAGATTGAGTTGAAGTTGAAATTCCAAGAGCGGCTTTTATTTGTTTCGGCAGACTTGGATGAAGATGGCGTTCACCAGCTCCGCCCTTTTTTTGTGTGTAAAGATCGTACCATTTATTTGAGCCCGGAATTCTGACCTGAAGTCTGTCATTTTTTGGTTGTAATCAGAGTCAATCGCAAGACCGCTTGCATCTGGAAACATTATTGTTAAATCTTTCCAAGAGCGTTGTCTTGATGTTTCTGCGCCAAAAGACGTTTCAGCAAAAGATGTGTCTGGGAGCCCGCTTTGCTCGGTCTGCCTTGTTTTCATTGGAATATGCTCACCGTATGGAGCCGATTTGGCGCCGGGGCCACCAATATCAAATCTACCGCGGGTTGTGTTCACCTCCTGTCCGTCATCATCTTCATCTTTATTCCCCAAAAGGGGGTCCTCCATTTCCGCGTCATAGCCGCCTTTGGACATTGTGTTCATATCCCAATAATTTATTTTCAATTAAACTTTTCAACTCCTGATTATAATCATGGCCACTGTCCAAGAAAACCTTTGGCCAACTCACCAAGAGAAAAATGCCGGCGCAATGAAAGCCGAGCGAACCATACAGCGCATCACATTTGATCGAAGCGAAGCCAACCCCGGAGAAACTCTTTATGTTACAGTGCCCAAACTTAATGAGCACGAAGTCCTCGTTCCCGGCTCGCTCGCGCTTGTTTTTAGCATCGACCAAGTTGGAGGGCACACCAACAACTTCCTCGTGCAAAACGTCACGCGAACGCTGGTCGACAAGCTTGTTGTGAAGTACGCGGGCACCATACTGCAGGAAACAGTAGCATGTGACATTTTCAAGATCTGGGAAGACCTTTTCCTCTCGCAGGAGGAGCGGGACAACATGCTGCTCGAGGGCATCCAGAGCGATGACCTCAACAGGATACGCTGAGGGGCGGGGGACAAGAAAACCTCGGTAGTAGTCTTGGAAAACAAGCTGAAAAAGGTTTTCGGTAAGAAATACCGAATAACGTTGGACCACCAGATTCTGACCGACCATGGAGTTTTTTATCCCCAAGCTCTTTACAACGACCTTGTATTCGAGCTAACCCTTGCGGCATCAAAACAGGTTGTGAGGGGTTCGGAAACCACGAAACTTGTCTATAAGCTGAAAAACATCCAGCTCGAGTACGAAATGATCCGAAGTAAAACTCTGGCTGAAGAGGCGGAAAGCGCCTATCCCGCCGGCAAGGAATTCCTTTATGACCACATTGTGCGGGAAAAAATGGTGACCTTCAACAAAGCCTCAGACGCCAGACTCAACATAAAATTTAACCCACAGCGAAGATCTCTGAAAGGCCTTCTTCTCCTATTCGTTGAGCCCTACACTGCAGGCGCAAGGGATTCAGAAAATTATTTCAACCCAGACCTGACAAAAGTCAGCATCACGATCAATGGCGTTCCAAACACGGTTTTCAGCAATGAGGTTGAAGGCAAGGACATGTGGGAGGAAGACAGCCGCTTCTTTGGTGGCCCATATCCAGCTTCAAAGCGGGGAGGTAAAACGGCAGAGCGGTGCCACATGAGTTTATCGAAGTTTTATGACAACAGGTTCGGGCTGTTAATCGATTTGCGCTCCATGTCGGATCAAGCGATGCACGGCAGCGGCACATGCCTCGTAAACAGCACAGATGAGATTCAGCTTGAACTCGAGAGGGACACCGGGGGCTCTAGCAATGTGAACTGCCATATTTTCGTTATCAGCGACTCGCAGTTCAACCTCTTGGGCAGCCAATTGGAATCTGTGCAATACTAATATATCAACCCACAGCATGAACCCGAATAACATTCCGTTCAATGCTCTCATTGTTGGGCCTACAAATTCAGGCAAAACAAGTTTTGTGGTTGACCAGCTCACGGGACCTTTCCGTGGCAAATTCAACTTCATTGTGCTCATCTGCCCGACGTTTGCGCACAACAAGACCCTCTTCCGATTTGGGGAAAACGATCTGCGGGTGTATGTAATAATTTGCGAGCAGCATGAGGTGGAACTTTGGTTGAAGATGGTAAGTTTTGTTTTTGAAGGCACCAATACCCTTATAATCCTTGACGACTGCGCGGCCTCCAAAGAGGTAAAAAGCGCACAGGCCAGCTGGTGCATCTCGCCTTTTCCGCAAGGCATATTGGAATCAGCGTTTGGGTGCTAACCCAAAAGTACACCAGCATCACAGCGTCTTTTCGGGGAACATGGCGGAGGTCGTTCTTTTTTACAACCCCTCAGCCAAGACCACAAAAGCCATCTTTGATGACCATGCAGGAGATCTGTCCAAAGAGGAGTACAAAAGCATGATTTCAAAGCTGAAAGAGCGAAAGTTTTCTTATCTCGTTTTCTCGCTTCAGCAACCCCTTCGGAGTCCAGTTGAATTCCTGCTCTTAGGCGGGACCACGAATTAAAAAATGAAAGCTGAATATAACAATGGCAGAAGAGGGGCTTTTAACAGCAGAAGTTATGAACATGCTGGAAGCGGAGGCGACAGGCGTGCCAGCTGATGGTGTTCTGAATTTAGCCACCCCTGGCCCAGAGAAATTTCTGCCCTCCGCGAGCAGTTGGCAGTGTTGGTGTCGATGGGAAGACCAAGGATGCAATCGGCGTGCAGTTGACGCACGAACAGGTGAAGCGCCTCACCGACAAAGAGATTGAAAGGTATTTCAAAAGGTGCGAAACGTAGGTAGGCTCAAAGACAACCGAGAGTTTGATAGAAAGCTGCATTTTACTTTTGACCAAAGCCGCCGGGTTGTTCGTCAGCATCAAAGACCTTGAGGCTTACCAAAAAGAACTCAAAGAAGACTACATTATCGGGAAAGAGCTCTCCAACCTGGCTGGCAACCTTGCTTTGAAGTGCGGCAGGTGGCTTGCTGTGGCCAACGCGGCGCTGATCACCACAAAACACATTGATTTTACACCGGACCCGGTGACGCATGAAGATAAAAATGATACTGAGAAATCCTCAACAACTGCAGAATAAATGCTGACAGTTACAAAGCAACTGATTACTTTTTTTTTTGCCTGCTCAGTATATTTCCGACAAATTAAACTTTCCTTCTGTTAGATATCTTCATAATGTCGGTTGAAGCACCGGGTGACGAAACACAGGCAACACAGGCGCCGCAACCATCCAATGGACAGTCCAATGGACAACTTACTTCCCCCGCTCCAACCACACAGCGCCAAACAAATCCCAAGCGAGTGGCTGCTGGCAAGTTGGTGGCGGAAAGAAAAAGGCTGGCACGCGAAGCGCAGAAAAAGGCCGCAGCACAGGCCGCTGTAATAATTGCAAACAACAAATCTAAACAAGCCGAAGAAAAGGCTGCAATTGCAAATGCAATACCCGCTCCGAAGCCGGAATCTGAGGATTTTTCCGAAAAAATCCGAAAATTTTTTCCGAAAAAATTCTTTTTCTACTCTGCTTACTGTTGGTGGGCTTATTGTTGGGGCTGCTGGCGTCTATTATCAGCGTGAGGCGTTAAAAGCAAGGTTTAAGTCTTTGGCTCTAGGAAAGAGGGAAAGCCCCCGAGCCCTCCTGTTCCCAGCGAGCCCGCTCCTGGAATGCTAGAGAGAAAAAAAAGGGGTCAGACACATGGAATAATTTCATATTAAAGTTTTGTGGTAGCATATAAACAATTATGCCTTCCAAAAGCGTTGACATCATTCAATATTTTATCAACACAGCGGCCCTTTTTGGTCTTGGGGTCTTAGCTATTGACATTAATCACAGCCTTCTTATGAAAGCTTTTGATATTTTTAGTGTCCCACCCTCCAGACTTGTGTGGGAGGAGGAGGAGATGGAAGATGAAGAAGATGAGGAATAGGCCCGGTGCAGCAAGACTTAGGTGGATAAAAAAATAATTTTCATATTAAACTTTTCAACTTTTTATATTACTTACCATGTCTGCCAATAAGCTTGTCAAAACGATTATGGATGCAGCGGTTCTCACTGACCTAGTTGCTGGCATCGGTTGGGTCGCTAAAAAGGTTGTGAAAGAAAATTTCACATCTGACCCCAGCAGTAGTGCGATGAACTATGTGCAATTCACCGCCGTCATGGCGGGCAGCATAGCTCTCAAACGATATCTCGAGGACCAAAAAATCCTTCCCGCCAACGTTTGAATTTTTCTACCCAAAAATGGGTGTTTTGAAAAATAAAATGGAATAATATATTACCATAGCAACAATTGCGATTATGGTTGGTGGTGCGGTCTTGAATGCGACGAATATTCTTCGGTGGCAGTTATCTCGTAAAGGCGCTTGGCGGCGGCGATGACGCCGCGCTTGACGAAAAAAAGCGACACGACAAGGCCCTTGAGGATTATCAAGCGGCTTACGCAAAATACAGTCGCGAGCGCACCCAGCTCCTTGACTGGATCCAGACAAACGCGCAAATTAAAGCGCAGGCCAAGCAAAACTTCATCAAGACCGACTACGCTTTCAAACTTTATAACCAGGCTCATCCCAACCAACTTATGACTCCGATGAAAGAGCCCAAGTTCTCTGATTTCTACCAGCCGAGCGAGCAGCAGAAAAAAGGCGAGCTCGTTTTTTGGGCGCTGGAACTCTTGCTTTGGGCTATGCTGTTTTTCGTTTCCTTTGAAGTTTCATCGTGTGTTGAAATATGGACTCCAAACTCGCAAAGGTTTATTAAAGCCCTGGAGGCTAATGGAAAGGCATCGCCACGATTAAAAAACTGGCTGAAGCTGCAAAGGTATCTGAGGACGCTGCAAAAAAAGTGGCTGATCAAGCAGGCGCTTTGGCAGATCTATCTCCCTGCACCGAGGCGAATTCCTCGGTCGAAGTTTGATTTGTTTTCACCCCCCAACAAGTTGCACCAAGCTGACCTTCTTTTTTGCCGCATGAAAAACTCCCCAGCGGCGCAAAGTTTTTCAAGTAGTGCGCTGACAGTTGCACGTGGCCAGCCGCTACAAAGAAGCTGAACCTTTTGACTCCTCGACAAACTCTGACGAGCTGCAATCGCCGCTCGCCTCTGAAATGGCCGCAAGTTGCAAGTTGATCCCGGGCGCGAATTCATGGGTGCTGTCATGAAAGAGATGAAAACCACAAAACGTATCCGGAGAGGGCAACCTGAAATTCACCGCGACCAGGCCATTGTCGAGCGTTTCAACCAAACCCTGGCTGAGTGCCTGTTTGGCCACCAGTACGCCGTTGAAATGCTCCTGCCAGAGGGTCAGCGATCTGTTGCATGGATGAAACGGCTTCCAGAAGTTGTTGCAGCCTTGAACGACGAGGAAACAAGCCTGACTGGGAAGAAGCCAGTGGTTACTATCAAAGAAAAGGTGGTTGTTTCCAAGCCTTCAACGACATATCAAAGACCTGTGGGAGAGCGTGAAAAACAGTTCCCCCCTCTTGTCAATGTCCGCTATCTTTACCAACCTGGCGAGTTGGAGGGTGGCAAAAAAAGAGCCACAGATCCTGTTTGGTCTTTGAAAGTCTTCAAGATTGAAAGAACTGTCATGAAACCAGACACGCCTGTTTCGTACTATTTACACGACTGGCCCAAACGCAGTTTCGTGCGCGAAGAGTTGTTGGTTGTCCCCCCAAACACGGAGCTACCCCCGAAGGCCTCATCTAACAGCTCCATGATGCCGTACATTTCTGCAACAGTCTGCAGAGGATTAAACCCGAAGGCATTTGTAATGACCCCATTCTCTGCTATCCATCTCTTC
>JAEMWC010000720.1:0-15000 GCA_016490735.1 Pachyseris speciosa
TTGAGACCAAAAAAATCTGAAAAAAACTAAACAATGGATCCAAGAGTGTTCTCTGGTGTATTGTAGGTAATCAGAAAAAAATGATAGCCAATAGTAACCCATGGTACAAGTTGTTTTATAATACAACCAATTTAACTTTTTTTAATTGATACAGATAGCGAGAAAGACTTGAAACGAGGCTCCAAGAGAAAAAAACCTCAATGAAGTTTGTCAAAAGGTAATAACACCTACAATTTCAACAATTTCAAACATCAAATCTAATTTGAAAAAGTTCAAACTTCAGACCCCCCCCTCCCCCCCCCCCCCCCCCCACAGCTTATGGCTGATAACAGGGGTTTTCTGAACTCACCTTTAAACAACCTGGGCATGATTGTGACCTTTCATGGCACTGTCATTGAAATAGGAGTTACTGTTATGACTGTTAAATAAAGATTTCACTTCTACTCCTTCTTGAGTCATGGCCACCTAATGGGTTCATCAAACAGGCAATTAACAGATTCAAATCTATTATTCCAAGTCTTAAAAGTAGAAAGATTGATAAATTAATAACATTTTAAAATAACAGCAAAATCAAAATAATATTATTATGATAATATTAAAATGTTAAATAAAATTGATAATTGTAGGGATAGTGTGTGTGGGGGTGGGGTGGGGGGAGGCAAGAAGGGAGAAAGAACAGAGATCTTTTTTGAAGGTTTGCATATTTTTCATATGTAGGATGAAAACAGAACTGAATGGTTTGAAATGGAAGTCGCGTAACTTGTGGTTGTTCGTTTTTGTCTTTACAAACAGGTAAGCAGCCCAAAAAACGAAAACAATCCAGGGATGGATCACACTTCCGCAGATCACTTGGCCACCTGGCAGAAAACACAGATGTCTTTCTGTCTTCTGAGGAAGAGGGAAACACCACTTTGAAACAGTGGGTCTGCGAGGCATCTAGTCATCAAGGGGACATTGACATACTCTTCCACTACCCAGGCCAACAATGCGCTGGGATTGCCTTTACTTCTCTTCTCTACAGTACAATTCATCCAGTTGGTTCCTGGACCGTGTCAGATTTGGATAAATTATTGACTGTTGGAGATAGACTCCACTTTTCCAAGTCTGTCACCTAAGATACAGAGTTGACGTGACCCAAAAGCTGCATGTTGATGAGTTGCCAACCACGATAAGAGCTTTCCATTATGAATTTGATGTTGATACAAAGCTTTTTGGTGGTACCACCATGCAAAAACAAGGAAAAGTAGAGGACAAGGGGATCTGGGAGTTAAAAAGAGTTTTTGAAGAAAGTGTACTACTAAATTACTTTGGCCTTGTTCTTTGCTTTCAGGACTATTGTGTTTCTTGCATAAACAGCTATGGTGAGTGGTTTCTGATTGACTCACATGCAAGAAACAAAAAGGGGATGGTAGATGGAAATGGAAAAGCTGTCTTATTAAAATTTGCAAATTCAGCAGCCATTGCAAATCATTTTAATGAATTTGTTGGGGCTAATGATGAAACAGACATATCATTTGAGGCATTAGCATTGACAAAAATACAGAGAAAAAGTTGCACAAGTCAAGATGAAATGCGTATCCACTTGTTCCTTCCTTTGTTCTCTCACACGGTTTAAATCGAAATACGGAAATGTACAGGTCGATAGTGACAATCTGCAGATTTTAGAACCTGGATTTTTAATTGATGATAACATTATTGACTTTGTGTTATTCTACAAGGCTGAGGAAAGGAGTTATGCACCAGACTTTTCAGCAGACAAATTGTACATATTTAGTTCATGTTTTTACAAAAAACTCACAGACTTTAATCCAAACAGGATAAGAAATTGGACAAGAGGTACAAACATTTTCAACAAGGAGTTTGTTGTAATTCCAGTTTGTACAGGAATTCACTGGTTGTTAGTGATTGTCAAAATGAACTATGGGTATGGTGTTTCTATCATGATTCTAGATTCGGCAAATAGGTCTTCATCAAGGTCAGACATAACACTTCGTCCTTCTGTTGAGCATATAGTGAAAACCTATCTGCAGGATGAATGGGTTGCAAAAGCCAAACAAAAGGGAAGGGTAATCTCGTTTGAACAAGTTAAGTATCCTGATGTACCCCAACAACCAAACGATACAGCCTGTGGTGCATATGTTATTCAGTTTTTTACAGAGTTTATAAACAATCTTCCAGTTGATCAATGGCCTTCTTGGAGGCCAAGATTAATCATGATGAGGTTATGCAACTGCGCACTAGTACAATGTTTTTACTACAAGATCTTGCTTCTAGAGAAAGTAATGATTAGATTTTTTTGTGATTGATGAAAAGAGCTAAAAGAGACTGTATGCTTTCACTTAATGAAGAAAACTCAATTGAAAAGTCAGTTATTTTAAACTTCATTTTGCTTATGTAAATTTTTCTTAGGGCCATTCCTTTGTGAGGAAAAGGACATCAATAATTATTGGCCAAATATGGACTTATTTTCTTCAGTACATACTCCTCTGACTACCACAAGGTTTTGATGAACATAAGCATGAGACCATGTCACTGACTGCAGCTGGTGTGTGCTCGCCTAGTGATTTAGAGATGTTCCCTCAGGAGATGAGAGGCTGCAATGCCATGAATCTTGAAAAAACATGGGCCTAAAAAGCAGCCAAAAATTATTTCTTGTGAACAAAAACTGTTTCTGCTCAAGCAGTTGTTTTAATTTCAAATGGATATTTTTATTTACTAAACCTCTATTTGATGGCTGCCAATTTCTCTCTGAGAGCGGTGAGAGTTTCTAAGCCACCTTCCAAACTTACCTAAGCAATGCCTGTAGTAACACAAACAATAATAGACAAACATTTTCCTTACTGATCACATTAATTTTTCCCTAAGCCATGGTGAGCAGAACTAAATCTATCATGTTTGTTTCATGAAGTTGGACATATAATTTGTCCTACTTGAAAAATATATTGGTGTTTTCCACAAAAGAGTTAACTTTTTAAACCTGTATATCAGCATACATATTATCCGCACTGCTGATCTCGATACATTCTTATTAGTATGGCACTGATGAGAATTGAAATATATGATCAAGACCTTTTTCACTCATTAAACAGTGTTGCTACAAGGAGGACTGCAGTGTAATTTTCATGTTTACACAGCAATAATTGATGTTTTCTGCAATGCCCTTTCCAACATTTTATGTTGTTAAAAGGCTTAAAGTAATTCTTAAAAGACTGGCATCAATTATTATATGAATTATTGTTGATGACTTCAATACCCAATCCATTATTTTCAGCCAATAGCTGAATTAGAACTCTAAATAAAACAAAAATTAATCTTTAAAAATACAATTTTATCTCAAAATAAAAAAAAAATTAAATGAGAGGAAAACACCACACATACATTGCATGCTTTTCTGCAGAGGATAATTTAGAAGACAATGTGAGTTGGCATTGCAATTGAAAGGTTATAACCAGCCACTGATATCAGGCCAAGTATGAGTTTTTCAAGCATGTATTGAAAAAGTAAAAATAAAATTTTCCATTCTCCCTTTTATTAGCCTACAGATTGGACAAAGTACTGAAAATTGTAATCCATCAATATCACCATTCCATGTGGGACAATAATTATTGATGGTTAGAAGTACTTTTATTTATATTGAGTGGTGTTTCAGGAAATCAGTGGAATGGTTCAAGTGAATAACACAAAGGGAAAACTGTTGATCTGACATTTAAGAAGTCAGTGGTAGCGTGCAGTCAACTTTAATTTTATGCTTGTATGGGTCCTGGAAAACCTGGATAGTCATGTAATTTTTATAATTTTATTTTCCAGACCTCGATAGTCCTGGAATTTAGGTTTGGCCCTGAAAATTCATAGAAACTCATCAGGCTTTCTATGAGTGGAAAGCAATGTAGATCCTAAGTTACAAAAATTAACCAACAAGTCCAACTATGTGATATACTTAAGTTGACATAAACATAGTGCGTACTGCAAGATTATGCGTGCGAACATTTCTATCATTTGTTTGACATAACTGTCTCAGCACAGTTGCTCAACTTAGGTCATGGAATTTTTCAAAAAGTCATGGAAGAAGTCCTGAAAGTCATGGAATTGCACAGCTCAAAAGTGTACAAACCCTGGTGGTATTCCAAATCAGTGGTATTAAACACAGCTCACTGACAGCTGTTAGGCAGTCACAACCCAAATTTATTAATGTATACTCACTGTACTGCTGTTCTCTATTTTTATAATTTTGGAAATACTTTATGGAAAGTAGATCATAAATAGATTGTCATTTCAATTCATTAAAATTTGCTGACTGTTTGGAATAAAGGAGAGTGTGTTGTTTCTTTAACCCCCTCCCCCTCCCAACTCTAAATTTCAAAAATTTCTTTGAGGAGAATAAGTACAAAGATGATTTATTATTATTAAAGCATATTATGGTGGCCCAGCATTATCATAGTAAAATATGTAAGTTTTTGGGGAGAAAAGAGTAAAAAATGGAAAGAAACGACAAATATAAGCAATCAAAATCGAAAAAAAAAAAAACGCGAGAAAAATAATATTGTAATAAAAATTAATAATATAAAGTAAAAAAATATTTGTTGACAAATTAAAAAGTAAAAAAAAAAAAAAAGAAAAGAAAGAAAAATAATTTAAGCACTAAAAATATTTTGAAAAAAATATCCAAAAAAAAAAGAAGGAAAAAAGAAGAAAAATCATTGTCAAAAAACAACATTGAAAATCAACATCGAAAATTAACATTAAAAATCAACGAGACTGGCAGGGATAAAATCAACTAAAATGCATGACACATTCCGCAGGTCATAGCAGACTACAGCTGCAGGTCACCGTGCTACAGATAAATGAACAGATCAAAAAGTGTCTCCTAACCCTGATCACTATCCCCAAATGTTGTTTTAGGTTTTGAGTAGTTTGAATGGCTTAGTTGTTTATCAATGACTTCTATTCACTGTTCTATTTTCTACCGCGACTCAGGTGACTGGGCCAACACATCACCCCCCCCCCCCCCCCGACACATATTGCGAACTGGGAATCATCTTTTAGTAATAAGCTATGGTGGCCCAGCATTATCATAGTAAAATATGTAAGTTTTTGGGGAGAAAAGAGTAAAAAATGGAAAGAAACGACAAATATAAGTAATCAAAATCGAAAAAAAACGTGAGAAAAATAATATTGTAATAAAAATTAATAATATAAAGTAAAAAAATATTTGTTGACAAATTAAAAAGTAAAAAAAAAAAAAGAAAAGAAAGAAAAATAATTTAAGCACTAAAAATATTTTGAAAAAATATGCAAAAAAAAAGAAAGAAAAAAAAAGAAAAATCATTGTCAAAAAACAACATTGAAAATCAACATCGAAAATTAACATTAAAAATCAACATTGAAAATCAACATCGAAAATCAACATTAAAAATCAAGAAAACGGTAAGAAACAAGCAAGGCTGGTTACACGGCTAGGAATATATATTTAAACCAATATTTCGGGAGGCACAGCCTTCCTTCATCAGGGTGTTACATATTATGACCCTAAGATGAAACGACGTTACAGTTTAAAAAAAAAAAAAAAAAAAAAAAAAAAAAAAAAAAAAAAAGGTTGTACATGTAACATGATATTATAATAAAGGTAAACAATACAACGTAAAATAAAAAAACGTTACAGTTTGAAAATTTGAAAAAAACGTAACAAGAAAACAAAAAGATAGGTATTATATTTCTTCTTTTCTGTTGATACCTAACGGTTCAAGAGTTTGACCTCTATCAATTAGATATGCTTCTCTGGCTCTTCGTACACCGTCACGATTAGATTTGGACAGTTCTAGTGGAATTAGTTGCATGTCAGAAGCGCTGTGACCGTTAGAGAGAAAATGTTCTGATACAGTCAGTGCTAAACTACGTAAACCTGCTAAAAATAATCAACCCCTTGGTGCCTTTCGCTGTGGCCACAACTGTTTAACATGCAACTACATAACTGATGGACTTACAACCTATACTTTTCATTCCACAGGCGAAACTAGATTTATCAAACATCACATTGACTGTAATTCCAAAAATGTCATATACATGGTACAATGCAATCACTGTCACAAACAATACATAGGCGAAACTAAACGACGACTTAAGGACCGTTTCAACGAACATCGTAGAACAGTCGACAAACAAACCAACAGCTCTAAACCCACTGCAGTATCAGAACATTTTCTCTCTAACGGTCACAGCGCTTCTGACATGCAACTAATTCCACTAGAACTGTCCAAATCTAATCGTGACGGTGTACGAAGAGCCAGAGAAGCATATCTAATTGATAGAGGTCAAACTCTTGAACCGTTAGGTATCAACAGAAAAGAAGAAATATAATACCTATCTTTTTGTTTTCTTGTTACGTTTTTTTCAAATTTTCAAACTGTAACGTTTTTTTATTTTACGTTTTATTGTTTACCTTTATTATAATATCATGTTACATGTACAACCTTTTTTTAAAACTGTAACGTCGTTTCATCTTAGGGTCATAATATGTAACACCCTGATGAAGGAAGGCTGTGCCTCCCGAAATATTGGTTTAAATATATATTCCTAGCCGTGTAACCAGCCTTGCTTGTTTCTTACCGTTTTCTAGTTTACAATTTTATAGCTGGTTAGATCTATTACAGGATCCGGCTCTTCTATTTTGCAACGGTGGTCCTTGCTATTTAGTATTTTCCAGTGTTATTAAAAATCAACATTGAAAATCAACATTAGAAATCGAAAAAAAAAAAAGGAAAAAAAAAAAACAACGTTATTTCCACGTGGCCTGTTGTTATCATAGACCAGGATGCTCTGCACTGGCACGCATATTTGACCTTTTTTGGGGTGATGTGTTGGCCCAGTCACCTGAGTCGCGGTAGAAAATAGAACAGTGAATAGAAGTCATTGATAAACAACTAAGCCATTCAAACTACTCAAAACCTAAAACAACATTTGGGGATAGTGATCAGGGCTAGGAGACACTTTTTGATCTGTTCATTTATCTGTAGCACGGTGACCTGCAGCTGTAGTCTGCTATGACCTGCGGAATGTGTCATGCATTTTAGTTGACTTTATCCCTGCCAGTCTCGTTTTGCTTCGAATAGTTAACTAGAGAGAGATGTCGATTTCAAATTTTAAAAGACTATTAAAAGTTAAGCTACTTAAGCTTACCTGTACAAAATGAGTTATCGTCTCGTCCTGGTGATAGCTGTGGTGATTTCGACAGCCTCGACATTCGGGATATTATCAATATGAGTTCACATTCAAAATGGCGGAAAATGAATTACGGTAATCTTAAAACGGCACAATTCAAAACGTCGTACTTGAACTGAATAGCGTTACCTCAGGTTACCTGGGCCCGGGCCGTTTCTAGTCCCGGTAATTTAATTATAACGGGTCGTAAAAGGTTTATTCTGACCTCTTATGAAGTCCAATTGGCTTGTTTGCATGATACCTTTACTGTTTTGTTTTCCATTCCAGATGTGAGTGTCAAAAGTTTTCAAAATTACACAGTAAAGTTATCAGATAAACAAACCAAACGAACTTCATTAGAGGACAGAACACACCCTGCCTTTCTCTGTTTTCCTAAGATTTTGATTTCAAAATATGGTTTCGGGTCAGTTAACAGCTGAGTTAAGTTACCAAGACGTTCTAGAAACGGACCCTAGGGACTGTCAGCAGGTGTCAGGCCTGTGAACGGTCACGATCATCACTAGCTTCAGTGAAGCTTTCAGGGTATCGCTAATACGCTAATAGTCTGAAGAGTTCAGATAGTTTTCATTGGTACACACAAGGTGAACTGGCTGAATTGGAACAGCTGCCTAAAGCTTGTTAACCTGTTAAGCCTGTGGAGCCGTCTCCATAAAAGTCATATAATGTTTCGTCAGTTCGTTACCCATCGCGCAATTTTTCCCAAAATTTCTCTTTATTTTCATTAATTTTCAGAATTTTCCCATAAAATTAACGAGTGTCGATTCCTGTCGATTATTCAATTATCAAGGTGATCAATGGCCGTCCCGTGGGTTAAGATCTTCCTTACAGGGTTCTTCTCACAGTCACCATCTCTCCGTAATAACATTAACTGCCCGCAACGCAAACTGAAAGCTGAACTCTGTGAACTGAGTCTTTTCAGTCGTTTTTTTCCTCTGAAATATGATGATGATCCAGTAGATTCGAAATTTTTAGGGGTCAAGCTACACAAATCGAAATTTCTCCGAAAATTTTAGGAGACAAGCTACAAAAATCGAAAATTCTCCGAAAATCATAGGAAACCAGATCAGAGACAACGAATTTTTTAGGCGTCCTGGACTGATACCGAAAATTCTAGGCAACCTATCTAGGGATACCGAAACTTCTAGGCAACCTTTCCTTCTCCGAACAGATATTTTGCAGAAAACAGTCGTTGGGTGCCCCTGCACAATGACCGTGACCCGCAACAACTACATTGGCGTTATTTTGGTGCACACTAACAGGCCATGAAGTTTTCGAGCAATAAATTTTAACATTCAGCTTTTTGAAATTTTCAAAAATACGTTTTGAGCAATGTGTCTTCTACTCGCAGGAAACTGGCACAGCAAGGTCAAATCGTGGCTAATATTTTTAGGTGAAATTCAAGAACAGCTAAATATGACAGGTTCCCTAGTTACTTTCATCTTTAATCTAAAAGCTCGTGAAAAATTATCTAGCTCCTCGGGATACTTCCTATGAAATGAGCTATTTGTTTAGATGCGCTATCTTTGATGTGCAGAGAAAAGCGTAAGCTTAAATATTAGCGGCTAAAGTATAACTCACCTCGATGAAATTTCTCACTACTCTCCAATTTCTTGACCAAAAAGCCCGCCAAAATCATCAATCGATAGCTGAAATGTTCGTATTTCTTTGGGAATGCTTCGTTGTACGGAAATTTAAAAGGCCGAGGAAACTAGCGGGCGCAAGTTTTTTTGGCGGGAAACTGGTACCGGCCGGAAACTGGGCAACATACTGTATGGCGTGCAAACTCAGTGCAATTTAAACACGCAAAAAATGTGCTGTGGATGGTTATCTCCTTAAATTAATGGGTCTTTCAGTACGATGTCTTTTCAGTCCGCGGGAAAATTGGGAAGAAGCGAGAAGAAGAAGCGAGAAAGAAGAAAAATACTGAGGAAACTGAGCTACCAGAAGGACACAGCTACAGCTAGTTGCAATTGTTGTTGTTCAAGTTGTTTGGTGGAAAAATCATCTCTGTATACCAAGATGCCTGCAGTAGTATATATAGCATGCCAAATAATTCAAACGACCGCCTTTTTAGTTTTAAATTTTTGCGCTCGGCGCCCGTTCAGAGTTCGCTTATGGTTTTATAAGTTTTCCCGATCTGAACAAAAATTTAGGGTGCTTGAAAAGGAAATGTTTATCCGAACAGAGTAACTCCTCTTAGGCCCAGCTAAGACGTCAATCACTTTATGTGATCAATGACGGAGCGGTTTTCAAATTTCAATTCATTGTTTGCGTTGGGTTTGTGATTGGCTGCCAAAACTCGCGCCACTACCTTAACCAATGACATCCTCGAACGCATTTTCCCGCGCTCCACGTCGGACTACAATAACGCTACATGTGACTGTTTTGAATTCTGATTGGTTCGTTGTAGAGCCTACATCTTTTGTGATTGGCCAGAGTGATTCCAATAGCTTTAGTTTGACGACAATTCAAGCCTGTAACAGGTGTAAGAGCATTATGGGAAACTGGGACAAAGTGTTAGGAGAAATAAAGGCCTGTATAGACTCAATGCAATAATGGCTGCCTTTAGATTATTCTTTTGTTCGTATTCAAAATAGCCTCACTAACCTTGTTCGGGATAACAAATTCTTTAGAATTTTGATCTCAAAAGCGAGGTTAGTGAGGCTATTTTGAATACGAACAAGAGAATAATTTAAAGGCATCCATTTTTGCATAGCGTCTATATGAGAATTTGATGCCCACAAAAGTATTCTAATATCAGTTCTCAATGGAGACTGGTAAAACTAAAACCAAAGTAAGGGTACATATGAATGTTGTGCCGCGTAGCACTAGGAACACAAATAGTGGAATAGAGAATTGACTCTGAAGTCAGTAAGTAGCACTTTAATTTACACTTCAGAGTTAATTCTCTATTCCACTATTTGTGTTCCTAGTGCTACGCGGCACAACATTCATATGTACCCTTACTTTCTCCTCGCCGCGATTGACCATCTAAAATCGTCCCCGACTTTCTCTGTGCGACCTTGTAGCTCAGTCGGCAGAGTAACGGTAGATCTAATCCGGAGGTCGTGGGTTCGATTCCCACCGAGGTCAAAAGATTTTTTCTTTGCCTCGTGTGGTTCCCTGTTTCCCTTTACTAGGGCTAACGCCCAGTGGGTTAAGTAGCACTTTAATTTACACTTCAGAGTTAATTCTCTATTCCACTATTTGTAAAACCAAAGTAATTTACCGGACACACAAGTTATGTTCTCGCATCTGATTGGTTTCTAAAAAAATGTAATTGAGTGGGCCACGTCATAGCTTGCACATGCGCCAAACCGGGAAATTATACCTTTGTGATCCCGCAGTCAATTACACTGACTGATCACAACAGACGTAATGAGCGCTAACAAGAGCCATTTATGTCTCTTGGCGCCAATCAGAATTCGAAGCAATTGCATGTAGTTGGCGCGAAACGCATGAAAAATGTGCGAGCACGGTCGCGATTGGTTTTCGTTTTGCTTCTCACTGGTTGAGAAAGTGGGATGAGTTTTCAATTTTACAAACTATTAAATCTTAGAGCCTAACATTGGAAAACAAAACAAACAAGAATTACAATCAACACAACTGAAAATTGCTGAAGCCCGGACAGCAAACGCATCCAGAAGTTAAGGGTGCATTTCTTTGGGAATATCCAAATCCGGATTCTTGAATAGGCATGAATAGATTGTGCTAGTAAATCCAGCAAAAGTTGCTTGACAATACATCCAAAAGTTGCTCAAAAATTTAAAAGTTGCCACCCAAATTTAGAAAAGTTGCTTACTTTTGAAAGTCATTTTGTTCTAAATTACTACTCAAAACATGACGTTGTATGTGTAATTTAACATCATTTGTTGTGATCAATATAATCTTTAAGCTCAACGTAACTAATAATAGAAAGTATTTTCTGATGACGTTTCTAATGAGTAAACATCTCAATGTTTGCTATAGACATCATAGTGCTGACTACTAAGAGTTGCCCCAGCGGCTATGGTAACCTCAGTAGGGTCAATATCTGTATTATTTGTATTTTCCTCGCCTCGCACTGCGGTAAATACCAAGCGGTTGGGCGGGAGGCTCTATTGTTGGAGCAAATAACCGCTGGATGTAAGCGCCCTTTAGATAGCTGCTGTCCAGTTCGTGGGCGCACGTGTTATTTTATAAATTATTTGTAAGAACGTACGACATCCTTAGTTTTGACCATTTTTAATAAAAACCTTTTAATAAAGACCTTTATGATGATGGTTTGGTCAGTTTTTAACTATTTTTTGACTCAGAAGTTGCCAAGGAAGGCAAAAGTTGCTCTAGGTTGCTCGCAGTACAAAAAGTTGCTGAAAACGCTAAAAGTTGCTCAAAAGTTGCCGAGCACAATCTATTTATGCCTATTCTTGAATCCAAAAACGGATTTTGCGTTTCTTTACTAAAATCCTAAAATGGATTATGAATCTAAAGAATCCACCCTCCGAGTGGATACATTAGATCAAATCTAAATCCGGATTTTTAGGATTCATGATCCGTGCGTTTCTTTGGTGAACGGATACAAAAACAGTAATACGTTTGGCAAGCGGTCGTTTTGTAAAAATCCGCCATATTCTCGCCATTTTGTCAGCTTGGTCATGGCCAACGATCAAGGTGAGTTTTTTTTCGTGAAATTGAACCGAAATTATCCTTCCTGCTCGTATTTTCATAATTTTTATGCATGTTCGGGTTGTCACGGCTATTGAAAAAAAAAATCCATTTTCGGATTTTTCGTTTCTTTGGTGGTAACGAATCCACATGATCTCGGATCAAAAATCCCATCTTGGATTCTCCCAAAGAAACGCACCCTAAGTCTCTGTCGACTCTTAAGTTTATCTTTTGAAAAACAACAATGTCAAATGCAATTTCCAAATTTACGATCGAAGAAAAATCGAAACGTCCGGGCAGAATCAAGCTAACGCACCCAATAAACCGAGGAACAACCGATACAAAATACAGGAGAAGTGCAGAATACAGAGCAATTTTAGTCCACTTCATTTATATGTGTCGGGTGCTTTTAGTTAAAAAAAAAGGCATATTACAAAGGACATTAAAGGTGCCATTGAATAAAAAGTGGCCTATTATTGACCAATGTTTCACGAAGTGGAGTGCTGTCTGGGTAACGTGTAACCTCAGACTTTCCGTGCACCATAGAAAGTTGTATTTCCTTTTGGCATAAAGACTTCCGTACGGGTTAATTTTAGGATTATACTGTTAGGGTTAGGGCTACGAAAAACTCTCTATATTACAAACGGTAATTGCTTCTTCTGTGTGTTATTGTATGACCCTAAAGCAAGTATAATTTATGTATTGGGTCGTGTAAAGATAACATTCCTTCAGTTACTTTTTTTTCCTCGGTGGCATTTAGAATCAAGCTTAATAAACCTTAATAAGTATCACGTAGTAGCTAATTACTTTAACGCTAACCCTAACATTAACCGTTATTATATGGAAGTTCTTTTCAGTTTTTTGTTATTCTTGAATATCCAGCTAAAAATGCTAACTGATCTTTACGTCTTTGCTCTAGCAAACTCTTGATCGAAATGCTAACAAACCATTTAAATATCCCCTCCTGGAAACGTCCCAGAACGATCGGGGAAATAGACGACAGCGTTTCGAGTTCTTAACTTGCCCATCACAACTTATATATGGGTTCGTGGTTCAGGGAGTCTCGAAGGGACGGAGGTTTAATAATCATATCCCAAATCACTGCTTAAATTGCGAGTGTAAGAGCCTGACGAGGTTTATATTCCTTGTGAGCAACTGTTTTGCTGTACATACTATTTGTTTAGAATGTTTTGTTGCTTTGTTTTTGCGTCATTCGTGAGTTCAGTCACAAGTTTTTTCACCGAGGCAGACTGAGCCGAATTTGCATGCACACTCATCCAACTTTTCGCTCTTTATATTGCGTACCACAAGTACGACATTTTAAGCTCAAACCAGGCACCTATTCCGCCGATGTTTTGTCTTTCCCAGTACCTGACTGAAATAGGAAACAAAACAAGGCGGGGCTCTGCTCGGTGTAAGAACCTGTCAAACTCACGAATGACGTAAAACAAAGCAAACAAAAACTCTAAACAATAGCTCACAGCAAAACAATAGCTCACAAAACAAAGAAAACCTTGTCAGGTTCTTACACCGAGGTAAACCCAAAATCGGAAACAAAAAATGAAGCAGCAGGTGATTCTCTGTAGCAGCAACCAAAATGGAGCAAAGCAGTGGAACTAAATTCGTATTAAATCTGAAACGGGTGGCTAATATCACCCGGATGCCAAGAATACAGGTGCATTTGAACCATTCTAAGTCAGTGAGTTTTGCTTTCTCGCTTTCCTTTTCATATCGAGATAGATAGATAGAATACTTTATTAATGTGTCAAGAGATTTAGCTGACAAGCTAATTGGGGACACAAAAGAAAGACACAAAAGAAAGACAGACACAAAAGAAAGACACAAAAGAAAAAAAGAATTTCCTATCTACAATACTTTAAAATGATATTCATATAAATATATACAATAAAATACAAAAGTGGAGATAAACAGACAATTATACACAGCAAAATGTATAAAAAAGAAAGAAAAATTGATCACATGCAGATAAAATTTAGTTAAGAAAAAGCTATTATGGAATACAGGCATTGCATTTGCATGATCCATTTAAAAGGTTCGTAATATTAATTCCTCTGACGACTTTCTTAAAGGCTTGAAGACTATTTTTTCTTCGAACATCTTGACTTATTTCCCCCATAAATAGGGGCCTAAATGTTTTCAAAATACATTCTTCTCAAATTTTTACAATGGAGTTGGCTTGTAAAGCATTATGTATTAGATAGTTACCGAGGCCGGCAGCAATAAGTGTCAGTCAGCTGAGGGCGTAGCCCGAAGCTGACTGCAATATGTCACATATTGCTGTCGGCCTCAGTAACTATCTAATACATATTTACTATTTAACACCCAGTGCCATTGTTCTCTCTCTGCACTAAATCACTGATTGCAGGCGCCCTTCCGCTTTGTTCCTGAACGCACAAAAGAACATAATTAGCACTTGTTGATTAGCTCAACTGGGAATTGGTGACTGAGTGCCTTGCATCCCAATAAAAGCAGTAGCGTTTGAACATTTGATTGCGTTTCGTGTATGTGTTGTTGTGTTTTCAACATTTTTCAACAAGCAGGTCTCTGAATTACTGCAAAACAACTTGCAGTCTGAAAAATGCGGCCCGTTTTGCACTTATCATAGTTTTTTCTGTAGATGCCTTTGTTTTAATAGTTGATTTGTGTTGTTTGTTTTTGAGCAGCATGTGATGTTTTCCAACTAGCGGGTTTGCTGAACAATTGCCACTAATGATAATTTCATAGATCTCTTTGTTCTACTTTGTTTTCCGGCAAACCATACGAAAACAATAGACAATTAGATATACCGTGGTATTTGCACGTGCAGAGCAACTTTTTCCTTCAGTTGTGACCCAGACATGAAAGAAGTGTACGACGATAGCTTCACATCAGACGAGGATGAAGAGGCGATTTTTAGAACACAAACAAAACCGAACTCGAAATACTGGCGAAGATTCACCTAAAGCTGTTGGTTTGGAGAACGAGGGTAAGTTTCATTAGCCGTTGAAGTTCCTGCTTTTAATACATGATTTAATTGAATCGCGCCACCATTTTTATTAGTAATGTGTGGTGTTTATTTTTGCTTCAGATGAGCGCTTTGTGAGAAGCCTATTTGGACAATCGAGTTGGAAGAAGGAAGAA